>JAAALK010000081.1:18781336-19322506 GCA_019279435.1 Zizania palustris
TGAGCTGGAGGGGCTTCGAGCTCGGGCCACCCAAGCGGATGAGCTTGAAGCGGAGGTCAACATCTTCCCAGGCCCAAGCCGCGGAGGTGGAGAGGCTCTGGTCCCGGGCTGAGAGGCGGACCAGCTCGAGGCGGAGGTCTTCGCACTTCAAACCCAAGTCTCCGAGATGGAGGAGCTTCGGGAGAAGGTGGCTTCCGCTGAAGCCCATGAAGCCCGGGTACTCCAGCTCGAGCGGACCTCTGCGGACCATCTGGCCTGGAATGAGGCGGCGACCAAGGCGCTGGCTTAGGGGGAGAAGATGGCGGCTGACACCATGGTGTCCCTCCAAAAGGCGCTGGCGCGCTATGGCACTGGGTGCACGGCCTTTGACGTCGCCCGGGAGCCCCTTAGCCGTCAGCTGAAGTTCATCCATGCGCCGTTCGGCAGATAGACTTCACTTCACCGTGTCAAGATACGGTGAAGTATCGGCCCGGGTAGCTGCCCTCGGCATTCTCATCAGCTGGAAGCTTCCGAGAGCCCCTTGCCTTCGCCCTCGAGCTCTCGCCCCGTCGCCTTCGGGGGGAGCCATCTTCTTTCCCCCAGCCCGGCGGTAGCCCAGTCCTGGAGGGTTCTCCAGGCAACTTGGCAAGCCGAGGGCCCTGACGTAGTCAAGGCCTGGCTGGACGAGGCCCTTCGCTTGAGCGAGCCTTCGACTTCCTCGAAGCCCCTAGCCGTAGCGCGCCAACCGGACCCGAAGGTGTAGTCTCCTTAGGGCTTTAATATCACAACTCCTGTAATAGATAGGAACTTGGTAGTTTATTAATAAAGGGTAATCGCTTCCTGAAAAACATTCAGGGCATCTGCTCCACCCGTCATTCTGACATCGAGGTTCTTGACGAGGATGAGACCCTTCGGCGCCAATGGGCCACTTTCGAGGCCCTTAGAACTAACCGGCCTGCACGCTTCACCATCCCTTGGGATGACGACAAACATGCAAATCCCGAGATCCTTCACGAGGTCCTAAGTTTAATCAAGGAAGAGGAAAGAGAGATTCGAGCTCCGTCCTCGTCGCCCGAACCGGTGAATTGGTCCGACGTGGAGGCCGACTTCAATGAACCGCAGCCCGGAGACGAGGGTTTGCGCAGTTGGGCCCAACTCCAAGAAGATCTGAAAGCCTTCCGTGCTCAGAAGAGGGAAGAGAAGAGGCGGAAGAGAAAAGAGAAATCCTGCCGTGCAGTGACGGAGCCCCCGACCGGCGGGAGCTTTGGTCCGGGTGACCTTTCGGACCGGAAAGGTTTCCGCTTCCTGCTAGGCTTGGATGAGGAATTTTCCTAGTCTTGTTCCTCGGCTTGAGTTGTATGATGTAAATAATCAAAGCCTTTCTTGCGGTATTTGCGAATCTCTACCCTTCCTCTCCCCCCTCCTTTGCGGGTAGACGACTTGTTGACTGGGCGCAAACCGCTTGCACTTAGGACGGTCATAAGGGAAGAGGGAATAGCTGGGGTACGCCAAGCCGGAGCTTGGAACCTGAGAAGAGGGTGCGTCGAGCTGGAGCCCGGAACCCGAATAGCGGGTGCGTCGAGCCGGAGCTCGGAAACCGAATACGGGGTGCGTCGAGCCGGAGCTCGGAACCCAGATAGGGGGTGCGTCGAGCCGGAGCTCGGAAACCGAATAGGGGTGCGTCGAGCCGGAGCTCGGAACCCGAATAGGCGGTGCGTCGCGCCAGAGCTCGGAACCCGAATAGGGGGTGCGTCGAGCCGGAGCTCGGAACCCGAATGGGGGGTGCGTCGAGCTGGAGCTTGGAACCCGAGTAGCTTGGTGAAACTATGCCGCAGTGCGTCCACTTTGGTCAAACTTTTCACCTTATATTATCAGTGAATCGGGGACCTGATACAACAATAGCTAACAGCGGAGGATGTCTATGAAATTATGCAAAATAGCGTTTCAAGTGCTCTGCGTGCCACGTGTGCTTCAGGTCTTTGCCCTATAAGGTAGCTATGCGGTAGGACCCTGGCCGTCCAGAGCCGATTATGATGTAAGGGCCCTCCCATTTACTTCCTAGCTTCGTCGGAGCGGCCACGACGCGCAGGACGAGGTGCCCTGGCTGGAACTCGTTGCGCTTGACCTTGGGGTCATACAATGCCTTTGTCTGCTTCTAGTACTGAGAGAGGTTGGCGACGGCTCGGAGCCTTGACTCCTCCACAAGGTCAAGGGAGACGGCGCGCTCTTGGTCAGCTTCGGGAGTCATGACCCGCAGAGAACCAGTCTGAAGCTCTGTCGGCGTCATTGCTTCGTCGCCAAATAGGAGCTGGAACGGGGTGAACCCGATAGCTCGGGAAGGAGTGGTCCAAACGGACCACAAGATCTTAGGTAGCTCTTTGGGCCACAATCCCTTGGCTAAACCCACGATGCGCTTGTTGAGGCTGGATAGAATATGCCCATTGGCCCTCTCGACAGCTCCATTTGACTGGGGGTGCCGGACCGCTGCGAAGCATAGCTGCACTCCCAACTCCTCGCAGAATGCTTTGAAGGACCTAGCATCGAACTGAGTGCCATTATCCAGCGTGAGCTGTTTGGGCACTCTGAAGCGGTAGACTATATTCTGCCAAAAGAATTTCTGGACGCTTCGGGAGGTAATGGCAGTAATGGTTCAGCCTCGACCCATTTATAGAAGTATTCGACGGCGACGACGGCGAAGCGCAAGTTGCCCCTTGCCCTGGGGAACGATCCGATGAGGTCCATTCCCCACCGAGCTAGGGGCCAAATGGGTGCGATGAGCTGTAGGCTGACCGGGGGCCTATGGCTCTGTCGCCCCATCCATTGGCACCCTTGGCAGGTGCGCACCAGATCTTCGGCGTCGGTGACGATTGTGGGCCAATACACACCTTGTCGGAGGGTCTTCCCGGCGAGTGCTCGAGGGGCTAAGTGACTACCACATAGACCCTCATGGATTTCCCAAAGCATTAGTAGTCCATCTGGATGAGAAATGCACCGAATCAGCGGAGAGCATACACCCGACTTGTACAGGATTCCGTCAATGATTTGATAAGGCCTGGCGTGGAGTTGAAGCCATGCCTGCTCCGGACTAGGTCGGTCGTCCATATCGCCGTTGAGTGCCCGTAGAATGGGCTCTTGCCAATCACCATCGGTCGTGCAAAGGACTGTAGCCGGTCGAGGGGGCGTCGGGGTATCCGTTGGTGGCTGAGGGGGCGCTAGGGTATCCGTCGGCGCGGGAGACGGTACCTCTCCGTGGAGAGACGCCGATGGCTCGGCGAGTTCTTCGAAAATGGCAGTGGGCAAGAGAGCTTGACCGCTAGCGCCAGCTTTAGCGAGGACGTCAACTTGGCAATTTTCACTTCTTGGTATGCTCTAGACAGATATTCCCTTGAAAGATGCCTCGAATTTCCGAATGGCTTCGAGGTAGGCGGCAAGATCGGGGTGCCGGGCCTGGAAACTCTTGTCTATGTGTCCGGCGACGACTTGAGAATCAGTCTTGACGATCACGCGGGCGGCTCCGAGCGCGTGCGTCTTGCGAAGACCCAGCAACACTCCTTCATATTCGGCAATATTGTTTGTAGCTTTGAAGTTCAACCGAACGGAATACAAAGCTTGCTGACCGGAGGGAGAAACAATCACCGCCCCGGCACCAGCTCCGGAAGTTTGGTAGGCACCATCTGAATAGATGGTCCACACCCCTTCGGCTGCTTTGACACTGGCATGACTAACTGCAGGCGTCCATTCAGCGACGAAATCGGTAAGGATTTGAGACTTAACGGTAGTCCAAGCCACAAAGGAGATTCCGATCGGAGCGAGCTCCACTGCCCACTTCCCGATTCGCCCAGTTGCGTCCTTATTCCGGAACATGTTGCCCAGGGGATATGCAGTTGGAATAATTATATCATTGGCCAAAAAGTAGTGCCGAAGCTTCCGGGATGCCATGACGAGAGCATACGCCACCTTTTCAAGCTCGGAATACCGAGTTTTTGCTCCAGAGAAGGCTTTGGATACAAAGTAGACGGGCCGTTGCACTAGCTTCCCGCTAGTGTCTTCTTCTTGAATCAAGGCCGCACTTGCTGCGCTGCCTGAGGCGGCGAGGTAGACCAAAAGGGGATCGTCGGCTCGGGGTGTTGCAAGGGCCACAAGATCGATGAGGTATTCTTTTATCTTGTCGAAGCAGTCTTGACATTCCAGGGTCCATTCGAAGTCTTCGGAGCCTCGCAATGCCTTGAAAATGGGTAGGCTTCTTTCAACCGATCTTGCCAAGAAACGACTAAGAGCGGCAAGGCGTCCGCCTAGCTTCTGTGCCTGCTTCAAATTCCGAGGGGGAGACATATTTTGCAGTGTGCTGACTTGTGTTGGACTAGCTTCAATACCCCGACTGGAGACTAGATACCCGAGCAACTTCCCAGCACGAGCTCCGAAGTCGCACTTCTCCGGATTGAGGAGGATCCCGCACTTCTGGAGGCTGTCGAATGTTTCAGCTATGTCTGTGCTATGACAATTCTTGTTCGTGCTTTTAATGACGATGTCGTCCATATAAGCTTCGACATTGCGGCCGATCTGGTGCCCTAGAGCCTTGGATATTAATCTAGAGAAAGTGGCTCCGACGTTGTGGAGACCGAAGGGCATCCGAACATAGCAGAACACTCCCGAGAGGGTAATGAAGCTCATTTTGACCTGATCCTCCTGCTTCAACCAAATCTGGTGATACCCTAAATAGGCGTCAAGAAAGTTGAGGAGCTCAGAACCGGTAGTAGAATCAACCAATTGGTCGATGCGAGGCATGGGGTAGGGGTCACGGGGGCAAGCTTTATTTAGAGAAGTAAAGTCGATACACATGCACCATTTGCCAGATGTTTTCTTCTGGACGAACACTGGGTTTGACAACCACTCGGTGTGACTAACTTCCCGAATGACCCCTGACTAGAGAAACTTCTCAGTCTCGGTCTTGGCAAGCTCAGCTCTCTCGGTGGATAGCTTCCGAAGCCCCTGGCATACTAGGTGAGCTTTTGGGTCGACCGCTAGAGAGTGCTCGATAATCGAGCGGTCGACGCCTGGTATGTCTTCGTCGGACCACGCGAAGATGTCCAGGTTGTTGCGGATGATTTCCTCGAGCTGCTCCGACACCTTTGGCTCAAGGCCGCCTCCAAACCGGATCGGGCACTCCTTCCCGTTCTGGATCGGGATCTTCGTGACGATCTCCCCTTCCAGGAGTGGCTTGGCCGGGGGCCCCTTCGGAGGGGCATCTCCGGCGCCCATCAATCCGGCTTCTCCCGAGCTCCCGCGGACGCTGTGGACTTGCCTTGGCTCCAATGGGGCCAAGTGGCCATATTCGACCTGGCGGGCTGTGGCCTGATCTCCCAGGATCGACAGCACCCCTCCCGGAGTCGGCATCTTGAGGCATAAGTAGTTATGGTGGGCGATGGCCCCAAAGCGGTTGAGCATCCCCCTTCCGAAGATGGCGTTGTAGGCGTACGGAGCATCGACGACGTGGAAGATTATCTCCTCGTTGCGGCAGAGGGGGGAGTCCCTGAAGGTCACCCCAAGTCCGATCTGGCCGAGTGCGTCGAGCGGCAGCTCTGCGAAGCCCTGGAGCGGCCGGGATGCCGGCAACAAATGTTTCCAGGAAAGGCACAACTGATCGAAAGCCTGCACAAAAATGATGTCAGCAGAACTTCTGCCATCGACCAGGATACGACGCACCTCGACACCCGCAATGTCCGCCGAGATGACAAGGGGATCGGTGTGTGGGAATTTGACGCCGGTGGCATCCTCGGCGGTGAAGGAGATCGAGACGTGGGCCCATTCGGGGAGCGTGGAGAGGCTCGGGGTGCCGATATGTCCAACGTCCCGGACATATTCCCTTCGCTGACGCTTGGACATGGCTCCTAGAGCTCCTCCTCTGGATATGGGAAGGACCACCCGCTTCCCTCGGTCCTCTCTGTCCTCGAGCTTGGGGGCTTGGCCCGGAGCTTCTGGCTCGTCCCGGCGCCCGACTACCTGGACGGCGTCGGGGTGGGGGACGGGAGCCCCTTTGTCGGAGGAGCTGTGGCCAGAGCTTCGCTCGAGGTAGTCATTCCGGAGGGCGAGGATGGTTCGGCAGAAGTCGGTGTCGTTGCTCCGGTTCTCACCGTGGACGCTGCAGTAGAGAGTTGCCCCTCCGGGAAGCGCTCTTGGCAGAACCCTGGCCCCAGAGGGGCGTCCCCCGCCAGCAATGTGTGGGTGTTTGGCGGGGCCCCTCGGGGTGATACTGAGGACTTCCCCCCGAAGGTGCTTCCAGCCTCGCCAGGAGTCCCGGTGACGAAGATCTGGAACGGGGCGGACCCCACGGTCGGGCTCGGGAGACGCCTCGTACACCTTGGTGCTCGAAGCCCGAACGGGGATGATCATCGCCTGTCGGCGCAGCTGACCTTCCTCGGACCGGGCATATTCCTCGAAATACATCATGAGCTGGGCTACCGAGGATATCGGCTTCCGATGTAGCTTGTCGAGGAGAACCGGGTGGGTGACGCCCTCCCGGGCGGCGTCAATGACCGAGGAGGCCGATAGTCCCTTGATTTGGGCCTTGGTGTGCGCGAAGCACTGAGAGTACTGCAGCAGCGTCTCCCCGGGCTGCTGCTTCACCTGAAAGAGGCTCTCGGTCGACATTGGGGCCACGAAGGTCCCCTGGAAATTGTTGACGAACTTCTTCTTCAGCTGGTCCCACGAACGGATGGTTCCGGGCCGTAGCGACCAGAACCACCGGAGAGCAATCCCTTCGAGCGCCAAGGGGAAGCATTTGGCCATGGTATCATGGTTCCCCCGCACGCTTCTATTGCTAGAGCATATGAGCAGGAGAACTCTCCAGTGTCGGAATCCCCGGAGTATTTACGGAGCTTGGCGGCGCGAAACTTGGAGTCGAACCACACCCTCTATAGGTCAGGGTGTAAGGGAGACTCTTCGTTGTACGACGCGTTCTCCTCCTCCCCTTGGTCCTCGTCGTCGCTCAAGGCCACGGCCGCAACCCCCAGCGCCCGGGAGGGCTCCGGAGGGCGGAGTGATGCCTCCTGGCGCCATTGGGCCAGCTCCGCCTTCAATCTTGCATTCTCGGCTGCCAGGGCATCAGCCTGGCTCCCGCTTCCTCCAGAGGTAGTTTCCGGGTCTTGCGAGCGGACGTAGTTAGTCCGGAGGGCCACCGCGGGGGGCCTGCACGGGGGGTGCAACTCAAAGGGCCCCTCTTGGAGCCTTGAGGGGTTTACCGAGGCCGGCTCCGTATAACCAACAGGACCCCGAGCCTCCGGCATCCCCCCGGGAGCCTGGTCTGGCTCTGTGCTCGGCGCTTCGGTGGGAGCGATGGCCGGAGGGTCCGGAGTGACGACTGGAACAGGCTCGACTCCAGCGGTGCGGGCTGACCTCCGCAGGGGAACCGTGCTCGTGCTCTTCCGACCCGACATGTCTGTGGAATGAATGTAGAGGACGCTAGCTTCTTGGACTAGGATCCCCACGGACGGCGCCAACTGTTGGGACTACGAATCGAACCAACAGGTTTTTGGGAATGAGAGTAGTGAAGTGTTGAGCTCAGATTGTATTCTCGGATCGTGTGTCCATTACAACTGGGGGCGGGGGTATTTATAGAGCAACCCGGCCCAAAGGGGTCTAATACTTCCAAAACCCCTTAACCGTTATTCGGCCTGACACATGCTTGCAATACAGACAAGAATAGACGCTACACAGTACAGACAGAAAGTAAGCCCCTGACAACGTATCAACTGTACCGGGCATTGCAGTGATCGCCCGACACAGCGCAGGCGATCGTGATCCTGTCCCTGGACCACATTGACCAGGTCGCCTCTTGGTCTTCTGTCGTGCCCTGGAGCCTTCGCACCTGCCGGAGGCTTGCCTCCGGCATCCCGTCGGGCGTCTGTCTGAGGGCCCCTTCCGTCTGCTTCGGGGCTTCCGGAGATCCCTGCCCCGGGGCCCGCAGGTACCTCCGGAACAGGGCGTCGGGCCTTCGCCGGACGTGGCCTCTCCCCCGGACCGTACCGCTCCTCGTGCTTCCGACTACCTTCGGGATTATCTCCCCCAACACAGATACTCCCAATAACGACATACGAGAAATGAGATATGAATGGTCCAGAACAATTTCATAATTAACACTTCATGAAGAAATGCAATTATGTCCGTTCTCAAATAGATGACTTTCGGACATCAATGATGTCTCCAATGCACGTCTCTACACTACTTTTTCTACTTATATACTTATAAAAAATGTTAGAAATATAACTATATGAAAGTATTTTTCATGAAAAATCTGCTATATAGTTTTCGCATATCAGATTCAAATGTTTTTTAATCTATTAATGATTTAAAATTTTGAGGTTTCCCTGCACGCATTATAGGATGTCATCTTTTTTAGAACGGGTGTAGTTCATCAATGAAAAGTAAAGAGTAAACTACAAACAAATATAACATTATATGAAACAACAGAGTGTATTCAACTACACGAAAAATACCTTTTGACTTATAACATAACATAAACAAATAATATATGTTCTTCCAGTTTATTCCCACAAAACTCACATGACATGAAGTGAACTTGACTCTAGCCTTAAGAAAATAAGTAAACCATGGTACCAGAAGTTAAATACACCGAGACCTGATCAGGAAATTGGCGAAAGAAATTTCTGCAATAAAATTACTCATGTAAGAAAGAATACAGAAGAGAGTCAATCATACTTACAACGTTTAATTAGGTGCTCCTGAGATAGACTCTCAAGCCGTTGTTTCAAGGCTTTATTCTCCGTGTCTAGCATAATATTTTGTTGACCAAGAAAATCCATCTCGGTAGAAACTTCAACACCCTCTGTCTGCAAATATTTAACAATGCCATTTAAATACATTTTAAAGGTAACATGAACTTGTGCAAGAAAGCACTGATATAGTTCCCTGCAATAAGGTCACCTGTAAAGCTTGAACTCTTCTCTCGAGCTCTGCGATGTACTGGAGCTTTCGAACACGAGACCTCTGAGCATACTGCCTGAAATGAGCATTTGGAAGCAATTTGTTACATGCATATGACATGACTGTTCAAGGTATATCAGAATTCTGCGCAATATCAAGCATTGATTCAAACAATTTTCACTTTCAACGGAGATGTCATCATGTCAACATAAATTGTTCTGACAGCTGAAAGTTTGGTGCACATGCAGATGTGTGGATAATTTGCATTTAGGGATCGAGGGATATACTAAACTTACAAAGTGAAAATAAGGACACATGTGTTGCAGGATAAATTCGATCTGATCAAGACTTTAACAAACTTTAGCTTGGTGTTTCGTGTGTGTGTGTATATATATATATATATATATATATATATATATATATATATATAAGTGCTATCCTACACCACGGGTGTAGCATAACTATTCTACTGAGAAATCTACTACTAAAAAAAAGTAGTACTCAATTCATATTCTACCGAGAAAATCAACTATTGAAAGTAGTCGGTGTAAAATTATTCTACACACATGATGTAGAATAGCGTTCTCGTGTATATATATATATATATCATTCCCACTTTCCACAGGTCCACAGCCAATGGAAAAAGTACATTTTTTCTTTTTCTTTTGTCGGTTCCTTTTTTTATTTTCTTTATTCTTTTCTTTCTACCACTCCTCGCTGTGGCCGATACAAGCATTGTTGCGTGGTGAGCAGCGGCGCGGTAGTGGTCTGCAGCAATGCGGGTGGAGTGCGCATGCAAGGGCAATCTCACGTTGCCGGCGTGACGGCACGGCCGGTGCTGGTGGCGCACGGGCGAGCAGCGCCCACATGCGAGCGTGGGCGTCGGGTATGGTGGCGCGCGGTTGTGCGTTCGGACACGAACGATCAGCGGTACGTGGATGGGTGCTAGCAGGCGCCGTGGACAGCTCGTTTGCATGCTCGAGTGGCGGCGCGTGCGAGCGCCACAGGCACGAGCGGCGACGCACGGTATGGCCGGCCGACCGACTGTTATCTGCTAGGCCTAGGCGTGTACGGGGGCTGCGTAGCGTGCGGACGATGCAATGGGGCGACACGGCCCATGCTGCAAGAGAGCATGAACGATGCTGGGATTTGCATTCGGTGCCACCGGTGTCAAGCTTCCAAGCTGCACAAACAGGTGAGATAGCAGAAGCAGTGGTATGGTCTCCATGCGCACGCGGGCGCAGCTAGCCTTTGGTGCGTGCAGGCACAATGACGGGTTGTGGCCGATTGGATCTGCATTCGGCGAACGTGTACGAATTGTGATCTGATGCACTGTTCGGGGCGCACGGCCGCATGCAGGTGGCGATCCGGCGCATTGTATGGTGCGCAGCCTATGGTAAGGCAGGGTGGCATGTCACAACGATATCCAAGGCGACTAGCCTATCATATCAAACAGCGTGTCGTACCGTGCTAAAAAATAGATTATATCTAATCTATCCTACTATATGATTAAGAAGTTTGACTATCTCAATGATCAACCATATGTTAAATCACAACTCTTCATTTACATCTAATAAACCATAGCTATATAATCTTCTTTTTCTTATTTTTGGGTCAGTCCAGTCCATTATGGCCCCTTCTCTCCGCGCTGGGTCCCACCTGTTTTATATGGAAACTGATCTTTTGTTTTATATGATAATTATTAATATATAAAAATTGATCTATTTTATATAAAAATTATTAATATATGAGAATCATCAATATATAAAAGCTGATCTATTTATATAGAAATCATAAATATATAAAATGTTATCATATATATGGAACCATATATATGGAAATTTGATTAGTTTTATATAAAAATAATAAATAAATAAATAAATAACAATATTATTTTTAGAAATCATAAAATTATGTTTCATACTAACCCACTTTCCTTCTCTCGTGCCCCTTATAAAATCCAGAGTTCATGGCAGAATCCCGCCATCAATTTTAGCACTAGCCTCACGAACCTGAGCCGTATGTTTTTGCTCTACCACCACCTGCCTTCATCGTCGGCAGCCGCATCAGTTCTCGCTGTTGACTGCGATGAGTACGACATCCCCTCCTCGTTCACGGATGCCGCTCCGATCGGATCCCCGATCACTAGATCACTATCACTGCCTTTATCTCAAACCGTTCTTGCATCTCCAGCTCGCCATCAGCCAACTCTATTTCATAATTGTACTATTTTATAATTATTTTAGAGATAAATTCAAATACATACATACTTGGGACGTCGGTAGGATGTTGTTGTAGATCAATTCCTCTACGGTAGTGCTTCGTATAACTTGGTTCCGCTACTTGCGTAGTCCAAAACTATTCGACATTCGATGATAGGTGAGACACGGTATATAGGAAAAAATGATTTTCTTTATTGTTCTGATTGAACCTATCTACCTATAAATTATCCTTAAAAATAAAGATGTCCAACTAAATCCCGATTTTCCGGTGATTAGTTTGTTAACGATTTCCACGCACAACGACAGTCTCGACTGCTCGAATTTCCAATTCAAATAAATAAATCCCACGCACACACTATGCTTTTATTTTTCGCAAAAGAGAACGGCGAGTGCGCAACAGAGCGGAGTCCAGACTCGAGACGAGGCGAGGCCGCTCTCCGCTCCCCTCCAATCCGCCGCCGCCGCCGCCGAGGGGGTCGATGGCGTCCGGGGTGTCCACTAGCATGGTGCTC
Source organism: Zizania palustris (assembly GCA_019279435.1). NCBI lineage: Eukaryota > Viridiplantae > Streptophyta > Magnoliopsida > Poales > Poaceae > Zizania > Zizania palustris. The sequence continues at coordinate 18,792,990 of JAAALK010000081.1, forward strand.
ACGCTGATCGGCTTCTGCGTCAGCGTCCTCTTCATCGTCTTCGTCTGCTCCCGCCTCCTCTGCGCGCTCGTCCGCCGCCACCGCCGCCGCCGCGCCGCTCTCGCTCGCTTCCCGCCCCTCGCCTCCTCGCACTTCCTCTCCTCCGTCTACGTCGATTTCCAGGTCCCGCCGGCGGGAGCCGCCGGGGGTCTCGACCCCGCCGCCGTTGCCGCATTCCCCACCCGCCCCGCTGCTGCTCCCCGCGGCTCGCCGGCTTCCTCCGACTCCTCCGACGCCGCCGCACTGTAAGTGCTTCTCTATGGCTCTCCCGTAGCGGTCGCGATTCACTGCTGCCGAATCTGTGCCTTTGTCAGACCTTTGCACTGCAACATTGCCTTGCGTGACATCTAAGGAAATATACTGTGTCACGGTGATGCTGCTTAGCGCACCTCGGTTTGATAATCGCATTAGGGTTGAATTCGTTGTTCGTAGGGTTAATTAATTCATCCCGATGATTGTGGTTGCAGTTCGAATGGAACTACAATACTCAATTGAGCACGTTTTAGTTGGTATGATTAAGCCGGTGACTGGGGGAACTGAGGAAAAGGGGATCTATCAAACCATTGTATATTAAGATTAGAGATTTTCTGTTTAAGCACATGTCATTGTCAGCATTTATTTGAGATTCTTCTGAATGTCACTTAGATTACTACCCTTAACCCTAAGGTGCTATGAGATCTGTCAAATTCTAGTCAATTTATGAGACCATATGAAGCACTCACATGGTGACACACTATTGCTAACTCTGCTATATATCTGAATTGCGACTTCTGTTTTGGGTATATGATTGTTAGCATTTGTCCCTGTTTACACCAAGCCATCATTCTGAATTATTTCCTTCGCCATTGGCAGGTGTGTTGTCTGTCTTGCAGAATATGAAGAGAAAGATGTACTCCGTGTTCTTCCTTACTGTGGTCATGATTTTCATGTGGCCTGCATAGATATTTGGTTGATGCAGCACTCAACATGCCCAGTCTGTCGAATTTCAATGTGTGACTACCCTGATAGCAAGAACACGATATCTCCTCTACCAGCTGCAGTGATAATACCTCCGTGCTCTCCAGAAGCATCAAGATCAGATCAATGCAATTGCCTGTTTGTCGGCACAGGGCATTCACCAAGGACATCACAGGTTCTTATAAATGAACCAGACCATGTGAATCGGATGTTATTTGCTCCACCGGCGGGAGGGGGGAACAACTTGCTACCATCTGAAGCTAATCCTCCCAGTGAAAATAACGACCAAACGATGAGAAAGCACGTGGAGATTCCTTGTATTCATGATAGATCATGATCTACCCAGCTAAGATCCTGCAAGTAAGCTGTCTGCAGGGTGAACTATATGTAAAACTAGAAGCATCAATACAGGTGGATTCATGAATGCCTGTTATAGTTTACTTTGGAGGATGTAAATATGAGAAATTATTCTTGTTTCTTATTGGAAAACACATTTATTTGTCAATCACTCAATCACACCCAGTAGTTCATTCCATTCAATATCTTATCTCGCTTCTGGTAACCCCACTGACAAACTGTTTTTAAAATCAACAATTTGCATGCAAAGTTGCAAAAAAAGTACCTGTCATGGATCAGGGACTTGAGAGGACGAGGGCATCTTGATTAGTTCTTGGTTCAGTGATATGAGAGGAACATGATGCTTGGACTGCAGATTAACAGACCAACCAAATGCAGCTGTCTCATCATGCAGACACGCAGAAATTCTTCCTAAACAGCATCTAGATCAGTCGTCAATTTGCCATCATGCCTGTGACTGCATCTACTGGGAAGCGCTTAGTCAGACATCACACAGTGCTATTCATACGGTAACTGCAGCAGCATGTGGCTCCAATGTCCTATTTTTTGTCAAGTCTGATGCTGCCATGGTAAAGTGACCCAATTGGTGTGATTGAGTGTGTCTGAGCCTAGTTGATCAAGCATGATCTGATCTATAATGGTGGGAACCAGCACAATGCTACATAACTCTGATCCAAGATCTGAAGATTAAAGTCCAGATTATGATCTCTCTTCTGAAAACCAAATCTTGCAGGGCCAGAGGGCCTCCTGTGGGCAGGAGAACAACCTATGGTTGTCCACGCAATGATGTCGGTCAGTCCAATCATGGCTCTTGTTGGATCTAACTGTGTGCTCCAACCAAGCAGCAATGGCTCATCTTCCCTCCTGCAAGTCTGCAACAGTGTGGGGGCTGACTGTGCAGACATGATTCAATCAAGTGTACTGCCAAGAAAAACCTTAATAAGTTTTACAGTGATCCCTGTCGGTGGTGGTGGCCCTCAACGGAGCAGAGCCTGTGCTCCCTCTCTGCCCTTAAAAACGGTGGCCACCATGGCGTGATGATCGCACTCTGCAAAGGCACTGGAGGTGAGAGCTTTGCACTTTTTTCGAGCTTCAGCAATGGGGGAAGTCAAGCACCTTTGCCTGGTGAAGTTCAAGGAAGACGCCGTGGTGGATGACATCCTGCAAGGCATGACCAAGCTCGTCTCAGATATGGACATGGTGAAGTCATTCGAGTGGTATATGTACATCAACGCTGTTATATTTGGACTTGTTTTTCTGCTCTGAATCTATCTTCGTCTGTACATTCTGAAGCAGGATACATCTTAATCTAAGTTCAGTACCTTCAGGAGCTAGATGAACTTGTTTTGTGTCTTTTGAGCCTTAAAACAGCTAAGACTCATCGTGCAAACGCATTGGATCTGTAATTCTTTTGCAGGGGAAAGGACGTGTCGAACCAGGACATGCTGACGCAGGGCTTCACCCATGTCTTCTCGGTGTCCTTCGCGAGCTCTGAAGATCTGACGAGCTACGTGAGCCATGCGAGACACCTGGAGTTTGCAAGCACGTTCATGGCGGCAATCGACAAGGTCGTCGTCGTCGACTTCCCCGCCGTCGTCGCCAAACCATCGCCGTCGGCGTGATGACAATTCCAGGTGTCCGTCAAGAATCTGTCAGGGCGCAGGTACCCACCCATCCGTCTATACGCTGCAGCTGTGATCGATGTACCTAAGCTCCATTATTGCATGTATGTTCTGCTGTTTCAGACTTTCAGTGTTGAGCTGGTGTAGCTTACTACTAGCTGTAATGAAGCTCTATCCCGTGCATTCCGTTCAAAGGTTGTTTGGTTATTCTTGGAATAAATTTCTGCCATGATCTAGCTTTCGGTTGCTGTCACTTACTGCCTTTTTCTTTTCGGCCTTAATGATGGATTGACGGATTCCTAAACAGTTTGTTTTAATGATTCAGTGTCTCTTAAACTTTTGATAAGAGCAGGTTTGCACCGACCAAAGTTGGTGGTCACCCATTGTACAGTACAGAGGTAAACAGTAAGATGATTTTTTGTAAAGTTCAGAACAATGAGATAATATCAGTGCTTCCATGTGACGCCATTTACATCGGCATTTAAATTCCAATCTAAAGAGAAGCGGTGTTACTACGTACTTTAGATACATCATTTACTTCCTCACGAGGCGAGAGATAAAATTAATTTTAGAAAAAAAATAAAGTAATATATTATCTCTTAAGAGGAGGTGAGACTTCGATTTTTTAAATCGTTATCATTATATTAGGGTGATATATTATCCGAAGTAAGACATTGATATCTTAATCATAATCGTTTGATCTATAAAAATAAATGACAGCACTATACCAAATCGACATTTAACGTAAAAAATGGCGATTTAACATGAGAAAATTAGTGTTATACCATATGGACATATACCTATTATTTCCATGTTATGGGTGTGCCTAATATCCAACTGATGTTTGGCAATAATCTGGTGGCCATCCTACGTATGACCAGCGGCGGATCGACGGGGTGCAAGGGGGGCGTGCGACCCCCTAACCGCCCTGGATCCTTTCATTTCCTGTATACTTTTTTGTTTTTTTCTATATATTTTCTATATTTTTATAAATCATTGTATAATTTTAATATTCTTGTTATGATTATTATTTTATATTTAATATACATCTACATATACAAATTATTTTATGGTTGTCATATAATTAAATCAATCCCCAAAAAATTTTTTTGGATCTGCCACTGCGTATGATACTGTGTGAAACTCATGGACCATTGCATATTCCAATGACTTGAGATGATGAGCGCAGAGATAATATGTGCCACTAGCTGAATGATGCGTACCGTACAATCTATTGATATCATGGGCGGCGATTTTGATAGTTGTTCATCTTTCTATTTTCTTAGAAAGAACCAGTCTTGCATCGACAGAAATGTGCAACCGTTAAGATTGGCGACTTGTTGAACTGGAATGGACTAAAGGTGAATGCAAACAGATTTCAGACAGTGAGCGATCAGTTGAAAGGTTTCAGATAGCGACCAGTTGAAAGATATTACACACATATAAAACGGAGAGCTTTACAAAACATGCAAGACTTAACCTTATCAGACATATTTAACTAAGTGTCTGTTTGGTTCTGCTGTGAACTGTAAAAAAATTGTTGTGAGTTATCTGTTATAGAAAAGTTAAAAGTCATTTGATTGAAGTTGCTGTGAAAAAGTTGTTGTAAGCTGATTATTTCTTATAACTGACATAATTTTCATTATTATAATATTCCGTACATATATATAAATAGGAAACAATAAACATTGATGCAACTAAATAACTAGAAAAATATATTAGATAAATAAAAAAAATTCATAGTTCATCTCATAAAGTAACTAAAAACCACATAATTATCTTATGAAATTGTGTAATACAATATAAACCATAATGATGTTAAATCAATCAAGACACCTTGAATTCATACTATCCAATTTGTACAAAAAACAAAAAGCAGAAAACAGGGTCCAAGCTACTTCTAAATTTGTACTAGAAAAAAACTGTTTTTCGTGGAAGAAGCAGATTTGGTAAACCCGTCTGGTTTAGTTTCTGCTTTTTCGTAGCAGAATCAGATTTCAAAAGCAGAACCAAACGCACCCTAAGTACTCAAGAATCATCATCGAGTTTTTCGGAAATGCCGTCAGATGGATACAAAGAGGAATACAGAATACATATATATTTTTTATATACAATTACAAATATAATATGATTGGTATCCGATGGATATAAATTAAGATAATATAGATAACTCTTATCCAAATTGTTAGAGATATGTGACAAATATGTGTTTGATCTGGTTACGATTGGACTTTGAGTTGTAATAGGGAATAGGTAGATTCATAGTATCGTACTGTACCTAGGGGCCTATATATATAGGAGGCCAACTCCTGTGTAACCAAGGAGAGACAAGATAGGTGGTCAGTTTGGACGTGCGGCATTGCCGCGGTGTGCCCGAATGCCAATGTAGACATCGTTCATGGGAAGGAGCGCCCATAGTCATGCCCTAGAGTTGTAAGACTTTATTACCGAATATCGTGGTTCGATGTTGTCTCTTGGTTGTGATCTTCTCATGGCGTCTATTTGATCTAGTTAATTCCACTGCATTAGGCCATACAGGCTTGATTTTCGTAACAAGTGGTATTAGAGTCATGGATTGGGAAAATCAGGTTGGAGGCGCAATGATGTTCGTATTGCGTAGGATTACACAAGGGGCAGGATGATAGAGCATACCGACAATCGATGACTCGATCGGTGGGGTTGGAACACTTCGAGTGGGTATCTCAAACCGTCCAATGAGCCGCGATCAACTAGGATCAACAAACCAGACATGGAAGATTAAGTTGATTGGTGTTTGTGCTATTGTTCGATGGTGGGTCGGTAAGACGTGATGCCTAGGAGATCAACGGTGCGGTGAGAAGTACCGCGGTGATGGCGAGACTTCGGCTCATACGAAGTGAGCAATTGTTGTTAGGCTCAAGGTGGAGTAAACAACGACGATGGTGATAGCCATGGAGATCTGCAGGGATTTTATCTACAAAGAAGAATAGATCTAGAAATAATTCAGATTTTGGCTGATGTTGAGATCAGGCACGTAGGAGACCAGCACGGTCGGGTAGGTGACAGCGGCAATGTGTGGTGCGGTGCGACCTGCGATGTGCGGGTGGACACGTTCGGGCCATGGTGTGCATGTGCGTCACCAGCGACGTGCGGTCGGCCGCCTGGCGGAAGCGACTTGGCATGGGGGCTACTAGTCTGTGCAGCCAGCCTAGCCCGTGCAACCGGCCTAGCCCAAGGGAGAAGAGTGGCCCAAGCGCTAGCCTAGCGCGGCCTAAGCGCTAGGCCTAGCGGGAGGCGGGTGTGTCCTAGGTCACATAGGAGGTGGCAACCGGCCTAGCCGACCTGGCACATCCTAGTGTTACCCACGTGGTGGCATGACCCAAGTGGCTAGCGCAGCCTAGGAGCGCGCTGGAGGGATGGGCCAGGCTGAAGATGAGGCCCATGCTGGATTTTTGAGTATATTTCGGATTTGTAGTTCGATTAGAACTCAAATTTTATCCAAATTTGGCTCTATTTTTGTAGATTTTGGGGTCATTTTAGGGGTATAAATATGTACCAAAGGGAGGCCAAATATGTAGATCTAGAAGAGAGAAGCTTGATCGAAAATAAAAGCCTTCGATCAAAGGGTGTTTTTCAAGAGGTCAACAAGTCACGTGTTGTGTAATCAGTGTGAGGATGTCATAGGAGGCTTGAAGACTACAAAGGTGAAGCTCTTTTTGAGGAGGGTTGTGTTGTGCCAAGGCGGTGCACGACAGGGCTCAGTGGTAGTCATCGGTGGATCGTCGAGGAGACACGTGGAGTCGGTAGTAGCGATTTGATCGTGGCAACATGCGATCTAATCGTGGATTGACGGATGGCGTTGATGCCTCCTAAATTTTATGTGATGAGGTTTGACGAGACCGGAAACTTCGGATTGTGACAGGAGAGGGTTAAAGATATGTTGGCTTAACAGGGAATCTTGAAGACTATTATTGACAAGAAGTCGAAGAAGATGGATGATGATAAATGGGATGAGATGAAGGCACACATCTGAGACTATCAGATTGTGCATCTCTGATCAGATCATGTATCTCGTCATGGAGGAAACATCACCGAATACAATTTGGGATAAATTGGCTAGTTAGTTTATGTCCAAGACTATTTGGCTTGAAGATGCAGGAGGGGTCAGATCTTGTAGAGCACATTAATGTCTCCAGTCAATTAATCGCTAACCTTGTGAATGTGGAAGTGAAAATTGAGGATGATGACAAGGCTATTATTCTTCTGTGTTCGTTGCCGGATTCTTATGAGCACTTGGTTTATACTTTAACATATGGCAAAGAAACCATCAAGTCAGAAGAGGTTGTTGTGGTGTTGCTTGCTCATAACCAAAGGAAGAAGAACAATACAACATGAGAGTCTTATGGGGATGTTTTGCATGTCAGGAGTGATCATGGTTTAGATGAGAAGAATGGCAAGAAGAAGAAGGATCGTTGTGCTACAAGTGCCATGAGTGGGGACATATAAAGAGAAACTATCCAACACTGAAGAAGGATGGAGGATCCACAAATTTGGTAACTACCAACAAGAAAGCTGACTCGGATAACAATGGTGATGTTCTCATAGTATCAAGTAAAAAGTCTTGTGAAGGGTGGTTGTTGGATTCAGCTAGCTCATTTCATGCAACGCCAAAGAGAGAATTATTCTTTTCTTACACTGAGGATGACAATGGTGGATTTGCTTACTTGGGTGATGACTCAGGTTACCAAGTCATTGGAGTGGGCGACATCAAGTTTAAGATGTGTGATGGATAGGAGATACTACTGAAGTGTGTTAAGCATGTGCTAGGGTTACGGAAAAATCTAATTTCCCTTAGGCTATTGCATGAGGAAGGCTGGTTATATCATGCGACACCTAATAAGAATACCATGAGAGTCATGCCTCACCATCTCAGCCTTCGACGTCAGCGCCTCCGCCCCGGAAGGTGTAGATCTCCTTAGGATCCTTGTAATTCTTAGTTGTAGGCTTGTAAAAACTTATCAGTTTATTAATATGAATGCGGGGGTGATTTATACCTGCCCAGGCTCAGTCTCCGAATGTTGACTTCGAAGTACTTGAGGACTCTGAAGAACTCCGCCAGTTATGGGCGGTCCTCAAAGTAGCTAGGTCCGAAGGTCCCCCTCGGTTTAAACTTCTGAGGGGGCCTAACGGCGAAGCCATCCCCGAAGTAGTCTAGGATTTGCTGGCTACCGTGAAGATGGAGTCCCTTCGGAGTTCTTCATCTTTGCCAGACTTAAGCTACTTCGCATTAAACTCACGTAGCGGGGGGGGGGGGGGTACAGCCTTCGCAAACGGATGGACTTGGCAAGCGATGAAGCCTTAGACTTCTCTGCCTTCGACACGGCACCACCTGCCTCGCAGACTTGGAGCGACCTGCAAAGTGGAAGACGGGGTCTGTGGGCTTCGGGGCTTGGACGAACCGGACGTGGGAGAACAAGCTCCGACAAGGCTTCGTCCAGCCGAGGGGCCCTGGCCGAAAGAAAGGCAAGCGAGGGTTGGGGCCTCGAACTCGCTTTTTCTTAGGCTTAGATACAGACTACTCGTAGTTTTGTTTTCGAAGTATATTTGTATATATTTGTAACATACTTCTCAATTATCATTCAATGAATGAGATTTGTTGTATTTACATAATTCGTCTACATGCTTCGCATAGTTTGATAACTTCGAATGTTTTAGCTTGTCACGCTCGTACTGCGCATTACATTCGCACACTTCGCATACATGCTTCCCCCCTTGCCGTGGCAGCTAGGGACTTAGTCGTTGCGGGTGTGGGCAAATAAAAAAAATGCGAAGGGGTGCGCCTTTTTGATGGCTTCGAATGCTTATAACACATCAAGCGAAGGCCTCTTTTGGGCCTTGAACGCGCTAATTTGGAGCGAAGCAAGGCTTCAGCGTAGCCAAATTAAGCGAAGCATGCTTCACATGCTTGGGTTTGGATGCTGTACGTGAGCAAGGCTCCGAAACACACTTAGATTTTAAGAGAAGCATGACTTCGAGATGCTTAATTTTTAGATTAGATCACGTCACACGAAGCGAGGCCTCAATGCGTGTTCAGATAGCGAAGCAAGGCTTCTTGAACTTGGTCCTGTAGTGAAAAGGATATTTGGTGTGGATTCACCGAGCATGTGATAGTTGAGCCACCTTCAACTCTGAGCCACCTTCGACTCTGAATACTGAAAACAGATCTCAGTATTCTAGGATACGTTAAGCCGGTGGCCTTCGTATCCTGGACGCATCAGGTCGATGACCTGGAGTCCTTGGACGCATCGGGCCGGTGGCCCAGAGTCCTTCTAGCCCACTGCTATGGGCTCGGAGGCACTATGTAGCCTTCGGAGGGGTACTCCGGATTTTGTAAAGCGAAGCAAGGCTTCGAGTTTTAAATAAGGCGAAGCAAAGCTTCAGGTTTTTGATAAGGCTAAGCAATGCTTTGAAATTTTGAAAGGAAACAAGGCTTCGATTTCAAAACATGAAGCATAGCTTTGGTTTTAAAACGCGAAGCGAGGCTTTAATTTTTCAATAAGATGGAGCAAAAGTTTGCTTTTTAAAAGCAAAGCAGGGCTTCGGCTTTAAGGCGAAGCAAAGCTTCGATTTTGAGCGAAGCAGGGCTTCGATTTTATACTAAAGTAATTGTAAAATTGTACATCGAAGTGGTACCTCGGATTGTGCCCATACCTCGCAAAGTAGGTGGAAACTTGCATCGTAGCCCCTGGGGCCTTGACGACCTTCGACACGCGAAGCGAAGCCCCTTGCTGGAGGGTGCGCGAAGCAAGAAGGATGGAGGAAGGCGAAGAAGACCTTCGAACTGCATCCGAAGCCCCTTGCCGGAGGGTGCGCGAAGCAAGAAAGCTTCGAAGTTCCCCCCTCAAGCGCACTTCAAATTGCAGACAGTGGCAGAAAACTTAGCTTTTAGGACTAAGGTCCCCACGGACGACGCCAACTATTGTAGCAATTGTGTTAGCTACAGCACATGTTTTGTATGTGTGTATATGGTGTGTAAAATGAACCTCGAAGGGTTCTCTCAGAAGGAGAAATGATTTATACTGGTTCGGACCTCCCCTAGGGGATAATAGCCCTATGTCCAGTTTGTGGTGGATTTGGCATGGTATGCCTAAGTGTGGTGTAGTGAACTCCAGGGTTTCATGGCCCCGACCAAGCTATCTTGTTACAAGGGCTTGGCCCTGCTTTTATAGGCACGCAGGCCAAAGGAAAAGACCAAAATGCCCTCTATAAGTCCTAGGCTTATAGGGGCAAAAAGGGGAAAAGGAGCTAGTTACTGTACAAAAGTGCTTTACAGCTTTACAGACGTGTCAGACAACGTCACATCTTTGACCAGCTAAACGACATACTAGGGGCAGAGGGGCCCCTGGTATGGCTTCTACACTGTAGAGGGGTGTAAATATCTTTTGGCTTTGGAGCAGGGGCCGGAGCTCTTCAGGCGAAGGCTGCAAGGGAGACTTCGAAGTACACTCTGAAGTGGGATTCGAAGTACACTCTGAAGTGGGCTTCGAAGTATGCTCCGAACTGAGCTCCGAACTGGGGCTTCGAACTGGGGCTCTAAACTGGGGCTCCGAACTGGTGCTCCAGAGACTGGCTCTGAGGAGCTTCGAAGGGAGTTCGAAGGATAACTCCGAACAAGGCCCGAAGGTTAACTCCGAACAAGGTTCGAAGGCTAACTCCGAACAAGGCCCGGAGGCTAACTTCGAAGTTAGTCTGAGACTTAGCTTCTGGCAAACTTTAAGGAATCTTGAGGGCTTCGCTCTGGAGGGCTCCGAAGGGGTTCGGAGGCCTCGCTCCAGAGGGCTTCGAAGCGAACCCTGGGACTTGGAAACAGTTCTCCAGAAAGGAACAATCTTTGACAGTGTTGGGCTCCAGGCCAAAGGCTGTCGGAGACTGACGTCATTTGGCCCCTGTTCAAGGGAAAACTTATTCCTCCAACAATAATGATTGGTGAGAAGTCAACCGCACACCAGTACAAGCTACACGGTAGCATTGTTGAAGGTGGAGTCATGGATTGTAGTGCAACTTTGATGGTATTTAATCCTGATGTTGGTGCGGCTGTGGGAGCTGCCTCACGAGGCCGTTCTGCATGAGCGACAAAAGGAGAGAAACAACTCAAGTCGATATACAGAGGTTCACGCATGGATGACTTCAAGGTGGTGAGCATATTCGTCAAGGTAGAGTTTGTTAGAGATATGTGTCGAATATGTGTTTGATGTGGTTACGATTGGATTTTGAGTTGTAATAGGGAATAGGTAGAGTCCTAGTCTCATACTGTACCTAGGGGCCTATATATATATATGAGGCCAACCCCTGTGTAACTGTAGGACCGAAAGTAGCGACCAGAGGGGGGTTAATGGGTGCCTTAAACATTCTTTCGAATCAATGGCCTGTTCCCAATACCCAATGCACCTCAAAAGACTAAGCAGCAGAAAATAAACAGAAAGCCTAAGTCTAAAGGTATCTAACCTAGAAGCAACTGATGTCAAACAAAGAACTATCAAAGAAGTGCAACTAGGTAGATAAGCAAAGTATGTCAGGCCTAAACTTCCCAATGAAATGATCTAAGTATATGTAAAGTGAGATGAGAAGTTACTGTTCAGATTTGTCTCCTGTTTGAAACTTGACGAAGCCCGATTCGCTGGTCGAAGCCTGCTTCGGAGGTTGGTGACGAAGCCTGCTTCGGAGGTCAGATGCGAAGCCTGCCGAAGGCTGTTGTAAATGCCGAAGGTGTTTCGATCTAGCCTAGTTCGAAGTGGTAGATGACGAAGTATGACAAAGCCGGAGCCTGCTTCGAAGTGTGTACTTCGAAGGCAAGGCTTCGGACACAGCTTCGAACCGAGAGCTTCAAACCTAGACCTTCGAACAGGAAACTTCGAATGCAACACTCAGACGGACTACCTTCGAACAAAGAAGCGAAGTCTGTCACACGACAGAGGCACCAAATTCGAAGCCTACACTCTACCTTCGAAAAGAGCAAGCTTCGAAAAGAGAAGCGAAGGCTGACACGCCACAAAGAAACCAACGCGAAGCCTAGCAGAACGACAAGCTTGGAAGCCATCTTCGACACCTATCGAAGTGTGGACTTCGAACAGCTAGAGCCGGAGTACCTTCGCACTGTCGTTTGAAGTATGCGATGCTGTCCGTTCAAGAAGTACTTCGAAGTTAGCAACACAGGACTCAAAACCAAGTTCGAAGTTTGAACGAAGCCTTCGAGGATGTTAAATCGAAGCCTGCCTCACGGAGCTGAGGGGCTTCGAACAGAGAAGGATGGCTTCGCCAGAAAACAGCCAGAAAAGTTTCTAGAGCCTGTCAACTTCGATCAAAAAGCTGCGCAGTAGAAAGTAAAAAGCTGGCACAGAGTACTGTAGCTACAGTAGCAGTACTACTTGCAACAGCAAGAACTAGTACTACTTCTCACGAAGAACACACGCACAGAGAAGCTTCCGAAGCCTCAAAATCAATGGAAAAACTTGCTGAGTGAGTAAAATGATGCCAATAAAAACTCTGCAGTTGCTGCACACGATTTGGAACTAGAACCTTCACTGAACAATAAATGCAAGGCAACAAAACAGGGGCAAAAATGCCTGGCGGCGCAAGCAAGAACAGGAGAGGAGAGAGGCAAAGCAAGAGACAAAAAGTGACCCAAAGGAGTAGTATTGAATTCAGCCAAAAGGGTAGTCCAAACCCTAGGGATTGGGGTCCTATTTATAGGCTCCCAACACTAGGAACATTCCACCTGCCCCTTAGGGTTTTTACAGACGCAAGAATAAAGGAAAAGACTCTACTGCCCTTAGGTATTTTTACAGACACGACTGACTGACTGTGGGCCTAGAGTTACAGATGACTTATCCGGAAGCTAAGCTTTCGTAGCGACTACGGCTTCTCTTCTGGACAGTCGGATATAAGATCAACGGTTGTCAGTTTTGCGCCGAAACTGACAAAGCCTCCACCGACTTTGCACCAGGTACCCGGATTGGGCCGGCCCGATTCCGCAGCTCTCTCAGCCCGGCAATCACTCACCGCCCGTGTACCTGAGTCAACCCTGGTCAACAGCCCAATGGGTCTTCCACTGCTTCTGGCCCATGCACCCGGATTGGGCCAGCCCGACTTTGCAGCCTCCTCTGCCCGACAGTCGCTCGCTGCCCGTGTACCTGAGTCACACGCGGCCCATGAAATAGCAGATCTCTTCTTCTTCTGTCCTCTTTGACTATCGTTGACAATGACTCATCACTTCTAGAGCCATGAGGCCCACGCTATTCAGCATGGCTCCTCAATCTCCCCCTTGATGAGTGCATTGTCAACATTCCTCTTCTTCAGCTCTTCAGCACCTGCGAAACAAATGTGGAAACACGAAAACAAAACACAAGAAAACAAAGAAGAAGAAAAAATAAGGTAAAAGTTTAACCCTAATGACCGAAAGCCAAACAAAAGCAAGAAGTGGTCATTATGGTTAACCAAAATGTAAAAGCTCAAAAATGAGTGCAATTTGTGCGATTTCAAAACAACAAGGATATCAACAGAGTAAAAACTCCCCCTTAAACTCTGATCCCAAATTTCCTCCCCCTTGTTGACAAGTGAACTCATCAAGCACTCAATAGAGACACAGACTCCCCCTGAAATGCAACTCCCCCTCAAAATATGCAGTGAATTCAACTGGAGTGCAGAAGGAGTGTAGAAAGCATGCTTCTCAGATATGATTGACTGCAATTACAACATCTAACAAGTATAGCAAAAGAGATACTGTCTAAGACACATGGCATGATCAGTGCAACAGATGATATCTAAAGAAAGTCATTAGCACACATTTTTCAGTTTTTGCAAACAAAAAGCATCACCACATTTTCCAGTAAACAAGCAAGGTAAAGCATGAGATGCAAAAGCTAACTGATATCTACCAAGATAAGCATTGTCCAAAACAAAGTGCTTCAGCAAACTTGTTATCATTTCAATTTTCAAGCTTTTTCTTTTCCCTTTTTCATTTTTGCCAGGGGTTATTTGCATGTAAAACCTTATGCTGACCGACCAAGTCAAGCCTAGGCTAGAACTGGACCATCAGAAGCTTAAGACATTGGTCTTGGCATACACTACAGTGTCCTAGTTCATACCAAAGTGCTATGGTACGCAGTCCAGAACAATGCAGTGCGACAAGACAAACCCACCTGGATCTTTTCAATTTTAAGCATAAAAAGGCATGGAATTTTCATTTTTCTGGTTTATAGCATATTTCCATGATTAAAGCATACAGATGTCCAAGTTGCATATTTGCATCCAAGTCAGGAACTAGCTACAAGGCATGTACCAGATAACAAGAACATTCAGCCTATGCATGCTAGTTACCAGAAGCAATGGTGATCATTTTCATGTTTAAAGCATAAAAGCCATGCATATGACAGATATCAGACATATCAAGTGAACTGAACCAAAGCATGATCATTGACAAGTAATCAAAAGCATGTACCAGCTAGAATAAGTAAAGCAGTTCAATCATATAACAGAAGCAGGCTCAAAAATTGTGATATGTTAATATGTATGATATGAACACACACAAAAAGACTCAAGAAAAGAGTAAAGAAGAAAGAAAACTGACTCAAAAATATCCTAAAAAGGATACACAACACCCAAATCCCCTCGTAAACGCTCAAAGGTAGACTGATCTAGGGGTTTGGTGAAAATGTCAGCCAACTGATGATGGGTATCAACATGAACAAGGTCAATGATACCTTTCTCATATTGATCCCGCAGAAAGTGAAAGCGCACATCAATGTGTTTGGTTTTTGAATGAAGACATGGGTTTTTCCCTACACTAATGGCACTAGTGCTGTCGCAAAACAATGGAATCCTGGTAGGAAAGAGCAACCCAAAATCTCGCAGAGTGGAAATCATCCAAACCAACTGTGAGCAGCAGCTAGCAGCAGCTACGTACTCAGCCTCTGTGGTCGAAAGAGCAACTCTAGATTGCTTTCGAGAAGACCAAGAGACAAGAGAAGAACCAAGAAACTGACAAGTACCGGAAGTCGACTTGCGATCCAACCGGCACCCACCGAAGTCGGCATCCGAAAATCCAGATAAATCGAGAGAAGATGATGCTGAATAGAAAAGACCAAGATCGGGCGCATAAGTAAGATACCTGAATATGCGCTTGACAGCTTGCCGATGAGACGCGCGTGGTGAAGACTGGAAACACGCGCAAAGTCCCACGGCGAACTGTATGTTCGGTCTTGTTGCCGTCAAGTACAACAGCGAACCGATCATCCCTCGAAACTCCCTTTCATTGACCTTGACGCCGCTCTCATCCTTGTCCAGACCCCCAGAAGTGCCCATCGGGGTCATCTGCGGCTTCAATTCACCACCAAAGTCAAATTTCTTTAACATATCACGAGTGTACTTACCTTGGTGGATGAAGGTGCCGTCCTTGGTCTGCTTGATCTAGAGCCCTAAGAAGTACTTGAGCTCACCCATGAGGCTCATCTCAAACTCGCTGTGCATCTGCTCAGAAAACTTGGACACAAGAGAATCAGTAGTACCGCCAAAGATAATATCGTCCACATAAATCTGAGCGACTAAGAAATCTGAAACATCTCTGAGCAAGAAAAGAGTTTTATCCACAGAACCCATCACAAAGCCCTTCCCCAACAAAAATTGCTTCAACCGGTCATACCAAGCCCTGGGGGCTTGCTTCAACCCGTATAAAGCTTTGTGCAACTTAAAAACATGTCGAGGAAACTTAGGGTTCTCAAAACCGGGGGGTTGCCTAACATAAACCTCCTCTTCTATGTACCCGTTCAGAAAAGCACTCTTAACATCCATTTGAAAAAGCTTAAAACCCTTCGAAACGGCAAAAGCTAGAAGAATACGAATGGACTCAAGACGGGCAACAGGAGCGAAGGTTTCTTCAAAGTCAATACCTTCCTTCTGGCAATAACCCTGGGCAACTAGTCGAGCTTTGTTGCGCACCACAACCCCATCTTCACCTTGTTTATTCTTGAATACCCACTTGGTGCCTATGGGGTTGCATCCTGGTGGCGGCTCAACTAGTGTCCAAACCCGATTACGGACAAAATTCTCAAGCTCTTCTTGCATAGCATTAATCCAATGAGAATCAGAAAGAGCATGAGAAACGTCTCTGGGCTCAAAAGATGCAACAAACGCAGATTCAACAAACACAGCAAGAGAGGCAGAAGAACGCAAAGTTCTCTCAGTCAAATCACCAATGATGAGCTCTGAGGGATGGTCACGCTGAACTGCTCGGGTTCCCTGGTGATCTGAAGTCACCTCACCAGAGTCAGCAGCTGGCACCTCTGGACTCGACTGAGGGGGCTCGATCGTAGTGGAAGAAGTGATCAGAGGTCCGCCCTCATCCTCAGTCGAAGTCTCAGAAGGTGTGGGCTCTGCGGGGGATGCAGAAGGTCCACCCTCGTCAGCAGCTGGAGTATCCTCATCTTCCTCGAAGATGGACTCTCTGAGCTCATCATCACCAGAAAGCTCAAAAGAAGGAGTCAAAGAAGGCAAGGACTCATCAAATGAAACCTCACAAGTCTCGACAAGCAGCTGGGATTCGAGGTTCCAAACACGAAAACCTCGAGAATGCAAAGCGTAACCAAGAAAAACACCATCCCAGCAACGAGACTCAAACTTGTCCAAATGCCCTCCCTTCTTGAGCAGAAAGCACTTGCAGCCAAATGCTCGCAAGTGGCTCACCTTGGGCTGTCTGCCAAATTGCAGTTCATATGATGTCTTACCAAGGTAAGCTCTAAGAAAGATGCGGTTGGCCAGATAGCAAGCCGTGTTCATAGCTTCAGCCCAAAAACGCCTAGGAGTCATGTGCTCATCGAGCATCGTCCTGGCCATCTCGACTAGCGTGCGGTTCTTTTGTTCCACAACGCCGTTCTGTGGGGGAGTGTAAGGAGAAGAAAACTGATGGTCCAGACCCTGATCACTACAAAAACTGACGAACTGAGAGTTCTTGAACTCAGAGCCGTTGTCGGAGCGAATTGCTCGCATCCGACCATTGTTCTCATTCTTCAGCTTCAAAATCAGGTCATGAACAAATTGAAAAGTTTCATCCTTAGACTCCAAAAAGAAAACCCACGAGAATCGAGAAAAGTCGTCAACAATGACAAGTGCGTACCACTTCCCACCGACTGAACGTACCCGAGCTGGACCAACAGTGTCCAAGTGTAAAAGCTCGCCTGGATAGGAAGTCATCACCTGAGTTACAGGTGAGTGAGAAGCAGCAACCATTTTCCCATGACGACAGGGATGACAAACTAGATCCTTCTCCATCTTAAGCTTGGGCAATCCTCGGATGAGGTCCATAGAGCTTAACCTGACTAGCAGATCAAAACTCAAATGACCTAACCTCCTATGCCACTTCCAGAGCTCAGAAGAAGATCCAGCCATCAAACAGCGAGAAGGGCCAAAAGAACTAGAGAAGTCAATTCGAAAGACTTTACCAAATGATAAAATCTGGCAAATCAAAAACCCTCTAGAATCAACCACAGAAGAATTGCCCTTCTTAAAACGCACTTCCAAACCATCCTCAAGAATTTGCGAAACAGAAATCAAGTTGAAGTTCAAATTTTTAACCAAAGCAACATTCTTCAAAGAGAAATGATCTGAAATGCAAATTGAGCCTATGCCACTTACTTTCCCTTGACCGCTGTTCCCGAACGTGATGTATTCTTGGGAGCTGGGGGGAGTGAGACTGGAGAACCATCTGCGATGTCCCGTCATGTGGCGAGAGCATCCTGAGTCCATGATCCAAACATCCTCTAGTCCCCGGTCCTGCACAATCAGTGGCTGTAAGTGGGAGCAAATGGTCCGGCACCAGGTTTAGCAAAAGAGCTAAACCAGTGTCGAGCCATCTGCTCAAAAGATGGAAAGCGAAAACCATCAAAAGAGTTTGGACCAAAACGCGGCTCAAAGCGCGGTCCTCGGTTTTGCCTAACCCTGCGGCCACGAGGTCCAGAACCGTAGCCAACACGGTCTGGAACTCTGCCGGAATGGACACCACCAACTGGAGCACGGGAAAGAACGTCGTCTCCTCTACCACCACCTACACGACGCGGCCTGGCCTCCAGCCTCTCTCCGCGCCGAGGAACACGCAGTCTACCACCCTGCTGGTAGAACTGCTCCTGATCACTACGAGCCCTCTCTGCTCTCTCAACCCGCTTCCTCCTGAAGCAGAATTCCGCAAGATGCCCATCTCTCTGACAGTACTCACAATGATAGGTGGGCTTATTGGGATGTGGTTGAGGCTTGGGATGTTTGGGCTTGGTAGTGTTTGGTGTGGTCTTCTTGGGTTGAGAGGGTCCAGGAAGAGAGTCTAGAGAAGAGTGGAGGTGTTTGGGCTTAGGAACCCAGATAGGCTTCTTGGGTGGAGCTTTGGGTGGTTCATGAATCACCCCATCCTTGGGCTGACAAGCCTGGGAGGACTCAGTGGAGTGAGTCTTGGGGTATCTCTGCTCAGGAGTCATTTTACTCCACTCCACTGCCCGGCTAATGGCACTGTCAAAGTCAGCCTTGGTGTAGGTGTAACCTACCCCAAACCCATCCTGCCTCTTGAACTGCTGGATCATCATGCCAAGTTGTGGCTCTCTGGCACTGATCCAACTCAGGATAGAACGGAGGTAAAAGTTCTCATTCTGAGAGACTGCTAGCTCCTCTCTCAAGGAAGCTAGAACCTCCATCTGAGACAAGCAGGTCTCACACTCACTCTCCACTTGGACAGACTTTTCGGCTTTCAGCTTGATCAACTCCATTCTAAGAGACAGACAGTTCTCACAGACAGTGGGTGGAACTGACAATGTCTCAAGCTCTAGCCTAGTCTGCGCAAGCTCAGCTCTCAACCTCTCCAAATCACCCAACTGTTCATCGCCCTTGGATTTCAGCTCAGCTAAGACAGCTAGATGAGATGGGCAGTCAACACAGGGTGCGACGACAGTGGCTTGAGCATCTTTCAGCTCCAGCTGAGCGCTTTCAAGCTCAGTGGCCAAAGCGTCCCTCTCATCAACCCTTTTTGTGTACCTGGACTTCAGAGTCGATAGGTCACACAGAAGCACCTCACACTTCGGGCACTCACTGCTATCACCCAAGCAAGGGGAAGAAGATAGACTCTCAATTCTGCCGTTGGCCACGGCAAGCTCACTCTCTAACTCATCTATCCTCTTCTTAGCCCCCCTAAGCAGTTTTTCCCGATATTTCAACTCCTGACGATTGCTCTCAAGTAAATCAACGATTTCGCGCTCGTAGGATGATACCTTGTTGTCGTCGTCGTCGGAATCGTCGGAGGAGCTCTTTTCTTCCTTATCCCCAAGAGCCATTGAACAGAAGCTCTTGCGGGATCTTCGGCGCTGGTGTGAGCGGCTCTTTGGCTTGTCTCCGAAGGCCATGAAGCAGAAGCCCGCCGGATCGTCCTTGTCCTTCCCCTTCCTGATGACGATCTCCTCATCGCTTGAGCTTGATGAAGAGGAAGAAGACGTGGACTGCTTGGAGTAGCTCTTCTCCATCTCAGCTAAGAAGGGCTTGTCGCGCTTCTTGTTCTCTCGCCGGTAGTCCTTCAGGGCCTTCTTGAAGAATCGGGTCTTCGGCTTGCCCTTGTTGAAGGATGAGCTCTCATGCTTGCCGGAGTCGTGGAAGCTGCCACCGGTGCCCTTCTTGTGTCCATTGCGCTTGGGGCAGTCGGCGATGAAGTGTCCTGGATCACCACACTCAAAGCATCCGGATTTTGTGCCGTGTCTTTTGAACATTCTGTTGTCATAGACACGACGCACCCGGTTGTTAAACAGACACAAATCATCATCTCCCAAAGACTCAAGCTGGTCCTCAGTGATAGACATCAAAGAGAACCCAGCACAGCTCACAGCAGAGGGATCAACAGAAGGTGTAGCAAGGGCCAGGGATTTTGATCCAGAACCAGTAAGATTTGATCTCAACTGGATATCTACCTCAGTGGCCTTCAGCTTGCTAAATAACTCAGAAATGGTCAAGGTATCATAAGAAGTGCTCTCAACGATAGAGGATACCTTGATCTCCCAGATCTTTGGGTCCAAGGTATGGAGAACCTTGAGCGCCTGCTCGTGATCTGAGACTAACTGAGCACCCTCAGCCTTGTTGTCCCGAAGCTTGTTTATGATCGACTGAAAACGACCAAACAAAGCCTCAACAGATTCACCCGGCTTCTGTGTGAAATTCTCATATTCACGCCGGTAGGTCTGATAGAGCCGAGCCTTGACCTGTGCTGTTCCCTCATGGTGTGCCTTGAGGGTAGCCCAGATCTCTCTCACAGTGGAGAGATGGCTCACACGCTCAAACTCAGTGGGACCTAAACTAGAGAAAAGAATGTTCACAACTTTACTGTTGCTCAGATGCTGAGCAATGATACCAGCAGTACCATGCTCAGTGACTGGCAAAATGACAAACGTGGTGTGAACGCAAATGTCCCATATGTCCGAGCCCTGGCTCATGAGATAGGCTCGCATGCGAGTCTTCCAATAATTATAGCCATAGGCTTCCAAGGACGGGACCTTGCCAGGAGACGTCATGGTCACTACTGGGGTTTAGAACCGGTTAAGGTATGGAAAAACCCTAACCTCGCTCTGATACCACTTGTAGGACCGAAAGTAGCGACCAGAGGGGGGGTGAATGGGCGCCTTAAAAATTCTTTCGAATCAATGGCCTGTTCCCAATACCCAACGCACCTCAAAAGACTAAGCAGCAGAAAATAAACAGAAAGCCTAAGTCTAAAGGTATCTAACCTAGAAGCAACTGATGTCAAACAGAGAACTATCAAAGAAGTGCAACTAGGTAGATAAGCAAAGTATGTCAGGCCTAAACTTCCCAATGAAATGATCTAAGTATATGTAAAGTGAGATGAGAAGTTACTGTTCAGATTTGTCTCCTGTTTGAAACTTGACGAAGCCCGATTCGCTGGTCGAAGCCTGCTTCGGAGGTTGGTGACGAAGCCTGCTTCGGAGGTCAGATGCGAAGCCTGCCGAAGGCTGTTGTAAATGCCGAAGGTGTTTCGATCTAGCCTAGTTCGAAGTGGTAGATGACGAAGTATGACAAAGCCGGAGCCTGCTTCGAAGTGTGTACTTCGAAGGCAAGGCTTCGGACACAGCTTCGAACCGAGAGCTTCGAACCTAGACCTTCGAACAGGAAACTTCGAATGCAACACTCAGACGGACTACCTTTGAACAAAGAAGCAAAGCCTATCACACGACAGAGACACCAAATTTGAAGCCTACACTCTACCTTCAAAAAGAGAAGCGAAGGCTGACACGCCACAAAGAAACCAACGCGAAGCCTAGCAGAACGACAAGCTTCGAAGCCATCTTCGACACCTATCGAAGTGTGGACTTCGAACAGCTAGAGCCGGAGTACCTTCGCACTGTCGTTTGAAGTATGCGATGCTGTCTGTTCAAGAAGTACTTCGAAGTTAGCAACACAGGACTCAAAACCAAGTTCGAAGTTTGAACGAAGCCTTCGAGGATGTTAAATCGAAGCCTGCCTCACGGAGCTGAGGGGCTTCGAACAGAGAAGGATGGCTTCGCCAGAAAACAGCCAGAAAAGTTTCTAGAGCCTGTCAACTTCGATCAAAAAGCTGCGCAGTAGAAAGTAAAAAGCTGGCACAGAGTACTGTAGCTACAGTAGCAGTACTACTTGCAACAGCAAGAACTAGTACTACTTCTCACGAAGAACACACGCACAGAGAAGCTTCCGAAGCCTCAAAATCAATGGAAAAACTTGCTGAGTGAGTAAAATGATGCCAATAAAAACTCTGCAGTTGCTGCACACGATTTGGAACTAGAACCTTCACTGAACAATAAATGCAAGGCAACAAAACAGGGGCAAAAATGCCTGGCGGCGCAAGCAAGAACAGGAGAGGAGAGAGGCAAAGCAAGAGACAAAAAGTGACCTAAAGGAGTAGTATTGAATTCAGCCAAAAGGGTAGTCCAAACCCTAGGGATTGGGGTCCTATTTATAGGCTCCCAACACTAGGAACATTCCACCTGCCCCTTAGGGTTTTTACAGACGCAAGAATAAAGGAAAAGACTCTACTGCCCTTAGGTATTTTTACAGACACGACTGACTGACTGTGGGCCTAGAGTTACAGATGACTTATCCGGAAGCTAAGCTTTCGTAGCGACTACGGCTTCTCTTCTGGACAGTCGGATACAAGATCAACGGTTGTCAGTTTTGCACCGAAACTGACAAAGTCTCCACCGACTTTGCACCAGGTACCCGGATTGGGCCGGCCCGATCCCGCAGCTCTCTCAGCCCGGCAATCACTCACCGCCCGTGTACCTGAGTCAACCCTGGTCAACAGCCCAGTGGGTCTTCTACTGCTTCTGGCCCATGCACCCGGATTGGGCCAGCCCGACTTCGCAGCCTCCTCTGCCCGACAGTCGCTCGCTGCCCGTGTACCTGAGTCACACGCGGCCCATGAAACAGCAGATCTCTTCTTCTGTCCTCTTTGACTATCGTTGACAATGACTCATCACTTCTAGAGCCATGAGGCCCACGCTATTCAGCATGGCTCCTCAGTAACCAAGGATAGATAAGATAGGTGTCAGTTTGGGCATGCGGCGTTGCCGCGGTGTGCCCGGATACCGGCGTAGACACCGTTTCTTGGGAGAAGCGCTTGTAGTCATGCCCCGGAGTCGTAGGACTTCGTTACCAAAATATCGTGCCTCGATGTTGTCTCTTAATTGTGATCTTCTCATGGAGTCTCTTCGATCTTGTTGATTCCATGCGTTAGGTCATACATGCCTGCTTTTCTCAACACAAATAATCTAAATATAAGGCTAATCAGGTGATACCATTATATCAAGATAAATTTTACGGTGCTAGAAGAAGTATCACAATTTTTAGTTTTAATTTTGGTATTTGTTGGTATCTCGGGTATTAAGAGATATTTAAATTAATAATAAGATTATAGTACTCTTTAAAATCAATCTTATATCAACCAATCTTGATAAGTTTTATTGGAGTATTAGGCAATTTTACGATTAATCTCTGAAATATATAAATCAAGACCTCAATACAAACTAACATGAATAGATCTATCATACTAGTAAAACACAACAGGGCAATCATGATTTCATAAAACATGATTAATAACCGTACATAAATGTAACACTCGTACTATACGGTTGTTGAAGACGAATCCCCGGTCGATGCAGAAGTTCTCTCATTGGTGTTGGATCGCAACACCCGACGGCGATTGATAGTAGACGTAGACGCAAGACGCATTGTGATGATAAACTTGAGTAGTTACGCGCAGCGCTTCTCAAAAACCATATTCATCCTCTCCTAGTGCAGGATCGCAAAGATGACTAGTTATAGAGACCTGCTCTCCCATTCTCGGTGCACACTGACGGACAGAATGGAGTAGTTTACGACAGTAACATAGCAGAGAAAAAAGACATACTACTTTCTCCTTCTGTGCAGCTAGATGGCCACGTCTTTGTCTTGGGGAAGCTTCTTGGTGAGGAAAAAATGAATCATAGGTCGGCGCCAATCTTCTTCTTCTTCATTGCCGGTTGTGATTATAGCGACTGATGTTGCTTTGGCTTCTGGAGGCTGCAGGCTTTCTTCTTTGATGGACGGTTTCGACAGCTCCTGAAGGAATATCCCTCTGAGAACTACTGCTCTCGATGATCTGAGCTTCGCTAGTGCGACGGCGGCCGAGTTCTTGTCCTGGGGGACATGATGGAACTCCAGGCCGTCGAACTTTCCTTCTAGTTTGCGGATCTCCTGGCAGTAAGCATTCATCTTCTCGTTGACACAAGCCCAGTATTTGTTCACCTGGCTGATCACCAGCTTGGAGTCTTTGAATGCCAATAGCCGTCGAATCCCGAGGGAGACAGCAATGCGGAGTCCATGGAGCAGGGCCTCGTACTTGGCTACGTTGTTGGACGCAGCGAAGCATAGGCGGAGGACACACTTCAAATCTTCACCTTGGGGAGATGTTAAGAGCACTCATATGTCGGCCCCCTCTAGGCTGAGGGAACCATCGAAATGGTGGGTCTAGATGCTCTCGATGATGTTCTCCACTGGCAGTTGGTACTCGGTCCATTCAGCGACGAAGTCGGTGAGTTCTTGAGACTTGATGGCAGTCCTTGGCTTGAAGTTGATGGCGTATTCTCTGAGTTCAATAGCCCATTTGGCGATCCGCCCGACGGTGACCTGATTTCTCAAGATGTCACTGAGTGGGAACTCGGTGACCACCTCCACGGGATGAGCTTGGAAGTAGTGCTTGAGCTTCCGGACGGTGATGAGGACAGCGTACAACAGCTTCTGCACCTGGAGATATCGAACCTTGGATGGCCCCAAGACTTCTGATATGAAGTAGAACGACCGTTGAACCGGGTAGGCGAGCCCCTGCTCCGGTCGTTGGACGACTAGGGCAATGCTGGCCACATGTGTGTTTGCGGCGATGTAGAAGAGGAGGGGCTCCTCCCGAGTTGGTGTCGTGAGCGTTGGTGGAGACGTTAGGAACTTATTGAGATCGGCAAATGCTCGGTCTGCTTCTTCAGTCCAAGTGAAACCTTCTTTCTTTAGCAACTTGAAAAATGGCATCCCTGGTCCTTGAGCCATGAAATAAACTGGCCCAGAGAGGTCATGCAACTGGCCAAGCGCTGGACATGTTTGACGTCGGCAGGCCTAACCATGTTCAGGATTGCTGAAATCTTCTCCAAATTGGCTTAAATTCCTTGGTGGCTGACGATGAAGCCAAGTAATTTTCCGTCGGGATTTCGAACATGCATTTCTCTAGATTGAGTTTCCAGCAAAACCTGTAGAGGTTATTCACCATCTCTTGGAGGTCACTGACAAGGTCTTCAGGTTGCTTGGTCTTGATTACCAAGCCATCAATGTAAGCCTCCACGTTGCGACCGATATGATCGGCCAGGAAACACTTGATATCTCATTGGTAAGTGGCTCCACATTCTTCATTCTAAATGCCATGGAAGTGTAGTAGTAAGCGCCAAACAGAGTGACGATGGCAGACTTCTTCTGATCTTCTTCTTTCAGGCCAATCTGATGATAGCCCGGGTAACAGTCCAGGAAGCACTAGAGGGCTCTACCGGTGGTTGAATTGATGACCTGATCAATGCGTGGCAGCGGGAATGGATCTGTCGGACATCACTTGTTGAGGTCGGTGTAGTTGACACACATTCTTCATTTTCCACTCTTCTTCTGCACGAGGACTGGGTTAGCCAGCCAGTCCGTGTGCTGTGCCTCCTTGATGAAGTCGGCTGCCAAGAGGCGGGTGACTTATTCCTTGATGAGCTTCTTGCGGTCTTTAGTAAAGAGACGCATATTCTTCTTGACCAGCAGTGCAGCCGGGTCGACGTGGAGTTTGTGCTCGATCAGCTCCTAGGGTACATATGGCATGTCGGAGGGTTGCCAAATGAAGATGTCAGTATTGGAGCAGAGGAAGCTAACAAGCGCACTTTCCTATTTAGGATCTAGTGCAACCCCGATCAGAACTGTCTTGGAGAGGTCATCTTCTAATAGCCAAATACTTTTGTACTCGACCGACAATGGTGTCAACATAGTCGATGACGGTGCAGGACTCAGGAGCTCGAGTCCATTGGCCGATGTAGTATTAGCATCTTGGAGTATCTCCATCATGCATACATATATGTCCATGGCCTCACACAGTGCAAGGCTGTCTTGCTCATAGGCGTGCGAGGTGGTGATGTCCCCCTTCATGGAGAAGGCCCCGTCTGGTCCCGGGATCTTGAGGACCAAGTAGTTGTAGTGGGGCACCACCATGAACTTGGTGAGCGAATGTCTTTCGAGGACAGCGTGATATGCGATCTTGAAATCTGCCACGTAGAACTTGATGTGCTCGATCCGTTAATTATCCTAAGCACCGAATGTCACCGGTAGGGTGACCGTGCCGAGGGGAAGGGACACCTTCCTTGGGACAATCCCGTAGAAGGGAGAGTAAGTCTTCCATAGCGCCGAGTTGTCGATGCCGAGAGCCCCCAGCATCCCTTTGAATAGGACGTCGAGGATGCTCCCTCCATCAATCAGCACCCTCTTCACATGTGAGTCATGTCTTGTTGTAATGAGTGAACTTGCTCAACTGTGTTCGACACATGCACAAACTATTGAAAAACTTGAAAAATACTTAGAAGCAGCTTTTGGAGGTGGAATCTAGTCATGCTATCATAAATGAATGTATGAACTGTCCTTTACTCATTGAAAGTATAAATTGAGGGATAAGCATGTTGATGAACTTAAGACTAGATTGGAAAGTGCTGAGTGTTCTAAGGATGTGCAGCCTGGTTGTCCCACCTGCATCACCCTTAAGGACCAACTCAACTTTGCTAGAGAGCAAGTCAAAAAACTCAAGTGCGAAAATGACTATCTTCTCTCTGTGGTGGAAAAATGCACTGAAGGAAAGGGTATGATGGATTTGCTTTTGGCTAAAAAAATGTGTGCTGACAGGGCAGGGTTAGCTCTCTGGTTGGGTTATGAGAGGACCACACCAAACACTCTGAGAAAAACCATGTTCACTCCTGCAACACCCCAAATTTCCAAAGAAATAAAAATACAATTTATTTATATTTTTTTCTGAAAAAGATTATTCTTGAATTTCCTTTAAGGCTATTTATACCCAAATAAACTAAAACCTAGAGGAGATATCCAAACCAGAGCCTAAGAAAATTTGTATGTGATCTCAAGGACAAGACCTATTTTTGGAAATTTTTACAAGTTTTTATCACTCTTGGAAGCAACCCAAATATTTTAAATAATTTTCAGCAATTATTTTATTTGGAAATGAATTTAAACAGTAACGGGCCCCTTTCCCCTTTTCTCCCTCAACCGGCTGGCCCAGCCCACTCCACCCGAGCCCCTCTCTGACAAGTGGACCCCGCTCGTCAGCGGCCCCCTCTCTCCACGCGCGCGCGCCCGAAGCCCCAGTCCCACCTGTCAGCGCCAACCCCCCTCTCGGCCGAGCCCGACCCCACCAGTCAGCCCCACCCGTTGCCGCGCCCGTGCCCCCACACCCCACTGACAGTGGGCCCTCACTGTCAGTTTCATCATCCACCTCACGCCACACCGTCGCCCTCGCTTGAGCCGACGCTCGCCGTCACTGGAGTCCTCCTCCACCCTTGGCGACCGCACCCGTGTGATCACCGATGTCACCCCGACCTCGTCCACCCCTCCGTCGCCACTGAAGACCGCCAGATCTCCATCACCGACGAGGACCCAAATGCCTTCGCACCCCCGCTCATCACCGACCGCAACCCAATGACCCAAAGCCTCACCGACGGTACGCTCTTGACCCCCACATTGTACTGATTCCGTTTTAGCCCTTAGAACCGACCGTCATCGCTCGCCGTGGCTGCTAGCCCATTGCCGACGCCGGAGAAGATGACCGGCACGTGTAAAGTACCCGTGCCGTGTCGGATTCAACCGCGGCCGTGCGATCATGATCCGACGGTGATGATTAAATCGTTCGCTCAGTTTAATCAGATCCGTCAGATCTTAGCGAACCGGTATGATCTAATCTAGACCATCCATTTGTATTTAATACCCGCATTAAATCTAGGCCATCCATCGCGTGCCAGTTCGATCTTTTAAACCCAGCCATCTGTTTTCATTTAAACCGCCCGCCTCACCCTCGCGCGTCCGATCGCGATCCGACGGCTGATCTGGATCCGGTCCATGCGCACAGTGCACGGGTTCACGGTGGATTCGGTTCACCGTGGACCGGCGACTGTTTTTAATTTAAATTAAATTCCAGAAATGGTTTTAAACTTCAAAAATTCATATCTTGCTCATTTTAACTCCAAATTTAACCATTTCAATTCCAGAAAATTTATATTTTTATTCTCTACATGTTTATGCAATAAAAATAGTAGGTTTACCTTGAGCATTTTATTTTATTTAATAAAGTATCTAAAAGCACTTTAGGGTAAATTCATAATTCTTTTAAGAAAAATCCATAATTCCATAAAATTGTCTTGAAAATTTAAATAATGATTTTAGAATGTTTAACAACTTTATTTCACTTATTTTAATCCAACCAAAGTCTATATGCTTGGAATGTGATTTTGGATTGTTTAATTGAATGTAATGTTTATTATGCATATCGAGAAGGCTACGCCGCCACCGAGGAGCCGGAATATTACTCGGAAGTTCCCCGTCACCTTTCGCTGAACAAGGCAAGTCACCAAACTAATTTTTGAGCATATTGAACCTAGTTTTCTTAAACTATCGCTAAAACACATAGGTTATACATGCATTAGTCAAATTGAAAGCCTTACATTATATTTATTTAGATCCCCGACCTTGAAGTGCAAACCCAAGCCATGCTATTGAGCCTAAACTCCTTGTCACCATATTATTAGTACTATTAGATAGTGTCCAATGTATTGGCACGACTGCTATAGGTTAAAAATGAGTCGTAGTGATTTGGGTTCCATTATATGATCCCTGTTATTCTCATCCCTGGAATTCTGTTGGTGATAGAGTTTTGGTTAAGTGTGTAAGCATGGTGGTTTCCAGGTGCAAGCTAGGGCATTGGTCGGTACCACCCGGGGCACTATAAGGACCGGTCTGTGGGATCCGTTGCAATACATTTCCGTACTAACCACAAGTCTAGTGGGTAAGTCCTAACTAAGGTATGGAGTGTTCCAACTCGAGGCACCACTTGGAGATGGGTCAAGCAGCACCTGTGGGTGGCTTGTACCGACATGGCGCAAAAGGGGGTGCGACGTTAGCCCGGAGTGGCCGGGCGCGCTGGCGAAACCTAGAGCGGGTGTTATCGGCTTGGAGCATTTCATGCTAAGGTTTTGGCACGAGTTCCCATGGTATGGTTCATCTCGTTGCACTTCGGTGTGTGGGATGAGTGTGTGTCTTGTGGGTACAGTGGTACACCTCTGATCAGAGTTTAAAATCTGTTCGAAAAGCCGAGCCCACGGTCAAGGGCGGGTTATGTGACTACTCGCAGTTAGTTTACATTTATGAATGTTGCATGATGACTTGGCATGTAAGGACTATTTAGTGAGGAGGGAAAACGTACTCCTCGAGTTAGATGATATTACATTGTTCACGTTTATTATTTCGCATAATTAAATTTGACTACACTAAATGCTGCAACTAAAAAATGTACTTTTCCGCACTTTAAGCCAATGTCATTCCCTTGTTATTATTCTGCATTATTATTGCATTCTCGGTGGCTTGTTGAGTACTTTTGTACTCATACCCGATGGACAAACACTTCAGAGGCTGCCTACTATGAGGAGGATGGTCTGGAGTAGCGACCCAGTCGAGAAAATGATCCTGAAGAAGACGTTCATCATGCAGTTTATTTTCATAGTTTCTTTTAATTTTACACTTGTGTAATAATGTGATCTGCGAACCACGGATGTTTGACCGTATGTACGTTGTCGCATGATGGACCTCTTGTTATTATGGTTTTTCTATGGAAATTCAATAATGTTCCGATTTGGTAAAATCGGGGCGTCACAACTCCACCTACTACCCTTGAGAAAGAGAGAGCTCAGTTAGACACTCCTCAAAAAGCCAAGAATCCTACTCAACCTACTCTACCTCCACCAAAGAAAGATCCTAAGCAGAAACCCAAGAAGTCTATGAGATTTTCTCATGAGACCCATGCTTCTACTCCCAAGAGAGTGTATCATTGCTCCTATTATCAACGGATGGGTCACTTGATTGGGTTTTGCTTTCGCCGCATCAAGGATGAACAACATTTTCAGGCGAAGAGTTTTCAGGACATGCATTACCCATCTTCAGGTATGCATGAGTCCATTTTTCACTCTCATTTTGATTTTGTGGCTCCCCATGCTCCCATGAGAGACTATGCCCATCGTGGTATACACCATGTTTCATATGGTGCTAGACCACATGTAAGAGGGTTTGATTCTCGACAGATTAGGAGACCTCATCGTTTTCCAGGTTCACGCTTTGTAGGTAGACCGCACACTTTTTATCATGATTCATATCCTATGCGTGAACAGTCTATTGCTACTTTGCTTGCTACTCGAGTTACTCGGTACTGGATACCCCGTCAGTTTTGCACTTACCCCAGCACTGGGCACTCGAGATGTTCTCATTTTGTGTAGGCAGCAGACGGAGGTTTGGAGGACAAGCGGTTCAAGGATCCCGGTTGTTTTCGCCACATGACCGGGAAGACATCATGGTTTTCCAGCCTCACCTTGACCCAGCGACTGAAGTACATCACCTTCGGCAAAAATCAGAGGAGTGGAGTGAAAGGGCCAGGTATGTTTTTGAGTTAACATAATTTTCACTCTCACATTTGTCGTTTTGGTTTGGGATGTTTGGATAAAATTTGTTGTCTTCTTTGCTATTCTTTTCTTGCATGTTTTCTATAGCATCATGCAGTCACAATTTTCTTCATCTTCACTGGTTGTTTTGTTGTCCTGGCATACCTTGCATATGACATTTTTGCCAAGCCTATTGATGCTTTTCGTTTTGCACTTTTGAGAGGAAAGCTTGGTATTTGTCATCTTTATGACATCTTGTGAGGGGGAGTTTTGTATCATTGCATGAGTGTTTTTCATGTGATTAACTACTTTTACATTAACATGCTTTATTATGCCTTTGAACTATTGTCGGTGATACTGTTGATTATGCTCTTTTGAATATATCTGATAAATGTTATGAGCATGGCTTTTATTTGTGAAAATCTAAATATGACCACTGCTTTGTCTGACAACTAGCATGAATTGGTTGAGTATATTTGCTATCTTTTACATGCCTAGTAGCTAAGTCCTTTTCACTTGGATGCAAACATGAAACTTGTCATTTCAATAGTTTTACATGGAAATTTTGTGCTGAAAATTAAAAAAAAACAAAAAAACAAAATTGATATCCATGCCTTTGGTGCTAAAATTGAAAAGATCCAAGTGGGTTTGCTTTGTCGCACTACTTTGTTCTAGACTGCTTACCATAGTATTTTGGTATGAACTAGGACATTGAAGTGTATACCAAGACCAATGCTTTAAGCTTCTGATGGTTTCAACGTAGGCTTAGCTTGGTCGGTTAGCATAAGTTTGACATGCAAATAACCCCTGACACTAAAAAGAAAAAGAAATCTTAAAGCTAGAATTAATTGCATAACAAGTTTGTTGAAGCTCCATGTGTTTGGATATGCTTATTTGGTTAGTATTTGTTAGCTTTTGCATCTCATGCCTTTTCATGTCTAGTATACTAGTCTGAGTGGTGATGCTTTTATTTGCTAAAACTTGAAAATGCTTGCTCATGTTGTTTCTTGGATAGTATTCACCTGAGTTTGTCATACAATACTTTTAGACAATATTTAAGGCAAATGCTTGTTTTGTACTGTAATTGGAGTTGCTCATGTTTCAGAAGTTTGCATGTACACTTCACTCTCACAACCCTTTTTGCATTATTTTATCACCTTGATGCTTGCATTGCCAAAGGGGGAGAATTCTTGAGACACATGTTTTTGCCAAAAAGGGGGAGTGTTTTTTCCAAAGAGGGAGATAGGGGGAGATCTTTTATCAAGTGACATGTTTTGGCTCTTTTCTGAGTTTTTATGGTCACTTGTGCGCTGAACTTGAAAATTTCATCATGTTTCTGTTAGGAGTTGTCAATCACTCATCAAGAGGGAGATTGTTAAACCAAGTGGTTCGCATAATACTCTCTCACAAACATGTTAACTTGAACTAATCATTATAGTTTCTTACACAATTCACGATGATAAGAAGGAGAGACAAGTTTACTATGCGTAGCTCTTTTTAAATGACCCCATGTATCAGGTTGTAATTGAAGTTCACTTATATCTTCCCACCATATTAAAGCACAATTTTTAAACATACAAGTTGCTTGTTTAACTATATATTGTTCAAGAACTAGATATAAGTTAAATTTATGCTCTACGGTCATCTCCTAATCTAGATATTCTTTAGCATCATGTTCACCATAAAAAGATGGGATGGTAAACTTACTTTTGATAGAAGAAACATTATTACCATGATTATGATTTGTCGTACCTCCCATACCTGTCATGATTAGTAGAAAAGTAAAAAAAACACTAGGAAAAATATTAGTCCTATCAACTATTACGTAGTGGAAGGTGATCTCGCTCACACTCAAGCGTCTTACCACAATCTTACAAGGTTCTTACCATCACAAGGCAGTGGATGGCACAATCTTGGTCGTGGCACAATTCTGGACTGGTTGGTAACTTCCAAAGAGAGTGGTATACGATTGCAAAGACTCAAGCTGCACCGATCAGAAGTATATATGTGGAGTCTAGGCGGTTAAACAACAGTATTCTACATGGTAGAACACGATTCAAAAACAGATAGTAATATTAAATAAGTGTCCAGAGTACTCATATTAATTGTTGGTCTGAATGTGATCCCTATGACAACAAGGCTTATATGAGAGAGTGTTTGAGGCTCAAAGGATGGCTTATATATTGATAAAATCAGCACAAAATAGTACCGAAAACAGCACCACACAAAACCAATATCTTCCAAGCTTATCCCTAAGTGCTCCTCCTTTTTTCGATATTCTTCTTTTTTCGATATTTTTTAAACTTTTTTTGAACTCTTTTTTACACTTATTTCTTTTATTGACTAGGAGCACAAAGAAGACAGACCAAGAAGATGTGATACAATTTTATTGACTAGAAAAATCGATCTTTCTGGCCGAATTTGGAAAAACTAAAATCGACGAACCTAGCTATCTATTAGATCTAACTTTTTCTATAGATTTTGAAAATGTATTTATTTGCCTTATTTAGAGTCTGTATGCAAAAGATATGACTATTTTATCAGAGGTAGTCTGAATCAGGGTTTTGAGGTTCTAGTTCGGACGCGAATTGCAAATCAAAGGGGATTTATTGGTGGTGGCTAGTATAAGGGATTTAGAAAAATGGATCACAATACTAACCAGCAATCGAACTTGACCAAAGACACAAACTCAATACTACGGACTCTGAAACCAAAACGTGCAAAGGCTAGGGATTGTCTTGGATTGGGGAAAACCTACGACTATAAATTTTTTGTTGGCTTTTTCGTGGACTATGGGATGAATATGAAATCAATCTAATCTAAGATACACGAACCTAACGATAAACCAAGCTCTGATACCACTTTATGGAGGAGGGGGTGCCCGATCTTCCATCAGGTGGGGGATAAACAACGATTTGTGGAGAACTCGACGTTGACGATCCGGCTTCCAATCCACGAGATTGGCCCTTGCAATCATTACACCACTGCTCCGTTGGTTATCAACCAAGCACAGCTTGATTGACCTCACCAAGAAGGCTAATCCTTGCCTGCGAATAGAAGAACATAAGCAAGAATGCAGAAAACACAATCGAACTGAAAATTCTATTGGAATCTACGAATTGTGGTTCACTTACAAATACGGCGAAGTGGTGGTTATCAAAGAAACGTGTAAACTAAACCCAAAAATTCTAGATGGCTGTAGAAACACCTTATATAGTAGTTCAGGATGCACCCCTAATGGGTTCTACTGGATACAAGGCCCAAATGCCCAATAACACAGAAAACAACATGCTGATAGATTCTGGACTCTATCTTGTTTTGACGATTCCCGTTGATCTAAAAGAAATTTTGAGATGAAAATAGTGGCATTGGAAAGGTTCTGAAGTTATCTTTCCGTGGCTGGGTGGAACGTCAAAAATGGAGTCAGTATGCGGCCTAAGCGATGATTTTAGTGCACGCTGCTCCTAGAATCTGAGTTGGACACGAATTGTAGTTGGATTGGACTCTCAAATTGGCTTGGGCGTCCTTCCTGGTTCTTCTCCAACTCTTTGTTTATCTCCAAGTGATTTTCATCATCTCCATGGTTCCTAACAATAATAATAATAATAAGTAGTAATTTATTCCCAAGATAATATACTAAGATACTTAGAAATGAGTTGACCTAGAGATTTAATCGTCGTGCTCGAACTCGAATAATTGGATCTTGGTATTCATGTATGGTTGTATCATTGGTAGGGATGTCCTCATCATTTATCTTGGTGATGAGTGAATGATAAGTTTGCTCGATCTGGAGTGTTGGGTTTGATTGCCTGTTTGATTGCACCGATGGGATCGGTGTGTGTGGAGATTGTGTACCGATGGGATCGGTGTGCGTCGTGATTCATGTTTTGGCTTGTCTTATCTGTGCAGGGTGGAGATGCTAGCCAACTATCAACGGCGGGTGATCAAGGGTCAAGCGGGGAGCTTGATGCCAGAGGATCAAGGAGGCCGGGTGAAATTGGGGATGATCTCAGGAGTACACGTGGAGATGGACCAAGACATGGACGGACGGATGATCGAGGCAGTGTTGACCAAGTCAACGAAAGGGAGGCTAGTACAAGTGACCAGGTGGCTCGAGGGGATCGAGAGCGGAAGAGGCTTGCTGGCGGTCGAGTTCACGGATTGGTGACACGTGTCGGCAACCGGGAAGGCTTTGTCGGTTTCGACTGAAAACCGTCGTATCAGAAAAATGTTTTTTTTAAATTCCAATAAGT
This sequence comes from Zizania palustris, assembly GCA_019279435.1. Taxonomy (NCBI): domain Eukaryota; kingdom Viridiplantae; phylum Streptophyta; class Magnoliopsida; order Poales; family Poaceae; genus Zizania; species Zizania palustris. The sequence goes on from JAAALK010000081.1 coordinate 18,827,508, forward strand.
AGGAGTTTATTTTCGTCTAGATTAAATGTAATCTTTTAGTATTTTTATGAATTTTTAATTCTAAAAAAATACTAAAAGAATAGGGTAAATGTTGTAATAAAATAGGTGTAGACTTTTGGGTATTTTTATGAATTTTTAATTTTGAAAATACTCAAGGGTAATGAGGTAATTCTAGTGTAATTAAACCCTAATGGTATTTTGGGAAATACCTTTATAGATTTGCCTATATAAAAGACCCAAGGCCTAGGGGTTTAAGGGGACATTTTGGGCTTCTAATCCAGAAATTTCAGTACATCTTTTTCCCCTCTTTTCCCCTGCTGCTGCCAGCTATTTCTATTTGCACTATTCGTCTTGTCGGCCGAGATACAGCTTCACGCAAGAGCCACAGCGCCGCCGCTCATCATCGGTACTGTAGCAAGCCGATTCCAAGTAATTTTGTTTCGGTTTTTGTGAGAAGTTTTTTTTGGTTCCAGTTTTTTATCAGAGTACTGTTTTGCCAAATACTTCGTTGTTCATCACCGTAATTAGTTTCTCTTCTGTTTCCAGAGTATTTTGTTGTCTGAGAAGCATAGTACCGCAAGAAATTTTCGACCGGTTTTCTTCTGGATTTAGGCTTTGTTTCATCTCCTGCTTTAACTCAGTGTCTATAGAAATTCCTCTTGGCTGTTGGATTACTTTTTGTTGTGGATTGCTTTGTCCAGTGTCGTGAGCAATTTTATTTTGAGCTATAGGATTGGCTTTGGCAAAGTAATATCTGCAGATTTTATTTACTGCTTTTTGCTTTGGTCTTTTGAGGAATTCTCCTTGAAAATGCTATTCACCGTAAGGCTTCAAAGAAGCTTTGTGTGCTGACAAGCTATTTGTACGTCTGGATGTGAATTGATGTTTTTCATTTTTTGTTGTTCTTCCTGGGTGCTTTCTTACTGATGTGTTCCTGCACAAATTTTCTGGACCAAACTTCTTGCATCAGAAATACTTCTTGCTGCCGGGCATTCACTTCAGATTCTGAGAAAATTTCTTTACTAATAACAAGAAGTAGATTCTGTAGCAAATCATCAGATAAATGAAATGATCTTCTACAGCTAATGTTCTACTGAGTTCTGATTGTTAAGAGTTCATGTGTTACTCTACTCATATGTAATTTGATCTTCAGTATGCTTCTGAAATCCTGTTTAGCTAAAGCAAGCTTTTAAATCTGCACCACCAAGAAGTGGTTATCTGCTTGTCTATCATTGAACACACATTGCTGCCTAGAAAATTTACTGCACTCAACTTTGTGATATTTCTTCACTCAGTTCAAGATCTTGCATGTTTCTCACTAGACTTTACAAGTTCTGGATGTAACCATTGCTCAAAATCGGCTGAAGTAATGCCATGATCAGAGAATAGTTTTTGCCGATGAAATTCATGTTCATCTTGTGTTGCCTGTTGTGCTACAACAAGTATCATTGTGATCTCTGCTAGTAGAAGTATTTCTGCCGATTTGATATGCATTTGCCAGACTTCTATTGATCAGTTGATACAAGTTTACTGTGTGCATTCTCCAAGTGCAAGTTCCTGGTGCATTTACTTCAACTTGATTTGATTCAATCTTGCATGATTAAAGGTTGTTTGGCATGTTTGAACCAATGGCTTGAAGTTTTTTGGATTCAGGCTTTATTCTTTCGGTTTAAATCCTATGAGTACTGTTCAAGTTTTTCATTATAGTTTGCTTCCAGTCGGCGTGAAATTTTAATTCAGATTTCGGTAGTTTGGTTATGTCTGTGAAGTTTTTGTATCAGTTGGGAGTTTCAGTGTCGACTTGAGAAAGTTGGTGAATCAAGTGCCGACTGAGAAAAGGACTTCGACACTTCAAAGTCCGACCAGGAAGGAAAATTTTCTGAATTATTTTTGAGTGCACTTGTTCTTTTAGAGGTGTGTTGGGTGATTTGAAGAGGTCATCTATTTGCGAGAATTTGTCGAGGCGCTTATTCACCCCCCTCTAGTCGCCATTCCGATCCTACAATATGTCCACTTGATCCTCATGATTAATATTCCACTTGATCTTCAACATATGATCAATGGTATAAATTTGATTGTTCTTCATGATTAATAGCTTCTTATTGATCATCCATTTTAGCTTGTATTTTTCGTATCAAAAAATTATACTTAACAAGCTTCTATTTCTAAGAATGAATTGTTGATTCTCAACTCATGAGCAATCAACCTTTTTGCTTGATGCCAGAACTTAACCTAAAACTCAAACTCATGAAAACGGTTAATCCCAACATCGGTTGTCATTAATCACCAAAACTCAATACAACTCAAGGACTAAGATATTTTAATTTCCCCTTTTTGGTGATTGATGACAACACTTATCACATAGCGATAAATCAAATAATATGATATGCATTTTCTCTACTATGTGACAACACTACCAATAAAAATCATATATCAAGCATATAATGAATTTGCCTTAATATGTACATACAAAGTTAAACACGATACCAATTGCACATTAATATCACGATATGACATGCTTGGAATTTTACAAAAGATATCAATGCAGTTTTACTATTTCTCCTCTAATATGTGAAAGAACTATTTCTCCCTCAATATCTCAATAGTAATTTAAACAAGATACCATGTTTACTATATCTCCCCCTTTGACATCAAGCACCAAAAAGGATATAGATAGATACTAATAAAACTACGCAAGTTTTGCATACCTTTGAGATTTATCTTGCCCACTCGCACGAGAATAATGAAGCCCAATAAGATTATCAATACGAGTGATATGCTTTAATATTTGCCAAAGAATTATCAGGAAGGCAAGTGAAATAGATATATTATGTACAATGAAAGTATGAAATAGATATCTTAGCTCCCCCTAAATGTATGCAATAGTTCTAAATTTGTAAACTTCTTCTCATTCCTACAGTCATAGCATGAACACTACATTGCAGTCTTTCCACTAGCTTCCATGTCATCTCTAGCACTACTCATGAAAAATTTCATCCCACTGAAGTACTCATTGCAATTACGACAATCAAGATACATCTAGCTCCGTTTTATTGTAATCTATAAGTAATAAAACAATCAAGATACGACTCTAATTATTTCACGTATTGTGTCGTACAAAAATACAATTTCGGATTAAAATATATTGGATAATTAAAAATATATACCTTGAGTCGGATGACGTTGATGCTACCCACGGTGTGGGTCAATCCACTGGAGCACGTAAAGGTGTGGGTCGTCATCGGTGCACATATCAACTGCACTGTCGATTGAAAATTATGGCAAAGACAACATCACTTGGGACTTGGGAACAATAAGTGTGGAGCTTTGTGCATGAGGTACTTATATACTTATTATCAGTGACCGTTATCCATATAAGAACGTCACTAAAGGTGGCCTTAGGGTTTTGGATGACGTATTATAACAACACTCTTTAGTGACGGGTGGTACTACTAACCGTTACTAATGTGGTGCCCCATATTTAGTGGTGTGGTCTCAACATAGACCATCACTATAGCGGCAACCTTTAGTAACGGGTAACTGTATGATCCATTACTAATTGGGACGCCCCTGCCAACCTCGTTTGTAGTGACGGATCCTTTTGTGACCCATCACTAATAAGATAGTATTATTAACACGTGTGAAACAACCTGTTACTAAAAGTGTAATAGTGACGTGCGTATTTTACCTGTCACTAAAGTTACAATACTAAAGACCATTTATGTGATAGCACGTAGACATTGTTTTTTTTATTATATAAAAAATAGTAAGTGTGGGATCACCGTGGAGCATGTAATTATCATGGTCCCATGGCATGTATGATGAGTCAAAAAGATTGTACACCCTAGTACGGTCATACATCAAATCATAGCCCATAGGCTATCACTACCAACCCTCAAGGCGATAAATGCAAGAAATTCCTAAATGCAATGGAAATATGGAATACTATGTTACTTTCTCCTATATTTGTCTGGAAATAAAATAAAACTTCTCTAACCTTTAACTAAATTCTAACTCTTAACTAAATTTAAATATGAATAGATTGTGATGCAAATGCACCTCAAAAAATTAGCTATTATTCTCATATTTTGATCATATATGTATGACCCTCACTTCAATATAATACACATATCACAGTTCAACTAACGTACAGTTAAAGAAGTAAGCCTATGTGAGTTCAGTTTTGCACTTATTTTACTCTCGCTTTATCACTGTATTAGGGAAATTACTCACATATAATTATACTTTTCAAGAATTATTTATATGCTACTGTCATGGCCTCCATTTATCATGGATACACCGATGTCATATTGACAAACCGTGAAAATTGTAATGGCGCACAAGAAATTAACCCTTGTATTAACACTTATAATATCAAATAAATATAATATTAAGACACATTTCATGTTTGGTTTAAGAATTATGTTAAAACTAATTCGCTGTCATATTTGTTATTATGTTTTTCTATAAAACTAGTCAGAGTTTAAGAATTTTGACTTATAAAAAGTCAACCAACTTATAATATCACAATATTTAATCATAAACCAAAAAAATTTCACCTCCCAGCCATTGAGGATTAACTAATGAGCAAACAACATCATGGAAAGCATGGCGAGGTGGATTAGAAATCAAGCAAAGAAAAAAAACTTGCCCCCTTCGTCACTCGGCTAATGTCTGAATTTTTCTGAAAGCTGCTTCGTGTCGCTAGCTGTTGAGAGGTGATAAGGTGATTACCAATCAAGGAACCAACACTGTAGTACTGTACCAATCATATCGCTCTTAAATAGCACAACTCCACCACAAACATGGCAGATAAAAAGTGTCGCACGGAAAAAATGAAACCGTAATCTCATCATTTTTGCATCCTTACCAGATCATTGCGTCAAGCAGCAGAAAGAATACGGCAAATTAGTAATTAATGGACTAACCCTGTTGTGCTTAATGACACTGCAAAGCTCATGGCTCATTGGACGTCCATGAATGATGAATTGGCCTGTGATATGAGAAGTGAGAATTCAAAATAGCTGTAAAATAATTTGTTGATGATTTTTATATATTCGTTTAAAAGATTTCCAAAATGACACCGTCAAGCCATAAGCCTTAGATCCGTTTGGATGGTAAGGCCTAAAGTTTAGCTCTTGTTACGCTAGATGTTCAGATGCTAATTAAAAGAATTAAATATGAGCTAATTATAAAATTAATTATAGAAGCCCTCGGCTAATTCATGAGATGAATATATTAAGCCTAATTAATCTATCATTAGCACATGTTTACTGTAGCACCACATTATTAACTCTAGCCGGTACACGCATACCAATCACTACTACAAACCGTCACTGTAGTGGCGTTGGGCAAAATCACTGTAGTTGTGGTCCATTAGATGCCCGCCACTACAGTTGTTGGTGCTGACGGCAGCACCAGCGCCCGCCACTACTATTGGTAAAGTAGTGGTGGTCGGTGCTGATGTCATCCCGGACCGCCACTATTTTACCAATAGCAGTGGCGGGCGCTGGTGCTGCCCGCCACTAAAGTATTGATGACATCACTTGCGACCACCACTACTATTCTAGCTATAAATGCGCAACTTCTTCCTCCCCGAGCTCTACCGGAGTTCGCATTTAATTTTGTCCGTACAATGACGACAAAAATCTAGATAAAGAGGGGGGAGGCTTTGTTTTCGTTTCGTTTGAAGGATTTCATTCTAGGAGGTAAATCCATGCCGATTCTCACATTTATTTTGTATTTAATCATGTATACAATGAGTTATTAGCGTTTTACTAATTTAGGGTTTGTGAATAGAAATTTTCAAATAATCTTCCATTTACAGTGTTTCCTTCTCCCAAATGAACAAATATGACCCTCCTCACAATTATTCATCACTTGTATATTGATTTTCGTCATTTTAATCTCTTTTTTAATTTGATTTATGATTATAGATCTAAAGTTATGTTGTTTGGAGAGAGAGAAACCAATATAGTTAATTTATTTAATAATTTTTTTCTGCTTAATACATAGTTTGAATTAAAGCATTTTTAATTAATGTTGTTATGATCGATAATAAATCAATATATTTTCAATTTGTAAATTACTAAAATTAACAATAATGAATTTATTAATATTTTTTCAAATAATATATGTTTTAGATGGAGCACAGGTCCTGGATGTACTCGTCCAACGACGAAGATGTGGTGGCATATTTTAACAGAGTAACTGAATTTACTGAAGTTGCCGCACAATATGCTTCCCGTCAGAGTGAAGAGGCAATATATTGTCCTTATAAAGTTTGTAAAAACGAAGCGATGTATCCGTGTTCAGATAGTGAAACCATACGATTTCACTTGTTGAAAAATGGTTTCGTGAAGAACTATTATATATGGACGAAACACGGTGAGATGGGCCAAAATCCTCCTGAAGATCTGATGTGCCGCAAGATGCTCATCAACATAGAAGAGGTTGTGATCATACATCTGACATAACACATGATGATGTTGATCAACATGATGATGATGACGCCTTTGATGTGGAGGAACTGATGCGAAATGTTGCGCCTGAGGTGCTGTTGCAGAGAACTACAACCAAAGGATACGATAACATTGAAGCACTTGACAAAGCATCAAAAAACCTTCTTTACGAGGAACGCCACAGATGCGATAAACAGTATACTGTGTTGTACACAATTCTTGAGCTTATGAAACTGAAGGCCAGCAATGGATGGTCTGACACTAGTTTTTCAGATCTTTTACAACTCCTAAAAATGTTTTGCCAAAACCCAATGGTCTACCATCTGATACGTACCAAGCAAAGAAGATGATTTGTCCATTGACTTTGGGCGTTCAGAAGATTCATGCATGCCCGAACCACTGTATCCTATATTGAAAAGAGTATGGATTGTTAGAGAGATGTCCGCAGTGCAACGCAAGTCGATACAAATGTCCAAATGACTGTGTGGAGGACTAAAATGACCACCAAAAGAAGAATAATAAGAGGTTGCAGAAGAGGAATAAAAATGTTATTGAAGACCATCCTGGAAAAAAGACGGAGAGGAAAGTTCCAGCATTAGTAATGTGGTACCTACCGGTGATTGATCGCTTGAAACGTATGTTCTCTAATCCCAGAGATGCTGAACTATTAATCTGGCATTTCGTTGGGCGAATGGACGGAAAACTTCGGCACCCTGCAGATGCTAGGCAGTGGAAATCATTTGACCTGGCCCATCCAGATTTCTCGAACGATCCTAGAAATATCAGGATGAGACTTAGCACGAATGGAATGAATCCCTTCGGTGAGATGAGGAACCCACATAGTACGTGGCCGGTCTTTCTATGCTTGTTCAACATTCCATCATGGTTGTGCCATAAAAGAAAATACCTTATGCTCACTACTCTAATTTCTGGTCCAAAACAACCTGGCAATGACATTGATATCTTTCTAGAACCTTTGATGGAGGATATGAAACGTCTATGGGAACATGGTGTGTCTGTGTGGGATGAGCACAAGAAAGAGCACTTCAATCTAAAAGCCATGATCTTTTGCACCATAGCTGACAACCTAGGACGCATGTCCCTAACAGGACAGGTTAAAGGAAAGACAGCATGTGTAGTGTGTGTGGACTAGACAAAATCTATGCATCTTCCATCATTCGTTAAGACGATATATATGCGACACCGCAGATTTTTACCAAAAAACCACAAATATCGAAGAAATAGGAACCATTTAGACGATACAATCGAGCTTGGACAGCCTCCACGACATCGAGATGACAAATTTCTATTCGAAATGGTAAAGAATATCAAAGTTGTTTTCGGAAAGAAGAGGAAGAGATACGAAAAAAATTCAAAGGACGCTCCATTTAAAAAGCAGTCAATCTTCTTTAGATATTTGCCCTATTGGAAGGAGTTGGAGATTGGTCATGCTATCTATACAATGCACGTTGAGAAGAATGTCTTTGAAAGCACCATCGGTATTTTGTTAGACATACCGGGCAAATCAAAAGATGGACTCAAAGTACGAAGGGACCTTCAAACTCTCGGAATTAGACCCGAGCTGCACCCACAGGAAAGGGCCAATGGAAAATTTTTCCTCCTGGCGGCTAGCTATAGCCTCACAATTGACGAGAAAAGATCAATCTGTAGGTGTCTACATGGAATTAGAGTTCCAACAGGATTCTCAACGAATATAAAGAATATTGTCTCCGTAGAAGATTTGAGGATGAGCGGCTACAACACTCATGATTGTCATGTTATGCTTGGGCTATTCCTCGCCATCGCAGTAAGAGGAGTCAAACATTCATTTCTGAAGATGGTGATAACACGCATGTGTCACTTCTTCAATGTCATATCAAAGAAGGTGATCGACACTGAAGAGTTAAATGAATTACGTAAACAAATGAGGGAGACTATGTGTCAGCTTGAGATGTGCTTTCCTCCTTCATATTTTGATATTATGGAGCACTATAAGATACATATAGCAGACCAAATCTTTGTACTCGGTCCAACGTACCTGCACAATATGTATGCGTACGAGCGTCTAATGGTTATCTTCAAGGGTTACGTACGAAATCGTGCTTATCCAGAGGGTTCCATGATAGAGGGCTACACGACTGAGGAAGTCATTGAGTGCTACGCAGATTACATAAGAGATGGAAGACCAATAGGAGTTCCCGTGTCCCGGCACCATGGAAGACTCACCGGTAAAGGAACTAAAGGCAGGAAAATCATACGAGACAATAGTTACCAAACAATAAGAGAATCACATTACAGTGTAATGCATCAGTTGGCGATTATGAGACCATATGTTGAACAACACCTGCAAGAGCTTCGTGAAAAGAATGAAGATCGCGATGAACAATGGATTATGAAAGAACACAAAATTCATTTCACATCATGGATGAGGGATCTAAACCTTTCGATTGGAGAAACCGACGAAGAGATGATGATAAATAAATTGTCTTACGGTCCATTGAGCATGGTTAAAACATGGCAAGCGTATGACATCAATGGTTTCGCATTCTATACCAAAGCAAAGGATCAAAAGAGTTAGCGCCAAAATAGTGGTGTCAGAGGAGATGCAGAACATAGCACTGGACAAAAGAATGCTTACTATGGATACATCGAAGAAATATGGGACCTTAACTACGGGAACTCTATAGAAATCCCTGTATTTAAGTGCCAGTGGGTCAGACATCCAGAAGGTGTGGAGGTGGATGATTATGGGTTTATGATAGTTTACCTTAATAAGGTGGCTTATAAAGATGACCCTTGGATACTCGCTCAATCCGTGGCACAAGTATTTTACATACTTGATCCTAAAGATGAGAAAAAATACATCGTTGCTCCAGGAAAACAAAGAATTGTTGGAGTTGATGGAGTCGAAGACGAAGAAGAATACAATCAGTTTGATGAGGTGCCGTTTTTCGTTGACATATCAAGGATCAATGTGGTTGAAGCAAAACTGTCATTTGGCAGTGTGATTCCTTATCTACGCACCAATGGCGATGGGAAATTAGTGCAAGGCTAGATCATTTATGTTTAGCGTGCGTATTTGTAAAATCAATTATGTCATTTATTGTTAAAACATGTTCAAGATCAAATGAGGATTTAATTAAACATCAATAGAAAAGTTTTTAAAATTTTTATTGTTTGGGGCCAACAGCAAGGTTCAAATCTCAAACCGCCTGTCGGCAACGAGGTTTGAACCTCAAACCGCATGGCCCCAAGTGAACCCCCCGCACCACTGCGCTACTAAGTGTTTCTCGACATTGTAGGAAGTGTATTATATGCTAGATATATAATCCCTACCTCTATTAGTAGTGGTGGGCTGGTGACATCATCGCCCGCCACTACTAAGAGAAAATAGCAGTAACGGGCAGGATGACGTCAGCATGCTCGCCACTGCTAATACACCTATATATACTTTCCACTCCCGCCGTCCGAAAACCTAGTTTCATTTTCTAAACCCTAAACTCCCCTGTCGCCCCCTCCTCCCGTCGCCGCCGTCCCGGAGCACGTCGCCGCCGCCCTCTGCCCGTCGCCGCCGTCCTCGGAGCCCGTCGGCACCGCCCGTCGCCGCCAGTCAGTAAATGATTATTAACCTATCTTTGGTCTTATTTTATTCGAGCTTAGGGTTAAAATGATTTCTAATTGTTATATTAATTTATGCATGGTAATATAATTTAGTATAATATTACTAGTAGAATGCACTATAACAATAATGTTTTTAATGTACTATAAAAAATTTCTGAGAAAAAAATTTCCACTATAACAATAATGTTTTTTAATGTACTATAATATTACTAGCTTAGGGTTTTTTAATGTTATATCAATGTGACAAAAAATTGCAGATGCATATATGTTGCCATATTTTCACGAGATTAATTAACCAAAGTATATATGTTGCCATATATTCACGAGATTAATTAACCAAAGTATATATGTTGCCCACAAATTTCCCACTAGCCATTCCTGACCCCCAACCTCGACGATAGCGCCCTCCTCGCCAGTTCACGATGGCTCCTCCTAAGATTGAACCAAACAGTGGATCCTCAAACTCTACATCAAGTGGCGTGTGTGAGGTTTGCAAATGTGGTAAACTTAAGGTACATGGTATATTTTGCAGTTGTTTGGCGAAGAAAGTGATTCTCATAATGGACTCCAACTCGGAGGACGACTCACGATCGCCGCAACCAGATAGGGTAAGTGTTGGCAGACGGAAGAATGATGAGACAACCGGTGGCAGAGGGAAACATGCCAAGGCTAGCGGTGGAAAAGGGAAGCATGTAGAGCAATGCGGCAGCAAGAGGAGGAAGGAGGCAAGATCCTCTTTTTATGCAAATTTTATATTTTTATCAGCCAATTCAATCATTGATAAGTTGTTCTCATTATCGCCGCCGCGTGTATTTTCTTGTTCAGGAACATGGAGAGCAGTTCAGACTGCCTGCTGATGCCGAGTTGGTTGAGGATTGGCAAGTTGAGGCTTTTAATATGTTTAACCAGAAATAGGTTGGGTTTATGCCGAGGAAGAAGAAGTTCCAAACCATATCTTTCTTCTGGGTTTGACCAGTAGTGTGTTTCGATGTGTAAGCTGGTTTCCCTAGCTTGGACTTGTGTTTGTTTACTTGCTTTCAAATAAACGTGATGTGTCAAGCGAGCCCCCGCACCACCGCGCTACAAAGTCTCGATTATATCGTAACAACATGACAAGTCTTGTCTTTTTAGACTTTATTTGATTTTTTGAGGATTAAAAAACTATAAAGATACATGTCTTGTAGTTCAAATTTAACTTATTTTGACTTTGATCATAAAAACACACTTAGTGAAATAAAAAAAGTAAAGTTAGAAAGAAAAATACCAATTTTTTTAATACATGTCTAACGTAAACCAAGGCAGAAAATGCCATTTTTTTAAAATTTATAAGTTATGATGTATTTTTATTGTTAAAAAAATTCAAGTTCAAATGAAGATTTAAACATCAATAAAAAACATGATGAGAATTAGAACAAAAATGAAAAAAATGTTTGGGGCCAACAGCAAGGTTCAAACCTCAAACCGCCTGTCGGTAGCGAGATTCGAACCTCAAACCGCATGGCACCAAAGCAACCCCCGCACCACCGTGCTACCAAGTGTTTCTCGACATTGTAGGAAGTGTATTATATACTAGATAATCTCTACTACCCATATTAGTAGTGGCGGGCACGTGTCATCAGTGGCGGGCATGCTGACGTCATCGGCCCGCCACCACTAAGTCGAGTGACGTACACTGAGGCAGAAAAATACCAACTTTTTAAATTTGATAAGTTATGATTTATTTTTATTGTTAAAAAAATTCAAGTTCAAACGAGGATTTAAACATCAATAAAAAAGTGCTGAAAATTTAAAAAAGTACAAAACAGAAAAAATGTTGTTTTGGCGCCAGCAGCAAGGTTCGAACCTCAAACCGCCTACCGGCAGCAAGGTTCGAACCTCGAACCGCATGGCACCAAAGCACCCCCTGCACCACTGCGCTACAAAGTCTTTCTCGGCAATGTGTGCAGTGTATGCTAGATAATCCCTATCTCTACGTGGACTTTTTTGCATTTAAATACCAATTTCTTTTAATGAAAAATACCAATTTTTGCAATTAGAATATTGGTGTTGTATTTTTATTGTACAAAAAGTATCAAGTTCAAAGGAAGAATCAACTATAGGTTTTGATTTCAAACCTAAGTCATTTCATCTCTAAACCCTAATTCATCCCCGGAGAATCTTAGGTTTCTTAACGCCCTACATGATTATTTTCTCGAAACAATTTTATTTTTTATGACAACATCTATGGATTGATCATATCATAACAACATGATTAGTCTCATCTTTTTTAGACTTTATTTTATTTTTTTAGGATTAAAAAACTATAAAAATACAAGTTGTCAATCGAGTATTGTGGAAACCTACATTTTTTATGATGGTTTTAAATTTATTGGATAATAACTAATTATAGAGTCAAAAACATGAGTATGGTTTTTCTATAAATTTTGGTGAATTATTTCATGTCTTGTAGTTCAATTTGAACTTATTTGGACTTTGATCATAAAAACACACTTAATGAAATAAAAACAGTAAACTATGGAAGAAAAATACCAATTTTTGTAATTAGAATATTGGTGTTGTATTTTTATTGTACAAAAAGCTTCAATTTCAAAGGAAGAATCAACTATAGATTTTTCTTTCAAACCTCAGTCATTTCATCTCTAAACCCTAATACATCCCCGGAGAATCTCAGGTTTCTTAATAAAATAAAAAAAGTAAAGTGAGGCAGAAAAATACCAATTTTTTAAATTTGATAAGTTATGATGTATTTTTATTGTTAAAAAAATCAAGTTGAAACTAGAATTTAAACATCATTAAAAAAGTCATGAAAATTTGAACAGAAATGAAAAAAAATGTTTGGATGCTAGCAGCAAGGTTCGAACCTCAAACCGCCTGCCGAAAGCAAGGTTTGATCCTCGAACCGCATGGCACCAAAGCAACTCCCCTCACCACTGCGCTACAAAGTCTTGCTCGACAAGGTAGGCGGCGTATGCTTGATAATCGCTACTAACCATATTAGTAGTGGTGGTCGGTGACGTCAGCGGCGGGCATGCTGACGTCAGCATATGCCCGCCACTACTATATTGGTAATATAAAATTTTTGCCACCCGCCCAGACTAAACCCTAGTAGTGGCGGTCGGTGACGTCAGCGGCCCGCCACTACTAAGTCTTCACTCGCCACTACTACGAGAAATATCAGTGGTGGGCATGCTGACATCAGCGTGTGCCCGCCACTACTATACTAGTAATATATAGTTTTTGGCTCCCGCCCAGACTAAACCCTAGTTCATTTGCAAATCAAACTCCCACCGTCCCCCTCAGAGACTGCCGTCACCATCGGAGACCGCCGCAAACCTCGGAGACCGCAGCCGCCCTCGGAGACCATCGCCGCCACCGTTTCCCGGCGTCGTCACCGGAACCGGCCCGTCATCACCGTCGGAGCCTGCCACCGCCCCCCAGAGCCCTTCACCGTGCGCTGTCCCCGTCGCCGCCCCGGAGACCACCGCCGCCACCGGAGACCGGCACCGTCACGGGAGCCAGCCCGTCGCAACCGTCGGAGCCTTCCACCACGCCCCAGAGCCCTTCACCGTGAGTCGTCCCCGTCACCGCCCGGAGACCACCGCCGCCACTGGAGACCGCTGCCGCCACCATTTCCCGGCGCCATCACCGGAGCTAGCCCGTCGGAGCCCGCCACCGCCCCCTAGAGCCCTTCACTGTGTGCCATCCTCGTCGCCGCCCCGTAGACCGCCGCCGCCACCGGAGCCCGTTGCCAACAGGTAATTAGATAATCAGTTTCATTCCAGCTCTTCACTTGTTTGATAAAATGTCAATGTCTTATGTATGGTGATTTTCTTAATTGAATTGTGAGTTTTAAAATGAGCTTGTACATGATGTGCTTGATGAAATATATGTAAGATATTTGTGCATGACAAGCATTTGATAAAATGCTTGTGAACTATTGATGTATGAAATAAATTGATGTTTTTTTTCAAATGGAGCTATATTTAATCAATTTATATACAATGGAGATGCTCTTACATTTGTGGATAGTTATCATTTGTAGAACCACTGTATACTACTTTGTTACACCTATTTTGGCATTGATTAATGGAAATGTACCATTCACCCTATATATATTAGTCTAATTTTGGGTGAAGTCTTCTATATCTAAGTTATGCCATGAGAAATATTGCATAACACATTACCACATTTTTAGAACAACTTTTAGAGGCCTATGATGCAAATAGTAATTGAGTTATCTCATGTATGTCATCAAGCCGTGTGACACATCCATTCCCGTCAACTTCTTCTTTCTCGTGTTGCTGATAGGGAATGGATGTGCTCACGGTTCCATGGCAGCCATGAACATATTTGAAAAACAACACAAAATATGCTGAGGCCTCAACAACACAAGAGAGAGAGAACAACAATATATATTTAATCAATTTATATACAATGGAGATGCTCTTACATTTGTGGATAGTTATCATTTGTAGAACCACTGTATACTACTTTGTTACACCTATTTTGGCATTGATTAATGGAAATGTACCATTCACCCAATATATATTAGTCTAATTTTGGGTGAAGTCTTCTATATCTAAGTTATGCCATGAGAAATATTGCATACCACATTACCACTTTTTTAGAACAACTTTTAGAAGCCTATGATGCAAATAGTAATTGAGTTATCTCATGTATGTCATCAAGCCATGGGACACATCCATTCCCATCAACAACTTCTTCTTACTCGTGTTGCTGACAGGGAATGGATGTGCTCACGGTTCCATGGCAGCCATGAACATATTTGAAAAATAACACAAAATATGTTGAGGTCTCAACAACACAAGAGAGAGAACAACAATATATATTTAATCAATTTATATACAATGGAGATGCTCTTACATTTGTGGATAGTTATCATTTGTAGAACCATTATATACTACTTTGTTACACCTATTTTGGCATTGATTAATGGAAATGTACCATTCACCCAATATATATTAGTCTAATTTTGGGTGAAGTCTTCTATATCTAAGTTATGCCATGAGAAATATTGCATACCACATTACCACTTTTTTAGAACAACTTTTAGAGGCCTATGATGCAAATAGTAATTGAGTTATCTCATGTATGTCATCAAGCCGTGGGACACATCCATTCCCGTCAACAACTTCTTCTTTCTCGTGTTGCTGACAGGGAATGGATGTGCTCATGGTTCCATGGCAGCCATGAACATATTTGAAAAACAACACAAAATATGCTGAGGCCTCAACAACACAAGAGAGAGAGAGAACAACACAATCTCCTAACTTGAGGATTAATATAGTAGCTTCAGAAGTAATAGCTGATTACTGTAGCCAAGAAGAGTTTTCATACATTTCCCACCTTTGACAATGTGATCAGTTTACTACTGCTAATACTTCTGAGGCTACTATACTAATCCTCAAGTTCATCTGGCTGAAGACCAACATTAGATTCCGCAATTCCTTTTAGAGGCCTATGATGCAAATTGTTATTTAGTTATCTCATGTATGTCATCAAGCCATGGGACACATCCATTCCCATCAACATCATCTTCTTTCTCGTGTTGCTGACAGGGAATGGATGTGCTCATGGTTCCATGGCAGCCATGAACATTTTGAAATACAACACAAAATATACTGAGGCCTCAACAACACTAGAGAGAGAACAACACAATCTCCTAACTTGAGAATTAATATAGTGGCTTCGGAAGGAATAGCTGACTACTGTAGCCAAGAAGAGTTTTCATACATTTCCCACCTTTGACATTGTGATCAGTTTACTACTGCTATTACTTCTAAGGATACTATACTAATCCTCAATTTCATCCGGCTAAAGACCAACATTAGATTCCGCAATTCCTTTTAGAGGCCTATGATGCAAATTGTTAATGAGTTATCTCATGTATGTCCTTAAGCCATGTGACACGTCCATTCCCATCAACAACTTCTTCTTTCTCGTGTTGCTGACAGGGAATGGATGTGCACATGGTTCCATGGCAGCCATGAACATTTTGAAAAACAACACAAAATATGTTGAGGCCTCAACAACACTAGAGAGAGAGAACAACACAATCTCCTAACTTTAGGATTAGTATAGTGGCTTCAGAAGTAATAGCCTCTTAACTATGAAAATATGACAGCAGACCTTTTTTGCATAACCAAAATTCTGATACATTAGCCTCTTAACTATGAATAGTTTATCTATGGCGGAAGAAGGATGTTCCATCGAGGAGCTCATCTAAGAGTCTCCCGCAAAAACATATAAAGAGGGTTCATCTGAAGGATCCTCCGATAGCGAATCTTCGTACCACTCTTCGGAGAATGAACATCCAATGGAGCCTAGGAAGAAGAGAACGAGAGAAGACGCCGATGAGGATTACATTCCTAAAGCTCAAACGGAGGTAATTATTACGTTAGTAACAAGTTAGAGCAGCTTATAACTGAGGATTACATTCCTGAAGCTCACATTGTCTATCATCGTAGGATCATCCAAAGCGAGGAAGCAAGCATCGATTATTCCAAGTCGAGAAAAGAACAACTATTGTCCCAGCTATTGAGTCAGCTGAGCGAACAGATGTTGAGCCCGCTGCCACAACATCCTCTACAAATGCGAAGAGGAGAGGGAAACAGGAGAAGAACAAGCTGCATACAGCTATTTATGAGGTTGAAGAAGTGCATGCTGATAGGGCTCCAAAGAAGCCAAAAGAAATCACAGCTAAGTGGCGTAACGACTGTGGATGTCTCGCTAGAGAGCGATGTAAGATAGTTTGGAAAAATTGGAAGAGTGTCCCTGAAGCTACAAAGAACGAATTATGGCAGTATATAAAAGCGCATTATAAATTCCCGAAAGACCGCTTAGAAGACGCTAAAGCTGCCACATTGAAGACTATCGGGAAGGCTCTCCGTACATTTAGGACTAAACTGAACACACAATACCTTCAGAAAGATGAGTCGCCTCTCAACGACTACGACTTTATAACGCCAAATGAATGGAATGAATTCAAAATGCAGCATTGCTCGGAAGAAGCCAAACAAGAGAGCATCATGTTCAAAGAACTTAATAAGAAGAATAAGTTCCCACATAAACTTGGGCCAGGTGGATATAAGGCCAAGGAGGATGAGTGCAGTAGAAAGGAGGAGAACCGTGCGGCTGGGTTACCTTAACAGTTTTCAGGTGCTGATCAGCGCACTAAGAGATGGCTCCTAGGTCGAGCTAAAAAACACCCGAGAGCCAATATATGCTCTCCGACTCACGGACTAGTGAAGTATTCCAGAAAGCATAGGAAATCACTGAGTTGGAGAAGAATGGAAAGTTCAATCCTGAGGGATGTAATGACCAGCTTACATCTGCTCTCAGAAACGAGGAACATCGAGGGCGCACCCGAGGTGTCTCTTCTATAGCACCCTGGAAAAATACTTTTAAGAAACAAGAGGGTGCCACATACAAGAAGCGTCAAGCACGCACAGACGACGCCGCATAGCGCCGTGCAGAGGGGGAGCGACACTTTTTTAAATTTATTAATGAGAATCCAAACATAATGCAGGCTACAGCGGGACAAATAATTGTGTCAGAGGTACGACTTGACGTACCAAGCAGTGTTGGCTCAGTACAAGACAAATTTCCTGTAAATTATATTAAAGAGTACACACCATGCAACATGCATGTACCGATAGGGCGCAAAGGGAATTCCCAAGAAGCTGCACGAGGCATTGCTATGCCTGGGGATTTATTTCACAATCGGCCTATTCCTGCTGAGTATACCAAGGTTCAGGTCAATGAGATCACCAACGACAAATTTATTAATGACCCCTTGGATCTTCCAATGCCTGATGAGGGGATTGAGACAATCGGAGATGCTCTGAATAACTTTGTCCTATGGGCGAGCCGAGATATCAAATTACTGCAGACAAGTTCTCAGAGTAAATCGCCTATTGTCTCATCACAATCCCCCACATATCTTTCATCTCAGGATGTGCAAAATATAGGATCTTTATTACCTGTTGATGAGTGTGAGATAGAGGAAGAGGTAGAGGAAGAGCCAGTGCCCGATAAAGTGGCAGAAGTGACAGAATCGAAAATGACTAAGCCTGATCCTCAAGTGACAGAGCCAGTGCCAGTGCTTGAGCCCACTGATGAGCCCAACACAAAAGTGCCAGAGCCAGATCAAATGCCAGTGCCAGTTCCGGCTGAGCCTCAAGTGCCAGTTGCCAAGCCCATAACAAAAGTGCCAGTGCTAGTGGTTGATCCTAAAAAACAAGATGCACGCCCAAAGCCAGCAATCCACAAGATAATTGTTCAAGCTGGGCAGTGTTCTACGCCAAAATCTGAGATGCTTAAATTTTTTACTACTATGGGGCAAACACGTTCTACGCCCAAAGCGGCTCCCATAAAGGCTCCAGTACAAAAGCAGGCGGGCTCACTTTCTGTTGATAAATGGACCTACGGAGACGAGGATTATATCGAATACGAACCAGGCAAACCATTATTACCCCAACGAGTACTTAAGAGTATGCCTTGGCAGATGAAAATATTTCATGACTGGTACCTCGAAGCATCTTCGTTAGGAGTTACACAAATAGAACTGAAGGTTCCACAAGAAATATTCAACTGCTCAGAGTTTAAGCTTGCACTATTTTTCGACGACTTCCATCGGATGTTTCGTCTGCAGCAAACCGACATCACAAGCATGATGCTCTGGTGCATCTAAGTACTTTATACTTTGTCAATACAAAGAAAAAATCAATCATGTCTTATATTGAGTATTGTTTCATAACATATGCAGTTGTAATTCATGTTGTGACGCGTCTAATATGTATGGGTACTTGAACCCGTCATTCATAAGCCAAAGTGTGCTGAACCCGACACTAAACCAGAACGATAGCAAGTACTGGACTACGGGTAAGAAAAAATTTCAAAGGAAGATGTTCAATAAAGACGAAGACACACTTAAGAAGAAGAAAATGAATTGTGCCGCATTGTATATTGCGCGGTGCATGGATCAATGGAAGGACAGAGAAATGATAAGTGGGGCATATAACTTTAAGTAAGTATACCCACTATATCCACTTAATCATGTTTTATCGATTATGAAACTAACATAATCATATATTACTTCTTTCGATAGTGATCATTGGATTGCACTTCTGATATACCTGAAGAGCTCAAGGGTTTATGTGCTCGACTCGCTCGACAAACCCAAAAAAGAATATCAAGATATATTAAAGGGTCCCTATATTAAATGTTATTCATAGTGCATACAAATACTACGTGGAAAAGTTAGGTGGCCCACATGATCCACAGAGGCCGAAAGATATGCTTATCAGAACCAACTATCCGGTAATATTATATTTTTAAATTTCTTAATTCAATTGATAAAGCCAAACTATATATCGTTCTAACTTTGTCTATTTTGAAGTGTCACAAACAATCTCTTGGTTCGGTGCATTGCGACTATTATACTTGTGATTTCATGAGCAATAACTTAGGAAAGTTTGCGCGGACAGTATCTGAGGATACTAAAGAAGTAAGTTGATTTCTTGTGTGTTAATCTAATATAACTTGCAGCGTATGTACTTATATGTTACGTATGCAGGCGTCGGGTCCATCAACCATTGCCCAGAAGAGCCAACTCTCAGAATCGCAAATGTACGAAATCGTATCAAGGATGTGCCACTTCACGATGCATGAGATTCTTCATGAGCTTGGAGTATTGTTCGATCCTGAGAGTGAAGTTTCCAAGCATCAAACTCTGTATGATTTGGCCGGAAGAATGAAAAGGCAAAAAACAACAAATCAATAAGAATTTTGAAGCTGAGAAGAAAAAAAGATGCGCAAGATATGAGTTGGCCTTCCAAGAAAACATAAACCGCATGAGCATGTATTTGTGAAACAATGGTTAATTTTGAAATTTTGATAGATGTAAACTTTTTAAACTTGATGTATGATGAAATGTAAACTTTGTAAATTTGTAAATTGATGAGATGTGTTGTTGTTGTGTTGATGTGTTGCTATTGTGGATTTGTATGTGGATATGTGGATGTTTTGTTGCTGTGTATGTAGATGGCTGTGTGAAGCATATAATGTAAACTTTGTAAATTTGTAAATTGATGAGATAGATGGTTGTTGTGTTGATGTGTTGCTGTTGTGGGATGTGTATGTGGATATGTGGATGTTTTGCTGCTGTGTATGTGGATGGCTGTGTGAAGCATATAATTTTTGTGTTTTCGTTTGTGGGACTGTGAATTAAGGTTCACAACATTCTGTGTAATGAGTTATACACAGCAGTGGCGGGCAGATGAGGTCAGCGCGCCCGTTACTGCTGTTGACATAGTGGTGGCGGGCGCGCTGACATCATCTGCCCGCCACAGCTATTGCTAACAGTAGTGGCAGGCAGATGAGGTCAACGCGCCCGCCATTGCTGTTGACACAGCGGTGGCGGGCACTGCCCGCCACTGCTAACCAGGGATAACAGTGGTGTTAGAGCAGTGGCGGACTAGATGCCCGCCACTACAGGTCGGATTTGCCCGCCGCTACAGTATCACTTTGTAGTAGTGAATCACTCGTTCAATCCAACACAATTGAGACCGGTTGGAAGCAAAACTATCTTTCTTTGTAAGCTGAGGGCACTTTTGACATTTTGAAAAAACTAATGTAAACTAACGGCAATGACATATATCGACACGAAAAATTAAAACAATGGCATGTATGGAAACAACTAGTTTTCAGTGGCATGTATGGAAACAAGTTTTCAGTGGCATGTATGGAAAATGGTGAATTTTAGTGGCATATACGAAATTTTCTCGTAATATTATGATTATGCACTTAGTAATATCATTGCTTCTATGTATTGCTTTTTCTTCTACTTCTACATTATGACGAGATGTATTTGACTATAATATTCTGATTATGTCTTATTCTGTATAGCTAGATGGCTTCCTTCTCTGTTTCTATTAATCTTAGGGGGATCAAACATCCAGGTCGGAGGAGAGATCCTTTCGCTTATTTCATCCCTCCATGGACCGATCAACCTTTGTGCCATTGCGGGGATCGGTGCCAGTTAGAGATAGTTTTCTGAATTGACATGGAAGGAGCTACTTTCTTTGCCCTAACGTTGTGGAATATATATGGTACCTGTTGGCGCAAAAGATTACGCTAACAGGTTTAGAAAACTAAGTGTCTCATAAATGAAGTGTTTGTTTAAGTAAACTATTCCAAGCCTCCGAGATGGATAATGGCTTGAGATAGTTTGAAGTGTGTATTGAATCTCTGAGTAGTCGATATCCTTTAAAAAGTGAAGAGGGGTATTGATAGACCGAATACATGGGGAAAAGACTTCTTTACCCTCTAATTACAACCGACTAAGAAGATATTGTTTAGTATTCTTCATAGGGGTAAAAGAGTAAAAAGCTAATATAATTAGTGAGAAGATAAACCTTCTGTCCTTGCTGGCAACCCCCTTCGAGTGAAGAGGATTCGGGAGACTTCGTTGTGTTGAAGCCGTGACGGAGGTTTCCGTTGTATAAGGCTCCGAACAGACGAAGCCTTGTTGCTTTTAGAGTCTTCGGAGATCAAGGTTCCTATCTTCGTTTCTTCTGCTCGTGTTGACATGAAAATGTCCTTGACTTTTGGAGGATGAAATATCCCCCCCCCCCCAACAGTAGCCCCTCGAATACTTCTCTCCGAATTGTCTATGCAAATAAGAGGGCATTATACGCAAGAAATAATTTCATGCTTAGAATTTAGAAAGAAACTTGAAAAACTTTACCATCCTTAGAAGCATTCAGAAGCTGAAGGTCTTCGGACCAACTTCTGCGCGGAGATACTCACTGAAATAGCTTTGGAGATGGATCCCAGGCGAGGCTAATGTAACAGTTAGACTCATAACAATAGCCCTTACTCCTTAAGGAGACTAACAGTTGTTTCATTTCTGCAGGCGTAACTTCTCATGAAACATCTCTGCCAATTGTAATGGTACCAAGGACATAACAGGGCACCCAAATGGCACACTGCGGCAGAAAGTACATGCTATAAATAAGAAAGTAAAGGTAAGTTTTGGATACTTTACTAACTGCTTTCACATTTCTCTTTTCTTCTTCCCGGACTCATCTTCTCAACTCTTCTTTCCTCCGATGGCGAAGACAAGTCACAAGGCTCCTGTCCTGCTTCATCCTTAGCTCAGCAATAAGCGATGGCGACGGTAGTGGCAGCGGGGCCTTCAGAAAACCCTCATCCAGCTGGTCCTCATGATCTTCGCCCAACGTCTACCAAGTATACGGATCAATCGTATAACTTGGGGGCATCGTCGTGCTCGAATAAGTCGATCGCGGCGGCAATCACAGGGAAGATAGGACCTGGAGTCAAGCCTCGCCAGCCTAGGGGTGAAGTGATTCCAGCACCACGTGCCAGAGAGGTGGTGGTGTTCGAGGCATTATTCGAAGATGGATTAGGACTTCCGGCAGTGGAATTCCTTTCCGAGGTACTGAGCTTATTCCATGTCACCCTGCCCAAACTTTCTCCGAACGCAATTGCTCGCCTGGACATGTTCGAATGGGTGATGCGAGCCGAAGGATGTGCTAGGAGAGCGAAGATCTTCGCGGCTCTTTATAAAGCTTCATGCCAGCCGAAGACTTTTACCAGAGCCAGAGGAGAGAAGATGGTGATCGCCTTCGGGAACATCAATTTTCAACTTCGCGAAGAGTTCCAGGACCGATTCCCAGCGAAGGCCATCAATGATAGATGGTATTTAGACTAGATCCTTCGCTGGTTCTACGCCGAGGTAGGGATAGATTGCGTCTTGGCCGAACCCCTAGAGGACATCTTTTACTGGAGGGAAGCGGAGGTCCAATCAGACCCAAGTCAACCTGAAGTCCGCCTCGGGTTGTTGCACTCCGTAAGGCGTCGCATGAACATGCGTGACTTGACGGAGGAGTTCATCGGACTCCAGATCCCTCCTCTGATGGCTGCTTGGCCGATCAACTTCGAGGAGAACCCAGAGGGGGGACTTCGAGAGATCCCTTCAAGCTCCACAGGTAAACTTCATGTATGTCCTACAAAGTATTTTGCATGTAGTATTGGTTTTATAGAAATGGTTTAATTGAAATAGAAATTTATCTTTCAGCTTTGTGCATTACTCTCTCTCCTGAAAAAATCATCCGAGCTGCGGAGAAGGTTCTCAGAGCCTCTACACCCATTGAAAAAGAGCGGAGGATTAAGTTGGTCGGGAGTTGGGAGCGATTCAATCAAGTGTGGAGTGTGCTCGGAGTTGAGCCCCCACCTCTCCCAAACTGGACCACTTCGGATCAAGCTCTGAAGAAAAGGAAGGCCAAAGCAGGGCCTTCAGGGTCAGTGAAGACACCTGCCAAAAAGGTGGCCCGAAAGCTGAAGGTCGTCACTCCCTCGAAATCTCCAGTTTCGTCGCCGGAACAATCTGAAGATCAAGATGATGCAGACATGGCGATGGCGGAGGAGTTCGAGGCCCTTCTTGCCGAGGATGGAAGCTCTCGAATGGGAGCTGAAGTCTCCGCTAGAGATGTAGGGGTGACACCTACCGTCGAAGGTGACCCTGAACAGGTAGAGACCATGAATGTCCCATCGGGTCAGGTGAATGATCCTGCTATCGAAGAAGGCAGAGTCGAGACTGCGGATACCCAAGTCTTGTCTCTAGACGAAGTGATAGCCGTAGTAGTTGGAGATATGTCCGCAGCCATTCCTTCGGTTCGAAATACAAAGTCTGAAGAAGACTTTGGGAAAATGTTTGAACCCCCAAGCAGTCCAATACTCATCCGGCAACAAAATGCCGGAGGTAAGTCTCAGCTTGATATATTTTCTTCACTTTTTACCTGCACAATTGAAATAATGTTATTTACCTTTGGTTTGTATAGGATTCGCTCCAAAGGAGGTGGCTCCTGCTACAGAGGTCACGCCGGAGCCTGTAGCGGCTTCGATATTGTTGGGGGAAAATATCTCATCTTCGGGGTTATTGCCGCCACAGCATGACAGCAGATAGTGGATTCGAAAGTTTCCAGACGTCCATCTTCGAAGATACCCTGAATCAAGCTCGAAGTACGAAGATAGGCATTGGTTCGAAGTACATCTTCGAACTAAGGCAATTCAAGATCTTTATTGCCAACTAAGATGGAAGATTTATCTTTTATATTATTAGATTAGTCTTTTACCATTTTAGCCCTATCAAGGGTACCAAATAGTTTCCACTATGTCGGTTGTAATAGAGGGGTAAATAGGTCTTTTCCTTAATATTTGGGCCTATAAATACCCCCCATTTCACCCTGTAATAGGGACTGAATACAAGTTATTCAATACACACATTCGAACTATTCTAAGTTGTTATCCTTTCGGAGGCTTAGAACAGTTCTCTTCGCAAACACTTCGTTTGTTAGTTTCTTTTTTACAGAAACCTGTTAGCGTCATCTTTTACGCCAACAGTTGGCGCCGTCCGTGGGGAACCTAGTCCGAAAAACTTCGTTCTCTACCAACTTCTTACATCATGCCTCCTAAGCGGAGCGCACCCCGCAATCCCACTCGGAGGTCTTCTCGGATCTCCGGAGAGATACCATTCGACACGGTTGAAGTCAGAGGGCCTTCGACATTCCCTCCGCAAACTCCGGAAGGGGCTTCCATCCCTCGAACATACGAAGCTTCTCCGCCAACCCCTTCCATACTTCGACCACCCGGAGTCCCTCCTCCACCTTCCATCCCAATTCGAACTGATCCTACTAGTTCTCAAGACCCGGAAGATCCTTCCGGAGGAGATGAAGATAATCTTGGAGATATGGCCACTCAAATGGCCAACCTTCAAGCTGAGGTAGCAAGGTGGCGACAGGAAGCTGCGAACAGGCTTCGCTCTCAAGCCACCCCAACTATCCCAGAAGTGCCTGAAGACGACGATCTCGATTATCCCGAAGCCCCGGAGAACGCCTTCTTCGATAATGAATCTCCGCTGCATCCTGAGCTGCAGAAAGTTCGCTTTAATCCAAAGTTCAAAACTTCGAAGCTCTGTAAGTATGCCGGAGATGAAGATCCCGGAGAGTTCGTTCGTTCTTATGCCCTAGCAATTGAAGCTAGTGGAGGAGTTCGAGACACCATGGCGAAGTGCTTCCCTTTAGCTCTTCAAGGAGTGGCATTAAGGTGGTTCTGGTCCTTGAAGCCAGGATCAATTAATTCATGGTCGCAGCTGAAGAAGAAGTTTATAAGCAATTTTCAAGGCACCTTCGTGCCTCCCATGTCAACAGGAAGCCTTTTCCAGGTGAAACAGCTCCCCGGAGAAACATTGAGGCAATATTTTAAGCGCTTCGCTCATACGAAGTCGCAAATCCAGGGGTTGTCTGCATCTTCGGTAGTTGATGCAGCTCGAGAAGGCGTCACTCATCAAGGCCTCTTGGATAAGCTTCATCGGAAAAGCATCTCCTCGGTCTCTCAGTTGATGTCATACTTCGAGGAGTATGCGAGGTCAGAAGAGGGTTGGCTTCGAAGGACTGCCGCTACTTCGCCCATATTGCAAGAAGTTAAAGTAGAAGTGAAAACTTCGGCACAGTCGCAAGAACCAGTCTTCGAAGTTCAACATGATCGGAGAAGAGGGCAAAAGCACCCTCGTTCTGAAGTCATGAATATTGCACCCCCACAAAAGTTTACACAGAGAGCTCCACAGTCTTCGGGGAACAAGGCCAGCGGCTGGAGGCCGCCAGGGAAAACGGCTGGCAAGGGCCAGACCCTTTTCTGCTGCATCCATGGAGAAAATCGAAGCCATGCAACTGATACTTGCAAGGCTATACTTACCCTAAGGGGAGAGTACCTAGAGAGAACTTCGGGTCGAGATACTACCGACCGAGTTCCAGCTGCAACGCGCCCCGAGCCGGTCCAGGCTGTGGCGCGGATAGAAAACTTTAATGCTGCAAGACACCCTCCAGTGGCCAATGTTATGCCACCTCCGAAGCAAGAGGAAGGGCAAGATCGAGGAAAAAGAGTAGTCCTCCCTATCTCCGGAGGAGGTACCCTCGGAAGCATGTCCAAGAGACAGCGAAGGGACTACGTCAGAGAAGTAGGCCATATTGGGACTTCGTCATCTGCAGCTGCAATGCCGGAGTGGTCTCACGTACCGATATCTTTTTCTGCGGAGGATGCAGCTGGTATTAAGTTCCCGCATGCAGATCCACTTGTTATCACTGCTGATATTGCGGGCACTGAAGTTCGAAGGGTGTTGATTGACAGAGGTAGTTCGGCAGATATCATTTTTGTTCAAGCCTTCGATCAATTGTGCATTTCCAGGAAGCATCTCCTTCCAGCGGCTCGTCCTTTGCAAGGCTTCGCAGGACCTCCGCTTGATGCCCTTGGTCAAATAGGCCTGGAAGTTACCTTCGGAGAAGGTTTATTGGCCCGGACTGAGGAAGTAATCTTCGATGTTGTAGATGCCCCGTATGCTTACAACGTCATCTTCGGAAGAGGCATGCTAAACCAGTTCGGAGCTGTGGCGCATCATAATTATTTGTGCATGAAGATGCCCACGCAAGCAGGAGTCCTTACTGTCTTCGGAGATCAAGCTATTGCTCGGAGAGCAGAATATGGTCATGGTCCCCCTCTTGATCCAAGACAAGTAAACAGTGTACAAGATAGTGAAGAAATTTTTTCAGCCTCCTCCGAAGCTTCGAATAAGTCCTTTCCGAGACCAAGTCCTGAGGGAGAAATTGCAACGAAGGTCATTGTTAAAGATGGTAAAGAGTATACATTTCAATTTGGTAAAGATTTACCCCCAGAAGTTGCAACCTCCTTGGAAAAGGTGGTAGAAGAAAATTTGGATGTCTTCGCTTGGTCTGACGAAGATATCACCGGAGTCGATCGGGATATCATTGAACATAGTTTACTTGTAAACCCGAAGGCCCGGCCTATTCGGCAAGGACTCTGAAAAATGTTTGCAGAAAGAGCTGCTCTAGCGAAGGACGAAGTTGAGAAATTGTTGAAGGCTGGGATTATCAGAGAAGTGGCTCACACAGAATGGTTAGCCAACCCAGTTTTCGTCAGAAAGAAGTCTTCCGGGAAGTGGCACATGTTCATTGATTTCACATCCTTGAATAAAGCATGCCCACGTGACCCCTACCCCATGCCTCGAATTGATCAATTGGTTGACTCCACTGCAGGTTCGGAGTTATTAAGCTTCCTTGACGCGTATTCTGGTTATTATCAAATATGGTTGAAGCGCGAATATGAAATCAAGACAAGCTTCATAACTCTTTCGGGAGTCTTTTGTTATGTAAGAATGCCCTTCGGCTTAAGAAATGCCGGGGCTACTTTTTCGAGGTTAGTTGCTAAGGCTCTAGGTCATCAATTAGGTCGCAATGTGGAGGCCTATATGGATGATATTGTAATAAAGAGTGCTTTGAAGCACCAGCATAGCCTAGACTTAGCAGAAACATTCAATAGCCTTCGAGCATGTGGGATCCGTATTAACCCCGAAAAATGTATCTTCGGAGCTAAGGCTAGAAAGTTGTTAGGGTATTTAGTTTCAAGCAGGGGAATTGAAGCTAGCCCTACTCAAATAACTGCGCTACAAAAGATGGCTCCTCCGGAAAATTTAAAGCAAGTGCAAAAGCTGACTGGGCGTCTGGCAGCACTTAGCAGGTTTTTATCAAGGTCTGTGGAGAGAAGCTTGCCTATATTTAAAGCATTGAAAGGGTCCGAAGATTTTGCATGGACACCGGAGTGTCAGAAAAGCTTCGAAGATATTAAAGAGTATCTCAGTAATCTTGCTACGCTCACGGTGCCTACTGCGGACGAAACCCTACTCCTTTACCTTGCAGCTACAGGTTTTGCTGTCAGCGCAGTCCTTGTCAGAGAAGTGGATTTCAATGGGAAGTTGGTCCAAAATCCTGTTTATTTTGTCTCCGAAGCATTATCAGGAGCGAAGACAAGATACTCCGAACTTGAGAAGTTCGTTTATGCTCTGATAATGGCTTCTAGGAAGTTAAGACAATATTTTTTGGCACACAATGTGATTGTACCAACTTTGTATCCTTTAGGAGATATGCTTCGAAGTAAGGATTCCACTGGAAGGATTGGGAAGTGGGCAGTTGAACTAGCACCCTTTGGCATATCTTTCTTGGCAAGGACAGCAATCAAATCGCAAGTCCTAGCAGATTTTGTAGCAGAATGGACTCCACCTGCAAGTTTGATTCCAGAGAAGTCAAGTGACGGAGTTTGGATTATTTACTCCGATGGGGCTTTCCAGGCATCCGGAGCAGGCATTGGAGCAGTGTTAATTTCACCGTCAGGGCAAAGAGCAATGTACTCCGCAAGACTAAACTTTAAGTCTACCAATAATATAGCGGAGTATGAAGGGATTTTATTGGGACTCCGAAAAGCACGTGCCCTAGGGGCTACAAGAATTATTATAAAGACAGATTCTCAGATAGTAGCAGGGCACGTAGATAAAAGTTTCCAAGTTCAGCATCCACAGCTTGCAAAGTACTTAGAAGAAATCAGTAA
The DNA here is from genome assembly GCA_019279435.1 of Zizania palustris. Classification (NCBI taxonomy): domain Eukaryota; kingdom Viridiplantae; phylum Streptophyta; class Magnoliopsida; order Poales; family Poaceae; genus Zizania; species Zizania palustris. The sequence continues at coordinate 18,856,088 of JAAALK010000081.1, forward strand.
AATCGAAGCACACTTCAAGGGTATTTCCATTCGGAGTATACCAAGAGCAGAAAATGTGCAAGCGGACATCTTAGCAAAAGCTGCAGCCGGAGCTGTGGATGTGCCCGAAGATGCTTTCTATGAGGAGCTCAATATACCTTCGGTGCCACAAATTCTCTCTGCAGAGATTCTTTGCATTCCTAGTGCAGATTGGAAAAATTCAATCATGGAACTTTTACAGGGAGGAACAAATTTGCCCGAAGAGCCACAGCTGTCAAGATTAAAGCTTAGAGCCAGAAATTATCAAATAATCAACGGTATTTTATACAAGGCCGGAGTATGTTCCCCTCTACTCCGATGTATATCTCAAGCCGAAGGCCAAGAAATTCTTCGAGAAATTCATGAAGGCCTTTGTGGTAGCCATTTAGCCCCTAGAGCTTTGGCAGGAAAAACACTTCGCCATGGGCTTTATTGGCCTACAATAACAGCTGATGCGGAGAGCTTAGTCCGCACTTGTCAAGGATGCCAGTGGATGGGTCGACGGAGTCATCGCCCACCAACAGCTCTTCAAGTCATTGCTCCGGTATGGCCTATGTCCAGATGGGGTATGGATTTAATTGGTCCCTTTCCAGTAGCCAAGGGAAATCTAAAGTTCGCAGTGGTAGCTATTGAATATTTTTCTAAGTGGGTGGAAGCAGAACCCTTAACAGCTATCACTTCGAACAATGTACAAAAATTCTTCTGGAAGAACATCATTTGCCGGTTCGGAGTGCCTAGATACCTCACAGTTGATAATGGAACACAGTTCGACACAGAACCCTTCAGGAAGTTTTGCGAAGATCTAGGCATTCAGTTATGTTTTGCTGCAGTGAGGCATCCTCAGTCTAATGGAGCCGTAGAGCGAGCCAATGGAAATATTTTATCAGGGCTAAATCGAAGAATAGTAGGATTAGCAAAGGGACTGTGGACCGAAGAGCTTCCGAAGATTTTGTGGTCCATTCGAACTACGCAAACAAGGTCCACAGGTTTTACTCCGTTCAGACTACTATTCGGAGATGAAGCTATGACTCCGACGGAGCTCAAAGGAGGATCATTTCGCAGCATCGAACCGGACATTGAAGAAGAACGACAAGCTTCGCTAGATTTATCAGAAGAAACAAGACTTCGAGCTGTAGCAAATTTATCAAAGTATCATCAGCAGACGAAGGCTTGGTTTGACCCGAAGGTTAAGCTCAATGAACTAAGACCGGGTCATCTTGTTCTACGAAGCATTATAGCACCAGGGAAGTTAGGGAATAAATGGGAAGGTCCATACCTAATTGTCCGTTCAGGGCGCCCTGGCTCCTTTAAGTTAGCTAATTTAGAAGGTGAAGAGTTAGCACATACTTGGCATGCAGAGCACCTAAAGCGATACTTCGCATAAGGGCTCCTTGTAATTCGCTTGTAATCATCTTCTAAATTAATAAAGCATATGATCCTGATAGTGCCTTCCCCTCATAGACTTCCAGCTTCCGAGTGGACGCACTGGAACCGCGGGGTCGACCGAGAGGGAAGTGTCATGAAGCTGGGTTATATTTTCGGACTTCGAACCTGCAAGTTCGAAGCTTCCGACGTGGGGGCTGACATAATCCGGAGTCCAAGCCACCGGCTTGTAGGCATCCATAAAAGAGCCCAAAACCACATCATACGGAGTCCAAGCCATTGGCTGGTAGACTTCCGTAAAAAGAGCCGAAGGTGGCCAAAACATACGGAGTCCAAGCCATTGGCTGGTAGACTTCCATAAAAAGAGCCGAAGGTGGCCAAAACCTGCGAAGTCCAAGCCATTGGCTGGTAGACTTCCGCAAAAAAGAGCCGAAGGTGGCCAAAATATACGGAGTCCAAGCCATTGGCTGGTAGACATCCGTAAAAAGAGTCCAAAGAGACCATTGCAAACTCCGAACCATTGGTTCGACAGAGATCGCAAAAATGAGCCGAAGGTGGCGAAAGCAAACAGAATTTGAGCCATGAGCTTCGAATGCCTGTTAACACAGTCCAAAGTGACAAATTATCTAAGATACTAAAGTATCTTGAAAGTTATCTCAAGTGATTTCTTTCATAAAACAAAGGTACTAAGTTGTCATTCTTCCGACTGCAAATAGTCAAAGACATTTCATAAGATTTTAAAAGATCTTTAAATTACAGAGGGGCTCCGAACCCCCAGAAAATTGTACTCCGAAGTTTTTTTCTTTGCGCATAACCATCTTTGAATATATTTCGAAGTTGCTTATACCCAAAGAGGGGCTAGTAAATATGGAGACAATTTTAAATCGGTATTCATTATTCAAACAAATGTGTTTACAGATTACATTATGAAAAATTGGTATCTATACCAAGAAGGAATCGGAGACCTCTTCGGTCCCTAGAGCTAGGGGAGGAACGACTAGTTCCAGCACCGGGAGTTCTAATAACTTTGCGTTTAACTCTCTTGCTCCCCTTCGAAGCTCTAAAATCCTTCTGTTCTTGTTGAAGCTCGGCCCAAGTTCGAAGCCATTCGGGGCTCCTTTCCCAGCTTCCAAGTTCTTCAGGCTTTTTATTTCGAGCTTCATCTTCGTCTTCAGACCAAATAACGTCTTCGGAAGACGAAGTGTTTACATTAACCTCTTTTTCTTCCTCTTTAATATAAGACAGTACATCTTTGATTACTTCGGGCGCAATTACGCCGGAGTCATCTCGAGGAATTAGAAATCGAGGACGTTTATAAGCTTTAAGAAGATCGAAGGTAGCTCATAATGAGCGAACTTCATCGTTAAGGTCTAACACTTCGATGTCTTCCAAAAGAGGCAAAGCCTAAAAATATGACAAACAAGATTTTCATTGATAAATGTTTATAAGGATAAAGCTTTACATGGCCAAAAATCCTAAGCTACTTCTAAACCTGCGGGTTCGGAGGAGGTTGACTGCTCGAAGCTTGAGTCCGAACGTGCTTCTGGTGTTGGCCTTCGTCGATCCAAGCCTTGATCGCGGAACGACCTTCGGCTCTCCATGAAGTCTGGAAGGCTCGCCAAGCAGCAGCCACACCTTCGGAAGGTTTTAGAAGTCGCTCGTCGTCGAAGGTGATTGGGCCCCCTCCTGCATCCGGAGTTATCGATCGGCCTAGATCTTCGTAGTAGCGAAGTAGACCAACAGCAGACACTTGTCCGGAGAGTTCTCCGTATCTAATGCCCACCGTCTTCATCTGCTTCGCCACTCCTTGGATCCTTTTCAACCGGCGCAGAAAAGTGATGTTATCGTCAGAAGGAAGTATCCCAGTAGTACCGAAGTACTCCAGGACATCTAACAACTGACTCATAACCCCCGCAGCCACCTTCTCAGACTTCAATTTGTCTTCGTTCAGCGCATCCTTCGTCGAAGTGACTTCGCCCAAAACCCCAGAAAGCCTAGCATTCTCAGTGGTCAAAATATTTTTCTGGTTCAACAGTTGGCTAGCTTCCTCTTGGAGCTGGACGAGCTCGGACCCCGCAGTAGCGTGCTCCGCCCGCAGCTTTTCAATTTCTGCTCGAAGCACAATCCTTTCTGCTTCGAGCTCTTTCTTCGCAGCCTCCAAACTTTGCCTGGCCCTTCGCTCTGTCGATATTATATTATCCATTTGAGCCACTCGACTTTCGGAGATGTTAAAATTCCTTTGAAGGGCGCTATTTTCCTCCCGAAGGCGAGTGATCTCTTCGTCATTGCATATATTTGCAGCTCGGGCCAAGACAGTTTGCTGAAAAAATAAAAAACTAAGGTAAATATTTATTTGTAAATGACTTCTATGATTTTTCGAAGTTGCTCCGTACCTGATAGGCTGCACGTTCTATGGCGGCATTAAGCTCCGTCCTATCCGCCTTGCTCAAAATGGCTACTAAGTTAGTCTCCCCAATGTCACGGCTAGCTCGATCCAAAGGTTCGAGCAAAGTCCGAAGACCAGTCGTTTGCCCTAGGAAAGGAGCCAGCAAGGGGAGCATGCTTATTGCCTGTTGGTCATCTTCGTTCAGCGAAGGACCGTAGCTTTGGCCTGTGGTCTTCGGAGCCACTGGAGACTGGCCCTCCCCGGAAGATTGGCTCTCATTTGTTGAATCAGACAGAGTTGATCTAGAGCTCACAGCAGGGAGGGGCTCTATATGTCTTTTGCCTCTTCCAGGTCCCATTTGAGTAACTCTCTGGGCTGGCTCCGAAGTTGTCGAAGGTCCAGGAATTATTTCCTCTTGACGGACTTCTTCCATAGGAGTGGACTCTATAAAAATAATGAAAAGTATTATACATTGTATAAATACTCAAAATAAACATGAAAAAGTTATTCGAAGTCTACCTTCGACATTTTGCAGTGGAGTCATCGTCGGACTGTTCGGTGGATCGAATGCTAGTTCTTCATCCGAATCAGCCGTTAAGTCTTGGACTGCAGGAGCATCGTCCTGAGTAGTCCTCGTTGCTTCTTCGGGGATCGAAGCTATAGTAACTTCAACCCCGCTCTCATTCACAGGAACTTCGTCCTAAGATATATCTTCTTCAACTACCGAAGTCCTTGGCTGATCAACATTGTCTTGGGACTCCAGCACATTCACAGATACTTCGGCTTGTGCAGTCCTTTGAGTTTCATCTTCTTCTATTAGACGCACAAGCAATCTCGTTTCTTCCTCTTGGGAGTCGGAAATTGAAGCCCTTGAGCTCGAAGGTGCAGGATTCGAAGGTGCAAGATTTTTTGGCTTTCGAGCCACCTTCTTCAACGGAGTCTTTGCGGAGCTCGAAGTCCCAGCTTCGGCTTTCCTTTTCTTTGGTCCTTTCTCCGAAGGCACCCAATCCATCAGAGGGGGAGGAGTCATTTCCAGCATTCCCCATACTCTGTTAAATCTCTCCCAACTCCCGACTAATTTAACTCTCCATTCTTTTTCAGTCGGAGTTGGGGCGCCCAAAATCTTCTCCGAAGCCCTTATAATTTGCTCCGAAGTAATAGGGGCTGAAGAAGCTAAAAAAATAAATAAATCAAGTTAGTCTTTCTTCGAAGTAAATATGCATAATACATGTTGTTTTCGAAGTTACCTGCAGGGCTCGAAGTCACGGTAATTTTTCGGAGATCGCCTTCCGAATCCTCTTCGAAGACGATAGGCCAGTTGGCCATCAGTGGAGAGATTTGCAACCCGAGGTATTCTTCGGCTAAGTCTCGCATGCTTAACCTTGGCTAATCCTTTGAAGCAAGTTGAGACGAGCTTCGAGCTGACCTTGGCCGGGATGCACTAAGGCTTCCTTCCGGAATTGGATCTCTTTCAAAGGTCCGGCCAGAGGGTTACTCGCCCCAACTTCGGCATAGAACCACCTCGTAACCCAGTCAGTGTACCATCTTGCATTGATGGCCTTAGCAGGGAATTGCAGGGCATATTCATCCCGGAGCCTAAAATTAATGCTTCCGAAGGCAACCACTACCTTTTCACCTCCGGGACCTACGAAGGTCTTAGGCTGGCATGAAGCCCTATGCAGTGCAGCGAAGATCTCTGCCCTCCCCTCACAGCCTTCGGCTCTCAATGCCCATTCGAAGATAGCCAGTCTAGCTACTGCATTCGGAGATAATTGAGGGAGGGTGACATGGAATAGATCAAGTACCTCTGCCAGGAAGTCTACTGCGGGAAGGCCCAAGCCTGCTTCGAAGAAGGCTTCGAATACAACCACTTCTCCGGGCCTTGGTGACGGAATAAGTTCTTTCCCAGGCTTCCGAATCATCACTCCGGTATTGATTTTTCCTTCTACTGCAATTGCCAGTGATTCCCTCTTGCAGGTAGAGGATCCCAGTTGAAAAGACCGGTCCAAATACTTCGTTGATGGCGGACAGAGACTTTGATCATCAATACTTTGGGGATTTTTCCCTCCTGCCGCCATGGATGTCGCTGCAGATGCCGGAGGTGCCGCTGCCAACGTTGCAGCCGCTACTGCTGCAGCCGCCTGCTGCCGGGCCAAGGCCGACGGAGCTCCAGATCCCTTAGTCTTCACCATTGCGGTCGCTGGATTGCTTTGGGGAAATGGGGGCTAGGGCTCAAAGAACTCAAGGGGCTCAAAAGTTTTTGATTACGAGAAAACAGTGAAAAGGTAACCGGGTAAGTTCTAGGCCATCTATTTATAGCCTAAACTCTACATTCTTACCGTTAGCCCATGTCGTTTCGCATTCCTGCCGTTACTTTTCTCCGAAATTAACGCTTTCTACAGTTTCCGTTAGGAACAGAAAGCTAACGGCTATTTCCTCTAAGTCTAAAGGACTTTCGAACTTCTTGAGTCGGTTCTTAAGATAGTTCGAAAGTAATTATCTTAAGACTGGTTCGGAGTTTATATCTTCGTACATTTCGGAGATGAATTGAAATCTAATAACCCCTATGCCTGTTTATTTTTTCCTTCCGTATACTGCTCTCCTAACATTACAGGTTAAACGGAGAAGCGTATTCGAGGGGCTACTGTTGGGGGAAAATATCTCATCTTCGGGGTTATTGCCGCCACAGCATGACAGCAGATAGTGGATTCGAAGGTTTCCAGACATCCATCTTCGAAGATACCCTAAATCAAGCTCGAAGTACGAAGATAGGCATTGGTTCGAAGTACATCTTCGAACTAAGGCAATTCAAGATCTTTATTGCCAGCTAAGATGGAAGATTTATCTTTTATATTATTAGATTAGTCTTTTACCATTTTAGCCCTATCAAGGGTACCGAATAGTTTCCACTATGTCGGTTGTAATAGAGGGGTAAATAGGTCTTTTCCTTAATATTTGGGCCTATAAATACCCCCCATTTCACCCTGTAATAGGGACCGAATACAAGTTATTCAATACACACATTCGAACTATTCTAAGTTGTTATTCTTTCGGAGGCTTAGAACAGTTCTCTTCACAAACACTTCGTTTGTTAGTTTCTTTTTTACAGAAACATGTTAGCGTAATCTTTTACGCCAACAGATATCAACTCCAGTTGTAGAACAAGTGGGCCCGACTTTGGAGATAGCTCCGAAAGAGGCGATGGGCCCTTGAAAAGGTAAAGGTAAAATTTGACCTTTGTCTTCTCCTATTCCAGGGTGGACTCCATCGGAATCTACGGATGGGGGCCAGTCTACAGAGGCCTCCGAAGGTGCTTCGTTGCGCTCCGGTACTTCTCCTGGTGAAGATGATCGGAGTGCCTTATCAAGGCTCCCTCTCCTGGCTCCCTTCCTTGAGCGAAGGACAGGACTTCGGACTTTGCTGGAGCCTTTGGCTCGAGTTAGTCACGAAGTTGGGGAGACTGACTTGGTCTCCATCCTTGGAGAGGCTGAAGGGTCAGAGCTAGACGCTGCTCTTGAACAGGCAACTTACTAGGTACGAAGCATCTGCAAAAATAAGTTTAGTTTGAATGCATGTGCATAATTTACTCACATTTTTCTTCTTTATTTGCAGCAAGTGGTTCTAGCTTGACCTGCAATTATATCGAATGAGCGAAAATGCAATCGACTCAAAGAGAAGGTGATGACCCTTCAAGGGAGCCTTATCGACTCTGAAACCCGGGCTTCGAGCTTAGAAGAGATGATGTTAGCAGAGTGGAGTGCTAGAACTAGGCTGGAGGTCATGAAGGAGGAACTCGAAGCTGAGCGGGTTGTGCTCCGGGCTCAGATAGAAAAACTTCGGGAGGATCAGGCGGTTGCAGGAGCTGAACTAGTCAAGCTTCGAGAAGAGTAGCTAACTTTGACGGAGGAGGCCAAGAAGTTGCTCAGACAGAAAAGCATTTTAATATGATGGAATCAGCCAGGCTCTCCTCTTTGATGTGTGAGCTAACTAAGTTAAACAGGGCCTTGGTCGTAGAAAAGATAAAGTGCGAGAGTGCGGCTTCTGAGACCATGGATGCCCTTCGGGGTGTTTTGGAATACTTCGTCAGTTCTTGCGACTCTTCGTCAACCGCCAACGACTCCCTGTTGCGAAAGATGAATATGATCCAAGCGACAGCGAAGACTATAAAGACTACGGGTACTCGGTACGAAGAGATCCCCGGCCAAGTAGCTGCTCTCGGAGTGCTTCATTACTACGAATATATTGGACTATTTGTTTCGCCGGAGCCTGGAGCAGCCCCCGCTAACTTTGGCGGTGACCAACTTCTGACCCCTTCGCCTGACATGGTCGCAGCTTGGGAGGCTTTTCAACCATCCTAGAGAGATGAAGGTCGGTCAGCTATAAAAGCGTGGATCGATGAAGGTCTCTGACAAAAACAAGCGCGGGCACAACCTTCAAGCAGCAAATCTCCTTCGGACCCAAAGGTTTAGTTTTCCTTAGAGCTCCGCCTATTGTAAAAACTTATGTTTTGTTCTCCGTTGAATGAAAAGACTTGTTCGGAAATGTTTTTGGGCTTCTCAATTTTTTTGCATGAGCTCGAAGTATTAGAAGTTAACGAAGAACTCTGCCTACAATGGGCCACCTTCGAAGTTTTAAGCCCTCACAATTGTCCTCGATTTTCAATTCCCCGGGGAAGCTACGGAGAGGTTATACCCGATATATGTAAGGAAGTGTTAACTTATATTAAAGAGGAGGAAAAAGAAGTCTTTAATGTAGCGTCTTCATCTTTGGAGGACATTGATTGGTCCGAAGAAGAGTGTATTGGCGAGGAGCAAGCGGAGAGAAGCCATGAACGGCTTTGGACCTCGGCCGAGCTTCAACAAGATCAAAAGGATTTCCGGGCTTTAAAGGAGGGGAAAAGAGTTAAGTGTAAAGTTTTGAAGACTCCAGGTTCCGAGACAAGTCGTCTTCGGAGTTGGGCTAACTCTGAAACCAGTTCTGGGGATCAAAGGGGTCTCCGCTTCCTCCTTGGCTTAGACATAGATTTTTCATAATGTAATATAATTTGTTGAATAATATAAATTAGAATGCTTCGAAATTGTATCAGTATCTCCTAGCTCCTCTTTGGGGCTAAGCACCTTCGAACTTCGATCGAAGGTGGTTACGCACAATGATCACAACATTAGTTAGGAGTACAATTTCAATAATTTTATTTTTGGTGGCTCGGAGCCCCTGATATGTTACAGAAGAACTAAGGACTCATAGTCCAAAATTCGAATAGATGGTCTTTAGGGACCTCGAAAATGCCTTCGATCTTATTGTTCTGGAGTCCGAAAATGGTAACTTAGTACTATTTTTCGAATGTGGTCACATCGGACTCTTTTTCGAATGTATTAGAATCTGATTATAACGGTCGCTTTGGACTCTTTTCATGGATGTTTTCAAGCTAATTGCTCGAAGTCTGTATCAGTTGGTCTCTTTGGACTCTTTTCACAGATGGTATCAAGCCGGTGGCTTGGAATCCGCTTTCTTTGGTCTCCTTTGACTCTTTTTATGGATGCTTTCAAGCTAATTGCTCGGAATCCGTAGCATTTGTTCTCTTTGGACTCTTTTCACGGATGCTTTCAAGCCGGTGGCTTGGAATCCGTTTTATGTAACTTTCCCACCTTGACGGATGCTTCGAGCCGGTGGCTCAAAGTCCGTAAATTCGGTTCGAATGAATAATACTTACCTCTGCAATCAGCTTTGTTCTCCTAGTGCGTCCACTAGAAGTAGGAATTGTTTTGAGAAGTATGCATTACTTGAACCATGAGCTTTATTCATTTAGAAAGTGTTTACAAATAATTACAAGGAGCCCTTATGTGAAGTATCACTTAAGGTGCTCCGCATGCCATTCATGCTTTAATTCTTCACCTTCTAAATTAGCTAATTTAAAAGATCCGGGGCATCCTAAACGAAGGATGATATACGAACCTTTCCATTTATTTCCTAATTTCCCCGATGCAATAATGCTTTAACCATTAATGCCATTTTTTTTCTATCAACACATGCCCCCCTACCTTTTAGTGAACTAAGTGAACTAAAAGCATAATGGGCTAAGGACGATACCTCTCATATCGGCCTTTCAACATTTTCAAGCTGTTTGCCACACACTTGGGAAATACCTTTTCAAGTACCTGCCATTCAAAGCTCTTCGAAACCGCTCTCCTTGTAGAATTTCTAACACATATGCATTACCGGGAGCGATCTCGGCTATTTTGAAAGGGCCTTCCCAACTAGGTGACCACTTACCAAATTTAGGGCTCTTAGTGCCTAAGGGCAAAATCGTCTTCCAAACCAAGTCACCTACTTGAAATGATTTTGGTTTAACCTTCTTATTGTAGGCTCTAGCTACTCTTCTCATGTCTATTCCTATAGCTTCTAAAGCCTTTAGCCTCTTATCGGTCACTTCTTCTAGATTATATTTCAAAAGAGTCTCATATTCATCAACCGATAAGCCATCTTGCTTTAGAACTCTCAAAGAGCCAAGATCCACTTCTACAGGTAGAACGGCTTCTTGCCGATATACTAACTCAAATGGACTAACTTTGGTAGCACCATGCTTTGCAATTCTACAAGCCCATAATGCCTCAGAAAGCACTTCATGCTACCTCTTAGGGAATTGTTTGATTTTCCTCTTAATGAGTTTAATCACAGTTTTGTTACTAGACTCGGTCTGACCATTGGCCTAAGCATAGTATGGTGAAGAATTTAACAACTTAATACCATAAAGTCCGGCAAAGTCTCTCACTTCTTTGGAAATAAATGAACTACCTTGATCTATAGTGGGAGCTTGGGGAATACCAAACCTATGTATAATGTGCTTCAAGATAAAATCAAGTACGTCATTGTGGGTCATATTTTTGAGAGGCACGTCTTCGGTCCATTTGGTGAAGTAGTCCGTTGCCATCAACACGAACCGATGCCCTTTTGAAGGAGGATAAATAGGGCCGATGAAGTCTAAACCCCAACCTCGGAATGGCCATGGCTTGATAATAGGGTTAAGCAATGAAGCAGGAGCTAGCTGAATATTTCGAAACTTTTGGCATGCTTCACACCCTCTATAATATCTAAAACAATCCTTAGTCATAGTCGGCTAGTAGAAACCTGTTCTTTTGAGCATCCAATTGATTTTCTAGGCTGACTAATGAGTGCCACAAAGCCCTTCATGGACTTCTCCCGTAGCTACCTAGGATTGTTCATCGTATAAACACTTTAAAAGTCCTCCATCAACAGTTCGACGATATAGTACATCATCTAGCAACACAAATTTAAATGCTTGTCGCCGAACTTTCTGATCAACCCTTTGAATAGGGTTTCTCAAATACTGAACGATAGGAATTCTCCAATCGCCCTTATGGACCTCCGAAGGGTTTGCTGACTCCTTCCCTAGAGTGATGTCTAAGCTGTTGATTTCGGAGTGCCCCCCGAGCCTTTCCCACTCCTACCGAAGCCTGACTGGATCGGCCGTGCGGAGCTGATTAGGTCGAAGCCTTCTGCCGGAGGGTTCTGGTTCCCGACGGCCTCTGTTGTCCAACGGGCTTCGGTGTAGGGGCTTCAATGGGACAAACCCTTCGGTGGATGTAGTGCTCCGGTGTGAGGGCTCCGACACATGACACCCTCCGGTGGCCGAAGAGGTCCGACCTGTAGGGTTCGACAGACCTCGCGCTTGCTTGAAACTTCTGGCTTCGGCAGTAAGACCAAACATTGGCTTTACTTGTACAGAAAATATCCCTCTCTTGACTTGATAGCTAGATGCTTGCTGAGCCAAATCATAACCAGCATTGCCATCAAGAAAACTTAGTACCTTGTGTCCTGAAGCATCATTGATTAGCATGTCGGCTATCGGCATGGGGTACTCGTCCTTTGGAGTGGCCTTGTTTAGATCCCTGAAATCAATACAAACTCATATTTTGCCACTCTCCTTATTTTCTATAGGCACAATGTTAGCGACCCATTCAGCATACTTGCATGGCCTAATAAACTCAGCTTTGAGCAACCTCTCAACTTCTTATTTAACTCGGTCATAGACGGCCGAATTAAAGCGATGAGGGGGTTGTTTATAAGGCCTAAATCTAGATTTGATAGGTAGCCGATGATCCATGAGCTCGCAGCTTAATCCAGGCATCTCGCTATACTCCCATGTGAAACAATCGACGTACGACTGAAGCAACTTTATTACTTGGCCTTCTCATCAGGCTATAAATGTTGGTTTACAAAAGTCAGCCTTGGGATGCTACCATCGCCTATGTTAATTTCTTCTAAAGGACTGGCTGCCGCAAAACCTTGTGCTAATTTCTCTACTTCCTAAAGTCTTCGATGGCCTCAGCAATACCATCTTTACCAGACCTATATTTCTCTACACGAGACTTTAGCCAATCTAGATTACTTTTGCTAGACATGACTACTAATTTAGAAATAGTCGTGCTACACCAGCCAGCTTTACAGACACTAGTACAAAACATCCTCCGGACACACTAACAAAGTCGTAATCCGAAAGATCCCTACCTGATAGACATTCTACTTTGTTATGGATGGCGTCAATGGACACATCGTCCAATGCTACCTGGGCCGAAGTATCTGCAGGTATGACCTCTACCTCATCGTCGTCCCATTGAATTAGGCATTGGTGCAAAGTAGAAGGAATGCAGTAGTTCGCGTGATGTTTGCCACACACTTGGGAAATACCTTTTCAAGTACCTACCATTCAAAGCCTTTGAAACCGCTCTCCCTGCAGGGATTCCAACACGTATGCGTTGCCGGGAGCGATTTTGGCTATCATAAAAGGACCTTCCCAACTAGGTGACCATTTACCAAACTTGGGACTCTTCGTGCCTAAGGGTAAAATCGTTTTCCAGACCAAGTCTCCTATTTGAAACAATTTTGGTTTAACCTTTTTATTGTAGGCTTTACCTACTCTCTTCTTGTCTACTTCTATCGCTTCTAGAGCCCTTAGTCTCTTATCGGTCACTTCCTCGAGATTATCCTTTAGAAGAGTTTCATACTCGTTGACCGATAAGCCATCTTTCTTTAACACTCTTAAGGAGCCAAGATCTACCTCTATGGGCAGAACGGCTTCTTGTCCATATACCAATTCATATGGACTGACTTTGGTAGCACTGTGCTTCGCAATCCTACAAGCCCATAACGCCTCGGAAAGCACTTCATGCCACCTTTTCGGAAACTCTTCAATTTTATTCTTAATAAGCTTAATCACAGTTTTATTACTAGACTCGGCCTGACCATTGGCCTGAGCATAGTAAAGTGAAGAGTTTATCAACTTAATACAATAGTATTCGGCGAAGTCCCTTACTTCTCTAGAAACAAATGAACTGCCTTGATCCGTAGTAAGAGTTTGAGGAATGCCGAATCTATGTATGATGTGCTTTAAAATAAAATCACGTACCTCATTGTGAGTCATGTTCTTGAGAGGTACAACCTCAGTCCATTTAGTGAAGTAATTCGTTGCCATCAACACGAACTGATGCCCTTTTGTGGAAGGAGGGTGAATCTGGCCGATGAAGTCTAAACCCCAACCTCGAAACGGCCATGGCTTGACAATAAGATTGAGCAATGAGGAAGGACCTAACTGGATATTTCCAAACCTCTGATATGCTTCACACCCTCTATAGTATGTGAAACAATCTTCAGTCATAGTCAACCAATAAAAACCTGCTCTTTTGAGCATCCAACTCATTTTTTGGGCCGACTGATGAGTGCCGCAAAGCCCTTCATGGACTTCTCTTGTGGCCACCTGAGATTGCTCATGGTCTAAACACTTCAATAGCACTCCGTCGATGGTTCGACGATACAATGTGTCGTCTATCAACACAAATTTGAACGCTTGTCGCCGAACCTTCCGATCAACCCTTTGGCTAGGGTCTCTCAAATAATGGACGATTGGGACTCTCCAATCGCCCTTACAGGTCTCAGAGGGTCTTGATGGTCCACCTTCTGTAAAAACTTCTAGATTACTGACTTTGGGATGCCCTCCGAGCCATTCCAGCTCTTGTCGAAGCCTGGCCAGGGTGGCCGTTCGGAGTGTGCTGGGCTGAAGCCCTCTGGAGGTTTCAGACTCCGAGGAGCCTTCTCCGTTCGGGAGGCTTCGGACTATGGGCTCCGGCGTGCCAGATCCCTTGGTTGGCAGAGCACTCCGATCCAGGGGCCTCGGCGTGCGGTGGCCTTCGGCGACCCGAGGGGTTCGACCCGGAGCGTGCGCCTGCCCACCATTACTGGCTTCGGCAGTGAGACCAAGCATCGACTTCTCCAATACCAAAAATTTTCCTCTCCTGACTTGGTAACCAGATGCTTGTTGAGCCAAATCATTTGCGACTGAATTGGCTTCTCTTGATACGTGAGAGATTTTGAAGTCATCGAAAGTGGCAACTATGTCTAGACATTTATCCAAGTAACTATTCAGCAAGCCATTAAAACATTGAGCACTCTTAGCTACTTGTTGCACTACTAACAAATAATCACCGTATGCGTGAACATGTCTAGCACCTACATATTTTAGTAATTCAATACCTAGCAATAAAGCCTCGTATTTGGCTTGGTTGTTAGTGGAAGCAAATTCTAGTCGGGCCGAAGTTTCAAAGTGCATCCCATTACGTGATATGAGAACCACTCCAATGCCTTAGCCACTCTTGCAAGCCGAACCATAAAGTTTCCATGGTACTACCTCAACTAGAGCAACAGTATCGCTCCAGCTAACATCTATGTGATGATCAACTATAAAGTTGGCCACGACTTGGCCTTTCATCGCTCTCAGGGGTTCGTAGGCCAAATCGTACTCAATCAACGTGTAAGCCCATTTTCCGATTCTCCCACTTAGAATCGGCTTCTGTAACATGTGTTTTATAACATCGGTTTGACAAACGACAAAACATGTAGTGGGGAGAAGATAATGGCGTAATTTAGTGCACGCGTAATAAAGTGATAAACACAATCATTCCACAAACGCGTACCTGGTTTCGGTGTCCAGCAGGCGGCGGCTCAAGAATGTGATGATGTACTCCTTCCCTTCTACCTCCTGAGTCAGCCCGGCCCCAATCACACTATCTTCAGTGGCGATGTATAGCCGAAACGGAATCCCGGCTTTGGGTGCTCTCACCACAGGCGATGATGATAAGCACTCCTTGATCTTCTCAAAAGCACTTTGCTGGCTTGCCCCCCAAGTGAACTCGGCTTCGTTTTTTAGCCGGAGTATGGGGACAAAGGCATCAATCTTGCCGGGCAAGTTGGATATAAAGCGACGCAAATAGTTCATCTTGCCTAGCAATTTTTGTACATCCCTTTTGCACATCGACGCTGCAATGTTTCTAATCTTCTCAAGTCTCTTAGGATCAATCTCTATGCCTCTCTCGTGAATCATGAAGCCTAAGAACTTACTCGCCGACACACCAAAAGCACACTTAAGTGGGTTCATTTTCAACCCATACTTTCGCATCCTATCGAAAGCAACCCTCAAATCGGCTAAATGGTTTCCTATAGCGTCCGATTTGACTACGACATCATCGATGTAAGCTTCTAACATAACTCCTAACAAGTCATGACAGATCAAGTTCATAGCGCTTTGATACGTGGCGCCGACATTTTTCAAACCAAAAGTCATGAAGACCCACTCGAATAAACCGACAAAACCAGGGCATCAAAAGGCAGTCTTGTAGACGTCCTCTTCGGCCATAAAGATTTGATTATAACCAGCATTGCCATCAAGAAAACTTAGTACCTTGTATCCTGAGGCATCGTTGATCAGCATGTCGGCTATCGGCATTGGATACTCGTCCTTTGGAGTGGCTCTGTTCAGATCCCTGAAATCAATGCATACCCGTATCTTGCCGCTCCCTTTCTTCTCTACAGGCACAATGTTAGCAACCCATTCCGCATACCTGCACAGCCTAATAAATTCAGCCTTGAGTAGTCGCTCCACTTCTTCTTTAACTCGGTCATAGACGGCCGAATTAAAGCAGTGGGGAGGCTGCTTATAAGGCCTAATCCAGACTTGATGGACAGCCGATGCTCCACGAGCTCACGTCTTAGCCCTGGCATCTCGCTATACTCCCATGCAAAACAATCGACATACGACCGAAGTAACTTTATTACTTCAGCCTTTTTATCGGGTTGTAATGTTGGTTTACAAAAGTCGGCCTTGGGATGATACCATTAACTATGTCAACTTCCTCCAAGGGGTCGGCCGACGCAAAACCTTGTCCTAATTTCTCTACTTCGCTAAAGTCCCCGATGGCCTCGGCAATACCGTCTTTATTAGACCGATATTGCTCCACGCGAGACTTTAGCCAATCTAGATTACTCTTGCTAGACAGGACTATTAATACAAAAACAGTTGTGCTACTCCAGCCAGCTTTACAGACACTGGTACAAACCGTCCTCCGGATACACTAACAAAATCGTAATCCGAGAGATCCCTACCTGATAGACACTCTACTTTGTTATGGACGGCGTCAGCCGATACGTCGGCCAATGCTACTTGGGCCAAAGTATCCGTGGGAATGACCTCCACATCATCGTCATCCCACTGTATCAGGCACTGGTGTAGAGTAGAAGGAATGCAATAGTTCGCGTGAATCCAGCCGTGTCCGAGTAGTACGCTATAATTACCTTGCACGTCGACGACGAAAAATGCTGTTGGCAACGTCTTGTTGCCCACCGTCAACTCCATAGAGAGTACTCCCTTGGCCTCAGAGCTCTTGCCATTGAAGTCGTTGAGCATCAAGTTGGTCTTCTTCAGGTCATCTTCGTCCCTGCCAAGTTTATTCAACAACGAATAAGGCATTAAGTTAATAGTGGCGCCGCCGTCGACAAGCATTCGGGAAATCAGCTTCCCATCGATGTGACCTCTGACATAGAGGGGCTTTAGATGGCGAGCCGAGTCCTCGGGCTTCTCGAAGATGGCATTGTGTGGGCCGAGGTTCAATTGGGCAACCTCGGCCTCGTCCTGCGGTAGGGCGAACTCGGCAGGTAGCATGACGATATTGATATCCATCACCTGGGGTGCGGGCCCTTTAGAGATGGGCGAGTAATCGTCGTCGAGCATGTCGTCATCGTCGTCATCGCTTGGACTAGGAGCCAGGTTGTTTATCTCAACCGGCTTCTCCCTCCATACCTGCTTTGTAGCAGGCCGAGGGCGGATTTCTTCGAAGATAGCGTCGCGCTCGGCCTCAGCTTTCTTCTCACGCATCTCTTGGCCCGTATTCTTTGTAGGCATCTCTTATGTGATTTTGACATGCCTGGAGGGGCCCAAGATGGCTGCGGCTTGGTGCCGGGTGTAGGACCGAAAGTAGCGACCAGAGGGGGGTGAATGGGCGCCTAAAAATTTCTTGCTAAACTATATTTTAATCCCAACACCCAAAAGAACTAAACCAGACAAATAATATTTGCAAAGCTAATTTCAGGAATTAAAGTTGTCTAGCTTAAAAATGAGCGGTGTCCTAATTAAATTGATATTAAAGATAAACTAAATAAAAATACAGCAGTAAATAAAAATACCTAGATAAAAACTCGAGATATTAATATTTCAGTCTAGAAATAAAATACTAATTAAATGAATAAAACGTGGATCATTAAAAAATTAATTCAGAATTAATTCGAAAATATTGCAGGTAAAAACTAGAATATAAATATAACTACGACTAATAAATTTTTCTGTTCTTTTTATATGAGCAGATTAAACAAATATATTTAAATAAATAATACGAGATAACGAATAAGCAAATTAAAGATTAATATCTAGCAGATAAAAGCATCCATGAAAATACCAAAAACAATTTTACTGCTAATCAGAATAGATCAATATTTAGTTAACTAACTAGCAAAAAATAGTAGATTGACTAATTAACTTGAGCTTCGTTTCGTGCGCCGATTTCGTGCGGCAAGCTATGAGAAAAAAAACTATCTGCATGCAACATTGTGGGGCCCGCCGTGTACTGTTGCAGCCGGAGAAAGAAAAAAATAACACCAGCCGTGCGCTAGGAGCAAGAGAAAAAACCAGCAGCGTTGCCTTTTTGCCTTGGCAACCGTGCGCTGCAAACTTTTTCCTGCTCACATCGCTGGAGAAAGCTAGCCGTAGGGAGAAAAATTGTGTCGGCGTGATGATGACTGCCAGATGCATCAGCTACTTTCGCGCTACAGTCGCCAAGAGCGTCGCTCCTGCAGTGAGCACTGTTCCGCCCGGAAGAGCCGCCGAAGGGAAAAAGGAATTTTTCCGGAGAAGAACGATCAGCGTCGAAGAAGTTTGGAGATCGAAATATTTTCGGTAGAAAACGAAAATGGACTGTAGATTGATCTATTAGAAAACAGTCATCTATCCCTAGGGGGGATAGGGGCCTATTTATAGGCAAATCCTAATACATGAAAAGACTAATTTACCCTCGGGTAAAATAAACTGACTCTAAAAATAAATTCCGAAAATTACTAAAATATTCTTAGAAAAATTACCTGACTCAAATAAAAATATTCTAAACTTAAAAACAAAATATTAATATCCTAAAAACGAATTAAACATAGATTGTCAGTTTTACGCCGAAACTGACAAAGCGTCTACCGTCTTCGTACCGGGTACCCGGATTGGGCCGACCTGACCCCGCAGCTTCCTCAGCCCGTGAATCACTCACCGCCCGTGTACCTGAGTCAAACCCAGTCAACAGACTGGTGGATCATCTGCCGCTCCTAGCCATGTACTCGGATTGGGCCAGCCCGACTCTGCAGCTCCTCTGCCCGGCCGTCGCTCACTACCCGTGTACCTGAGTCACATGCGCCTCAGACTCGACAGGTCTTCATCTCTCCCTTCCTTTGACTTCTGTTGACAATCACTCATCACATCTAGAATATCAAAACCATATTCTTCAACATGGTTTCTCAATCTCCCCCTTGATGAGTGCATTGTCAACACCCTTTTTAGCTCATCTCCAGAACCTGCAAAACACGTGGAAACAGGAAAACAAAGACAAAAGAAAATAGAAGAAAGAAAATAAAAGTTTAACCCTAATGATCAGAAGCCAAACAGAAGCAAGAAAAATGGTCATTATGGTTAACCAAAAATAAAGCCTCAAAAACAAGTGCAAATCTCAGAATTACCAACAAGAATAAACTCCCCCTGAAATAAATCCCAGAGAAAGCCAAAAATATATCCAAAATTTCTCCCCCTTGTTGACAATTGGACTCATCAAGTGAGACTAAATGCACTTTAAAGAAACATAAACACAAACTCCCCCTGAAATGCAGCTCCCCCTCAAAATATGCCATGAATGCAGATGGAGTGCAGGTCGAGTGTGAAAAGCATGCTTCTTACATATGATTGACTGCAATTACAACATCTAACAGGTATAGCAAAAGATATACTGTCTAAGATACATGTCATGATCAGTGCAACAGATGATATCTAAAGAGAGTCATTAACACACATTTTTGATTTTCGCAAAAAAAAAGCATCACCACATTTTCTAGTTGACAAGCAAAGTAAAGCATGATATGCAAAAGCTAACTGATATCTACCAAGATAAGCATTGTCCAAATCAAAGTGCTTCAGCAAACTTGTCATCTTTTTTAAAAAAAAAATTAGACTATTTTTTCTTTTTATTTTTACATCTCTGTCAGGGGTTATTTGCATGTAAAACCTTATGCTAACCGACCAAGTCAAGCCTAGGCCAGAACTGGACCATCAGAAGCTTAAGACATTGGTCTTGGCATACATTACACCGTCCTAGTTCATACCAAAGTGCTTTGGTAAGCAGTCCAGAACAATGCAATGCGACAAAGCAAACCCACCTGGATCTTTTCTGATAATCATAAAAATGCATAAATTTTTCATTTTTCAGAATTTTTATCACTTTTTATAACACATTTTTCACATTTAAAGCATATAAATGTCCAAGTTGCATATCTGCATCTAAGTAAGGATCTAGCTACAAGGCATGTAAAAGATAACGAAAGCATTCAACCTACACATGCTAGTTACAAGAAGCAATGGTGATCATTTTTCAATTTTAAAACATAAAAGCCATGCATATGACAAATATCAGATATATCATGTGAACCGAAACAAAACATGATCATTGACAAGTAATCAAAAACATATACTAGCTAGAGAAAGTAAAGCAGATTAATCATATAACAGAAGCAAGCTCAAAATGTGATTGATGATTATGCATGATATGAACGCACACAAAAAGACTCAATAAAAAAATAAAGAAGAAAGTAAAAAAACTGACTCAAAATATCCCAAAAAGGATACACAACTCTCAATTCAAGATCAATAATCATAAGTGGGAGCAAATCGTCCAACGCTGGGTCTAGCAAAAGTGCTAAACCAGTGTCGAGCCATCTCCTCGTATGTAGGAAAGCAAAAGAAATCATATGAGTCTGGACCAAAACATGGCTCAAAGCATGGTCCTCTGTTCTGCCTAAAATCACGGCCGCGAGGATCAAAACCGTATCCATAACGATCTGGAACTCTGCCAGAACGAAAACCACCCTCCGGAGCGCGACCATAAAAACCGTCTCCTCTACCACCACCTACACGACGTGGCCTGGACTCTAGTCTCTCTCTACATCGAGGAACTCTCTGTCTACCACCTTGCTGGTAGAACTGCTCCTGCCCACCTCGAGCTCTCTCTGATCTCTCAACCCGCTTCCTCCTGAAGCAAAACACCTCAAGATGCACGTCTCTCTGACAAAACTCACAGTGATAGGTAGGCTTCTTAGGCTTTGTGGTGTTGGATGTAGCATCTTTGGTATGAGAGGGTCTAGGTAAAGAATCAAGAGAAGTGTGGAGAGTTTTAGGCTTCAGAACCCAGATCTGCTTCTTAGGTGGAGCTTTAGGTTGTTCTTGGATCACTCCATCCTTGGGCTGACTATCCTTAAAGGACTCAGTGGAGTGAGTCTTGGGATATCTCTGTTCGGGAGTCATCTTACTCCACTCCACTGCACTGCTAATGGCACTCTCAAAGTCACCCTTGGTGTATGTGTAGCCTACCCCAAACCCATCCTGCCTCTTAAACTGCTAGATCATCATGCCGAGTTGTGGCTCTTTAGCACTGATCCAACTCAGGATTGAACGGAGGTAAAAGTTCTTGTTCTGAACATCAGCTATCTCCTCTCTCAAAGAAGCTAACACCTCCACCTGAGACAAGCAGATCTCACACTCTTTATCAACTTCGACAGACTTCTCAGCTTTTAGCTTGATCAACTCCATTCTAATGGATAAGCAGTTCTCACAAACAGTGGATGGAACTGACAAGGTCTCAAGCTCTAGCTTAGTCTGCTCCAACTCAGCTCTCACTCTAGCTAACTCGCTCAACTGCTCATCACTGTTGGCTCTCAGCTCGGCTATACTAGCTAAATGGGATGGACAGTCTACACAAAGTGCGATGACAGTGGCATGAGCATCTTTTAGCTCCTGCTGAGCGCTCTCAAGCTCAGTGGCCAATGCGTCTCTCTCATCTACTCTCTCTGTGTACCTGGACTTAAGAGTCGTCAGGTCACACAACAGCACCTCACAGTTAAGGCACTCACCACTATCACCCAAGCAAGGGGAAGAAGACAGACTCTCAATCTTGCCATTTGCCGTGGCATGCTCACTCTCAAGCTCATCTATCCTCTTTCTTAGCCCCTCTAAGCAGTTTCTCCCTATACTTCAACTCTTGATTGTTCTGTTCTAGTAAATTAACAACTTCTTGTTCATAGGAAGATGCCTTCTCATCATCGTCATCGTCGGAGTCGTCGAAGGAGTCCTTCTCTTTCTTCTCCACAAGAGCCATTGAGTAAAAGCTCTTGTGGGGTCTTCGGCTGTGACGTGAGCGTCTCTTCGGCTTGTCCCTGAAGGTCATGAAATAGAGGCCCGCCGGATTGTCCCTGTCCTTCCCCTTCCTGATCATGATCTCTTCATCACTTGAACTTGAAGACGAGGAGGAAGACGAGGATCTCTTGGAGTATCTTTTCTCCATCTTAGCAAAGAAGGTATTGTCTCACTTCTTGTTCTCACGCCTGTAATCCTTTAGAGCCTTTCAAAAGAATATTGTCTTGGGCTTGCCCTTCGTGGAGTTGTCGTACTTGCCAGAGTTGTAGGAGTTGTCGCCGGTTCCCTTCTTGTAATTCTTCTGCTTGGGACAGTCGGTGATAAAATGACCAGGGTCACCACACTCAAAGCATCCGGATTTTGTGCCGTGTCTCTTAAACATTCGCTTATCATAAACATGTCGCACCTGGTTGTTAAACAAGGACAGATCATCATCTCCTAGTGAATCAAGTTGTTCCTCGGAGATAGACATCAAGGAAAAGGCAGTACAACTCATGGCATTAGGATCAGCAGACGGTGTCACAAGTGCCAGAGTCTTGGAGCCAGAATCAGTGAGATTCGATCTCAACTGAATATCGACCTCTGATGCCTTGAGCTTACTAAAAAGCTCTGCGACAGTCAAGGTATCATAAGACGCGCTCTCAACAATAGAAGAAACCTTGATCTCCCAGATCTTAGGGTCCAAGGTATGTAGTACCTTAAGTGCCTGTTCATGATCCGAGACCAGCTGATCACGCTCGGCCTTGTTGACGCGAAGCTTGTTAATGATCGATTGAAAACGACCAAATAAAGCCTCAACTGTCTCACCCGGCTTTTGTGAGAAATTCTCAAACTCACGCCGGTATGTCTGATATAGCCTAGCCTTGACCTGAGCTGTCCCCTCATGGTGTGCCTAGAGGGTAGCCCAGATCTCTCGAGCAGTGGTGAGATGGCTAACACGCTCAAACTCACTGGGACCTATACTAGAAAATAAAATATTCACCGCCTTACTATTATTTTGATGTTGGGTAATTACATTTTTAGTAGTATCCACAGCAATAGTCGTTATGGTGAAATTAGGATGAACACAAATCTCCCATATGTCCGAGCTCTGGCTCATAAGGTATGCTCGCATGCGAGTCTTCCAATAAGTGTAGCCAAAAGCTTCTAGGGATGGGATTTAACCAGAAGACATCATGGTCACTACCTAGGTTTTGAATCAGTTAAGATATTAGAAAAACCTAACCTTGCTCTGATACCACTTGTAGGACCGAAAGTAGTGACCAGAGGGGGGGTTAATGGGCGCCTAAAAATTTCTTGCTAAACTATATTTTAATCCCAACACCCAAAAGAACTAAACCAGACAAATAATATTTGCAAAGCTAATTTCAGGAATTAAAGTTGTCTAGCTTAAAAATGACTGGTGTCCTAATTAAATTGATATTAAAGATAAACTAAATAAAAATACAGCAGTAAATAAAAATACCTAGATAAAAACTCGAGATATTAATATTTCAGTCTAGAAATAAAATACTAATTAAATGAATAAAAATGTGGATCATTAAAAATTAATTCAGAATTAATTCAAAAATATTGCAGGTAAAAACTAGAATATAAATATAACTGCGACTAATAAATTTTTCTGTTCTTTTTATATGAGCATATTAAACAAATATATTTAAGTAAATAATACGAGATAACGAATAAGCAAATTAAAGATTAATATCTAGCAGATAAAAGCATCCATGAAAATACCAAAAGCAATTTTACCTCTAATCAGAATAGATCAATATTTAGTTAACTAACTAGCAAAAAAATAGTAGATTGACTAATTAACCTGAGTTTCGTTTCGTGCGCCGATTCCGTGCGGCGAGTTGTGAGAAAACAAACTATCCGCATGCAACACTGTGGGGCCCGCCGTGTACTGTTGCAGCCGGAGAAAGAAAAAAATAACACCAGCCGTGCGCTAGGAGCAAGAGAAAAAACCAGCAGCGTTGCCTTTTTGCCTTGGGAACCATGCGCTGCAAACTTTTTCCTGCTCACATCGCTGGAGAAAGCCAGCCGTAGGGAGAAAAATTGCGCCAGCGTGATGATGACTGCTAGATGCGTCAGCTGCTTTCGCGCTACAGTCGCCAAGAGCGTCGCGCCTCCAGTGAGCACTGCTCCGCCGGGAAGAGCCGCCGAAGGGAAAAAGGAATTTTTCCGGAGAAGAACGATCAGCGTCGAAGAAGTTTGGAGATCGAAATATTTTCGGTGGAAAACGAAAATGGACTGTAGATTGATCTATTAGAAAATAGTCATCTATCCCAGGGGGGATAGGGGCCTATTTATAGGCAAATCTTAATACATGAAAAGACTTATTTACCCTCGGGTAAAATAAACTGACTCTAAAAATAAATTCCGAAAATTACTAAAATATTCTTAGAAAAATTACCTGAATCAAATAAAAATATTCTAAACTTAAAAACTAAATATTAATATCGTAAAAAGGAATTAAACATAGATTGTCAGTTTTACGCCGAAACTGACAAAGCGTCCACCGTCTTCGTACCGGGTACCCGGATTGGCCCGACCTGACCCCGCAGCTTCCTCAGTGCGGCAATCGCTCGCCGCCCGTGTACCTGAGTCAAACCCAGTCAACAGACCGGTGGATCATCTGCCGCTCCTAGCCATGTACCCGGATTGGGCCAGCCCGACTCCGCAGCTCCTCTGCCCGGCCGTCGCTCACTACCCGTGTACCTGATTCACATGCGCCTCAGACTCGGCAGGTCTTCATCTCTCCCTTTCTTTGACTTCCGTTGACAATCACTCATCACATCTGGAATATCAAAACCATATTCTTCAACATGGTTTCTCAATCTCCCCCTTGATGAGTGCATTGTCAACACCCTTTTCAGCTCATCTCCAGAACCTGCAAAACACGTGGAAACAGGAAACAAAGACAAAAGAAAATAGAAGAAAGAAAATAAAAGTTTAACCCTGATGATCAAAAGCCAAACAGAAGCTAGAAAAAAGGTCATTATGGTTAACCAAAAATAAAGCCTCAAAAACAAGTGCAAATCTCAGAATTACCAACAAGAATAATCTCCCCCTGAAATAATCTAACCTTTAGAGCCTCTATCCCGCTAACTTCTCCACACTGTGCCAAAAATTGACTAACGTGCTCTAGTGTAGTCTTGCTACCCTCGCCATCGAACTTAGTGAATTCAGGTAATCTATAGCCACGGGGGTAGGGCACTGTATCAAGATGGTCGGGGTATGGCTTACGGTAAACCCTAACCCGTCCCTTGGGCACGAAGCCGGCACACTCTCTAAATAGAGCACGGACCCACTCCTCTATGTCATCTTGGTATGTTGCTTGTGTGCGCCTCTCATGTGGGGGTGCGACACGCAGTGGGATATCGGCGTGTCAGCCATGGGCCTCTTCCCTACGCGCTATTTGTATGACGTGCTCGTGTCTGGGTGTCTGCGCGTGTGGTGCGGGCAGCGCGGGTATTGGTGTAGGTGGTGGTGCATGGTACGCAATGTTACTTTGATCATAGGTGTAATGATTGGTCTCGGCCATAAGTGTTGAGGCCAGAGACATGACTGTGCCAGTGCTGTCGTTAGTCCTACCATATACGTGGTTTGTCGGAGGTGCACTAGCAATAGGAACTGGGGGTACGACCTCAGCAAAGCCGAACCTCCTAAGAGTTGCCTCCACTTGGGAGCTGACTGCCGAATCTAAACGGTTGGCTAGCGAAGCGCTAACGGCTTGATCTACTGATGCGACTATTTTTTTCTCAATCTCTGAAGAAGATAAATGAGGCGATACATGTGTTACCTGGACCTGAGCGAGGTCGGGGGTGGTGATGTCGCGCTTTATGAAGCCCACGCGTGTCTTGACATAGCCCCAAAGCATCATGTCTTGGACCGCCTTTAACTTTGCCTCGATCTCTGCTCAGTCTTCTACGGGGATATCTTCAAGTGTAAGCGTCAAGATGTTGCGGTTGTCGATATCCGCGCCTCCTATTGCGTCCATCGGTGGTGTAGATGTAGTAGTCGATGTAGACATACCGGTGGCCGATGTAGATGTACTTGTCATGTTGTCGTAGCCGTCCCAGCGGAGTCGCCAAAAAGTGTGTTGACACGGAAACGTGCCCCCGCACTTGGGTCAGTTCGATGATCCAAAAGTGCACTGATACTTAGGAACAAGCCTAAGCGTGACGTGGCACCAACATCGCGTTTTGACTACCCTTAGTCGTGATAAGGGGGGTGGAGACGCCAGGCAAACTGTCGCGCCCTGCCGACCGCGGCTGGCCGCACGTGGTGTGCGCCCGAGCTCCAGCTCGCGGCTGTGCACCGTGTCGCACCGCGCACGTCGCGCAGCGTCATGTCGCCGCGCCACGCCGCGCCCAACGCCGTGCGCCGCGCATGCCCGCGTCCGGACGCCCACGCTCGTACCGCCCTCGTCAGCCACAATGCACGCCCACGCCCTCTCCGTTGATGTCGTGCCACTCCCGTACGCGCCGACACTCCGCCACCATGCCGTCGTACGACGGACACCGCATGGACTGACGGTTCGTCGCCAACACCAAGTGCCACCTCGCCCGTTGACTCACGTGCACCGTGTTGTCGCCTCCAACCACCCTCACCTACGCCCAGATGTGCTCCCGTGTCGTCGCCATCAAGCCTCACGTCGCCGCCCATGCCGCCGCGCGCACAAGAAGACCTCCCTGGCTTGCCTCAGTGCACACACCCACTCCCCACACACTCCCCTTCACGCTCAAGCCCTCGCTGGAGCTAACCGAGGACGATCGCGCTCGGAACTCGCCGAAGCCAATCGCCGCTGCCACGGTTCGTCCCCCTAATCCCTCTCTCCTTTGAT
Organism: Zizania palustris; assembly: GCA_019279435.1. Taxonomy (NCBI): domain Eukaryota; kingdom Viridiplantae; phylum Streptophyta; class Magnoliopsida; order Poales; family Poaceae; genus Zizania; species Zizania palustris. The sequence continues at coordinate 18,882,554 of JAAALK010000081.1, forward strand.
CTTATCCTCGCGACATGAGCGGGAACATGATCAGTAACCCTTGGTGCACCCTATCCCGCAGCCAATTTCGTCGGACATCGCGGCCACCGGAAATCCCCAAATCCGTCGCCGTACGCTGAGCTCCGACCAAGGTACCACCATTTTCCAATTAATTCATGCTAGAGCATCCTCATGAGTAGTAGAACATGTTCCCTAGCTCATCGTGGACGTAGGGTAGCCGTAGCTCGCTGGCGATGAGCTCGTCATCTTGTGCTCTCAAGTCACCATCGCTAGGGCACTACGTGCCAATGTAGATCCATCCAAGAGCACCAGTAGCTCCGCAATGCCCTAAGGATGGTGAAAATGACCCATGATGCCTCGCCGGAGCTCCGCCTTCGCCATGAAAAATCCCAAACCGAACCTACTGTTCACCAGTCTAAAACCTAAACCATAGCTCTAATGCCCAATCCAACCATTGGATATGTTCATCTAGCTGTACTCTAGCTATTGTCAAAATTTCGTGGCAATCGGAGCTAAAATGGCGGAGTTATGCCCCGGAGAAGCCTCAGCAGTTGGAGGTCGTCTTCAACCTCCAGCCGCTGTGCCCTCCTCTGCTCCCTGCCGCTGACCTGTGGGCCCCCCGGTCAGCAGCCCTCAGCCACCGCCATGTGGGCCCCGCTGCCAGCCAGCTGCTGTGCCACGCGTTGGGCTGGCCGCGCGCACGCAGCGCCCCTTGGGCCGTTTTGGCCGGCCCACAGGAACATCTCTTTTTCTATTTTTTCTGAATTATTTTCCCCCACTGACCGGCCCATATGAACAGTGCGTTTTTTGTTTTTTCGAAATGGTTTTCTCGTCGGTCCACTGTGAATAGTAGCTTTTCTCTTTTTCTAATTTTCAGAATATGTTTGCAACTTTAAAAATTTGTAGAAAAATCATTTCAACTCAGAAAAATTCCATTCAAATTTCTATAATTTTTTTAAAATCTAAACTTTACATAAATAATATTTTCCAAATTTTTAAAAGATAAATAAAATCTCTAATTAATTATTGACTCTAAATTCGTATTAGGGGTTGAAACCGAAGTTCCGGAGGGAAACGACTTCGACGACCCCGACTATTTCCCCGAGCAAGGCAAGTTCCTCTCCTTTGAACATATTGATCCTGATTGATTTAAAATTAAAACTTGCTATATGGAAAATAGGACACACGCACACATACACTTTTTATTACGACATCGCCGGCGCGATTAAGTCAAGTAAAACCTAAAAGTTGTTGCACCTAGCCTTCCTTGATGTTGTGCTTGTATGCCTTGATAACATTGACGATGAATACAACTTACCCTAGTAATATGGTAGGTTGCATGAAATCAATATTCACTTGTAAAACATTGTTTCGTACTTGCAAATACTCATGCTCGATACGTGTGTGATGATGGAATGATTGTGTGGGGAATAAACATTGGGATTTGAGAAAGTGTTTTCGAAAGCGGTACAAGGTACCAAAAATGTTGGAAAATAAAAATGGGAAAACATGGGGTTTGTGAAGGGAAGTTTCGTTATGCGGAAGTGTGGCCTGTGTGGCACGATTGCACATAACAGTAAGGACAGCCTTGGTGAGCAACATCTTGCACCACTATCGTGCAACCTCACGGGTATTATGGCTCTGCCCCTGGTTTTGAACTAGTAGGCTTGGAATGGACTGCTCCTGTGGAGGACGTGGAATCACGACGGGGTGCTCGGGGGAAAGTGAGTGTGCCCAGAAGTGGCGTTATGAGAAAACGGGATGGTGGAGAGCACCTCGGATTCCTAAAGGAAAAAGGGGGTCGTGGACCCATGATCCTTGGTCGTATACCCGTTCTGACAGCAGTGCGGTATCCTTAGTCCACTTCGGATTAACCTTGTCATGGTTATCATGCTGTCGACGGGCAGTATGAATAACAGGTGTCGTGAGGGTAAATAGTACACCTTCAGCTGAAGTAAACCTGTTCGAACAGTCGTGCCCACGGTCATGGGCGCGTGCATTGATAAGTTTCCCTTGTGTAGTGTTTGGGTTGATTTTGGAAAACAAAAATGTTGAAGGGATGGGAGCGTTACCAGAGTACGCCTTCGTGGTGTACGGCTAGCCTCAGTGGTTGGCAACGAACCTGTGTGTGTTCGGGAAGTCGAAAGACTTCATAGATCTAAGAGGTGGGATTGATCTGAGTTATGGTGATGAAGGGTTTAGTACACTGTTGGTCAATTGTTGAGCCGAGAGGAGATGCTGGGAAGGGTAGTCTCGCTCTGCGGGCAAAACAATGTGACGGTATGATGAGGAAAAAGGGGTGTTTCGGGAGAAGTTTAATGTTGGATCCACTTGGAAAAGATTTGAATAGATTAAGTTTTCTCTTGCTTAAAACTCGATTGAGGTTGAGAACCTCAATCTCGAAGGTACACTTAGAAATTTTCCTGCATACTTAAGCCGTAAGCCCTCCTTGATCCCGAATGCATCTATATTACATTCCAGAACTTGTTGAGTACTTTTTGTACTCACCCCCACCATTACCAGAATATGGAGGCATTGAGGGGGAGGAATACATCCCAGAGGAAGAAGGCGTCGAGGAAGCTGAGTACCGTGAAGATTAGGTTTCTAGGCCTAGTTCCCAACCAGATGATTGTTGTTGAATAACTGGTTTTGGTTTCCGTTGTTGAACTCTGTTGTGGTGAACATTTGGCCACGAGGTATGCCTCATACGTCTCTTTTGTAATAAATCTGCTACTATGTGTCGCCACGAATACTGACAACATGAATGAATTTCACTTTGAAATGACTTTGGTTGTAAAGTGATCGCTCCCCTCGTGGTAGCCTGATCTGTACGAGGAGGGACGTCACAGGGTGGTATCAGAGCAAAGGTTGGCCCTAGGATGGAAACCGACCACCAACAGCTAATTGTTATAAACTAAAATATACATAAACGTATGTCTATATCTATGTATATACAAAGTTTTATACCTATATGCAAAATTATTATTCTTACTCCTCTTACATTTTTACCTGACTACTTACCAAATGTTTTCTTTTATTTTTGTAGATGTCTGCAGGACCCATTCATGTTACCCAGGGACTAGGATTCGATGGTTTTGTCCTATTACTTAGTGAGGTAGCAGCCTACTTAGGTTACTCGCCCCCTGAGTATGTCGGATTTGCTTACTCCACCCACCCTACCCCTGCCACGTTACCATCTTTCTTTTTCCATCCACAGCTGACGTAGAGTTCCTTCATTACACTACAGTCCGCCCCACATACATATTAGCCATGTAGGATTTATCCCTTTCCACTCTAGGTCACCTTCGTCAGAGGTACCGAGACTTCTTCCACCTTAGCCCTTACCACTACTTACCCTCCTTAGCCGACGGTGTAGACACCATGACATACCCTTGTGCGTGCCAGGCGGAGCACCCTGCGATGACTCTCCTTACCAGGATGACCCAGGCCCACACACACATGTACCAGGGCCTGTTAGATTCCTACATTCGCCTAGACCGAGAGATGGGTTATCTCAGGTAACTACTAGTCCCGGCCACACCCACTGCACCAGTTGCACCCACCGCACCCACTACACCAGTTACACCTGCCGCACCCACTGCACCAGTTGCACCCGCCGCACCTACTGCACCAGTTCCGCCCACCCACCATACTGTCGGTCCAGTATTTACACCACTGCCCTCTGTTTCATCTCCTTAGATGGACCTCACCCACCTTTCAGCCACCTTAGGCACCGACATTTTGATAGGATCACTGACGCCTCGAGCCACCTCTGTCGAGGTTGAGTACCTAGCCAGCTACATCAGACTACCCACCACTCCACCCCGCTCACCCTCTGGGAGCCCGTCTGGATCCCCATATGGAGATGAGGACCCAGACGACGATGTACCCGATTACACGCCAGAGTCACTCGACTATACCCCTAGCCTGATGGCCTCACCCATGGCTGACCCAAATGCCTACTTTCCTCTCCCCGATCCCTCACTCGACCCCTCCTAGCTGTCGTCTTTAGTGGTCCAGCCAGATGACACCCTAGCCATAGTTGTCCCATTATCTCCACTACCCCCATCCCCAATCGTCGATCCTTCCCCTGTCCAGGGTACCGCACCGATTGAGATTATCTACATCAGTGACGACGATGAGATGGACGTCGATGATGCAGGCATAGCGATACCGCTTGGCGAGCCCAAGAAGGAGGACCCGAAGGAGGAGGACCCTGACGAGATCGAGTTCTATGAGAATGGAGAGTAGGAGTACTACCCCACTCGATTTGAGGGAGCATAGATTTGTTTAGCCACCGGGTAGCGCGTTTCTGTCATGGAGATGACATTTTGGGATGTATTGTTGTACTGTCAGTACTATTATGACTTGTATGATGGATGAAATGTCTGTGAACATTTATGTTATGTAATGACATGTGTGGTAACTATGTTTGCTAGTATCTCTATAGTCATTTCTTCCTTTCTGCTTTGTTTAGATGATAAGAGGGCGTCGTCAAGCCCGTGCACCGTAGCGTTATGGTTATGAGGAAAACGGCCCCGTTCCCCAGGAACAGCCGTTAGAAGATGAAGTCTCCCAACAGGAGCCACAACAAACACCGCCACAAGAGTTACAGCAAGATCATCAGCCTCCACCAAATTTGCCAAACCCTCCCAATGACTTAGCCCAACTCATGATAATGCAGACTCAAATACTTCAGGGCCTCGCCCAAAACTTTGCCACCATGCAGCAAAACTTAGGCCAACACCACATTCAACCCCACGAATGCCCTAAGATGACAGAGTTCCTTCGTTCGCATCCACCAGAGTTCACTCAAGTAACCGAACCAGCCGAGGCCGAGGATTGGCTGAGAGATGTGGAGCGTAAGCTAGAACTAATCCACTGCAACCCCGTTGAGAAGGTGCTTTTTGCCACCTAGCAGCTATGTGGACCAGTTGCCATCTGGTGGGACAACTACCGAGCAGCCCATGCAAACCCTGCCACTATAGAATGGACCGAGTTCGCCGAAGCCTTTAGAACTGCATATATACCAGAAATTATAATGGATTTAAAGAGAGAGGAATTTGACCGGTTGCGCCAAGGTGGTTCCACCATAATGGACTACCTCACGCGTTTCAACAAATTTGCATGGTATGCTACCGAAGAGGTAGATACCGACAAAAAGAAGGTCCGAAGATTCCTGAAAGGTGTTGACTCTGGGCTGAAGGTTCAACTCGTAGGCCTGGAATTTCCAAATTTCCAAGCCCTCGGCAACAAGGTAGTGTTAATCGAGAACGCCCGGAAGGAAGCAGAAGAGTATCAGAAGAAAAGAAGTATGCACCAAGGAGGCACGTCTCGAGGAAACCCTCACCCTCGCTTCACCTCCGACCCTCAAAATTCCTCTTCTAACCCCGCAGTCTCCCACTACCGCACCACCAATCCAAGTTACCCTCCACCTGCAGCCCGTCCACCTCAAAATGCTCCATCCCATTTTATCCCCAATCGGCAGGGAAGTAGCCTCTCTTCCGTTGCATCCCCTACCAGAAATCCTAACCCCTCACCCAACATCCAGTGCTACAACTGTCACCAGTTTGGCCACATCTCCCACAACTGCCCTCAAAATGCAGGGCAAGACACCCCTGCTCGCTCTAACGTGAGAACGGCTAGAATGCCTCAACCTGGCCCGCCCAGGGCAGCGCCAGCCGTTAGTGCTCAAGCCTCCCGTGTGATGAACTTCAACCGAGGACGCGTTAATCACGTCCAAGCGGAATCAGCACAGGCAGCACCAGAAGTAGTCCTGGGTATGTTCCTACTCAACCAGACCCCAACTACTGTTCTATTTGACTCTGGTGCATCACATTCCTTTATTTCTGAAAAACTTGTGAACTCAAAAGAATGGAAAACTTGTGGGTTGAAAACGCCTATGAAAGTACAGACTCCAGGAGGTAGTATTCAGGCCACCAAAATCTGCCCTCAGCTAGCCCTAGAATTTCAAGGGGCTACATTTCTAGTAAACCCCATAGTACTACCAGCTCAAGAAATAGGATTAATTCTAGGAATAACCTGGCTAGCACAACATCATGGTCGCATAAACTGTGCAGACTGATTAGTAACCTTGACAAGCCTAGCCGGGTCGGATGTCACCCAGACCATGGAAAGGCCGGAAGTAGCAGGACCCAACCTTCACCATGTAACCACCACATCTCTGGCCTTGGTGCCAATAATATGTGATTACCCGGAAGTCTTCCCTGAAGAGCTACCAGGAATGCCACCCGACAGAGAAATAGAATTTTATATTGAGCTTGCCCCTAGAACCGCCCCCATTGCCAAAAGACCCTATAGGATGGCACCCAATGAACTGGCCAAAGTAAAAAGGCAGATAGAAGAATTGCAAGCTTTGGGTTTTGTGCATCCTAGCACATCCCCATGGGGAGCCCCAGTGCTCCTAGTCAACAAGAAAGATGGATCCGCACGTATGTGCGTGGATTACCGAGCTTTGAATGAGGTGACCATAAAGAATAAATATCCATTGCCTTGTATCGACAACCTGTTCGATCAATTGACCGGAGCCACAGTATTCTCGAAGATTGATCTCAGGTTAGGATATCACCAGCTGAGAATAAGGCCTCAAGATATACCAAAGACCGCCTTTTCCACCAGATATGGGTTGTATGAATATACGGTGATGTCATTTGTACTCACTAACGCCCCCGCCTTTTTCATGACTCTAATGAATAAGGTGTTCATGGACTTTCTGGATAAGTTCGTGGTAGTATTCATAGACGATATCTTGATATATTCCAAGAATACCGATGAACATGTTAAGCACCTTAAGGCAGTCTTGGGAAGGCTAAAAGAACACCGGTTGTATGCCAAATTATCGAAATGCGACTTTTGGCTAGACCGAGTTGCTTTCTTGGGTCATATAATCACTGCCAAGGGAGTAGAAGTTGACCTGGAGAAAATTGAGGCTGTAATGACTTGGCAAGCCCCGACCACTGTCACAGAGATACGAAGCTTCTTAGGCCTTGCCGGTTATTACCGCAGATTCATCGAGGGATTCTCCAAAATTGCCAAGCCCATGACGGAATTGCTTAAGAAAGAGAAGAAGTTTGAATGGACCCCAGCCTGTGAGGAAATCTTTGAAGAGTTGAAGACCAGGCTTACCTCTGGCCAGTGTTAATTCTACCAGACATCAGAAAGGACTTTGAGATTTTCTGTGATGCCTCCCGAAGAGGATTGGGTTGTGTCCTAATGAAAGACCGGAAAGTAGTAGCCTATGTGTCACGCCCCGATTTAATAAAACCGGGGATTTATTGAAATTCCATAGAAAATCAATAAACCAAGACGTTCATCATGCGACCACGTACAAATACGAGCAATCATTCATGGTTCGAAGACCGTATTAGTACAAAAGTGAAGAAAGATGAAGAGAAACTAATAAAACAAAGGGTTCTAGATGAACGCCTCCTTCCAGTCTCGTGCCTTGATTGGGTCGCTACTCCAGACCTTCACCCTCCTCGTAGTAGACTGCCTCTGGGGGTGTAAGTCAACGGGGGTGAGTACAATCGTACTCAGCAAGCCACCGAATGCAATAATAATGCAAGGTAATAACAAGGAAGGTAGTGGCTTACTTTTGCGGAAAAGCACAATTTGTAAAGCAATTAATGTAATCAAGTTATTATTGCAGAAAAGTAAACATGACTCATGCATCATCTTTCATCATCTTCTACCTCGAGGGGTACAGTCAGCCCACCCTCGCTCAACAGTCCTTACATGCCATGAATAACTCAAACATTCACATAAAAGTAAACTAACTGCGAGAGTTCACACAACCCGCCCTTGACCGTGGGCTTGGCTTTTCGAAAAGATTTATAACTCTGATCAGAGGTGTACTACTGTACCCACAAGGCACTCATTTCCCGCACACCGCAGTGTGTTAAATGACTCCTGTCACGAGAAGCTCGTGCCAAAACCTTCAGTATGGAACGCACCAATTCGATAACACCCTCTTATAGGTTTTGTAAGGTTTCCCAGTCACTTCGGGCCACGCCTTATCCCCCCCTTGAGCCACGTTGGTAAAAGTCGCCCGCAGGCTTGCCCCTTGTACCCCTCCACTATGGTGTTCCAAGTTGGTATGATCCATACCTCCAGTTAGGACTTACCCACTAGACTTGTGGTTAGTACGGAAGTGCTTTGCAACGGATCCCGCAGACCGGTCCTTATAGTGCCCCGGGTGCGACCAACCAATTTCCTAGCTTGCACCCGGAACCCACCATACTTATAACATAGCCAACTCCAACAGAATCCAGAGACGAGAATAACAGGGAAGTACTTTATAGTAGAATCCAGCTATCTACGACTCATTATTTTATCCTATAGCAGTTGTGTCGGTACATTGGACACTAACTAATATATTATTGTAGAGTGACAAGGAGTTCAGGCTCAATAAGCATGGCTTGGGTTGGCACACAAGGTCGGGGATCTACTAAATATAATGTAGGGCTTGATATCAGACTAATGCAATATTTAATTCCTATGAGTTATAGTGATAATTATGAAAACTAGGCTCGATGATGATCAAAATGGGGGTTGTGACTTGCCTTGATCCGTGAATGGTGAAGGTGGAACCTCGGGGTAAGACTCCGGATCGTCGACGGCGTAGTAGTCTTCTCGATACGGAAAAGTAAACACCACATTCAATAAACATTCCAAAAACCAATCATACATGCATACACGTTTTTGTCTGGGTTAAGTAAAGGAGATAAGTTTTTAAGTTCTATGAGTTTATTACTTAAATATTAATATTAAGTTTTAGAGGGGTTTCTGAATTTTATAGCTTGATATAATTATTTTTCCTAAGGGGGTTTTTGTTTCCCCTTTTTAGAAATGAATTAAAAAGTATAAAGTTAGTCTTAATGTTCTTATTGAAATGGAAAGAGTGAAATTAAGTTATTATGTCTTCTGAAGTTGTTATATAAGTGTTTAGGACATTTTCATAAAGTGTGGACTTTTTATAATATGAATTAATTAAATATCCAAAAAAGGCTTTTACATTATTATTTAATAGAATAAAGTGGGCAAAGTGAATATGCTATTTTTATTGCATTAAAACAGTGGAATAAAGTCATTAAGTCCTCTGAATTTGATATATAAATTATTAAAGGTTTTTCTGAATTATTTAAATGAAATATTAATTAAATCCTAAAGGGGACTTTTCTTGATATTTTAATAAGAATATTTGGTGCCAACTAAACATATTGTTTTTATTGCATAGAAGTTTAGAGGATAAAAATACAAATTTTCCAGAATTAAAATGGTGAAATTTGGAGTTAATTTGAGCAAGATATGAATTTTTAAAGTTTAAAGTATTTTTCTGAATTTTCTTTTAAACAGAAAATAGGCTTGGGTCCACGGTGAGCCGGGTCCACCATGGACCCGCGCACTGTGCGCGTGGGCCAATCAGATCTGGACCATTGGATCCAGATCCAACGATCGCCAGCGGAGCGGGGCACTTAAGTGGCGATGAACGGCTGAGATGCGTCGATACTGGTCAACCGTGGGTCAAACACATCCGAGCGCTCGATCACGGGTTATAATCCCAGCCGTCCGTTGCAGATCGAGTGGCTACGATCTCGTCCGGCATGGCACGCGGTGAAGGGGTAAGTACCCCTCTTCGTCCCTGGCTCCGGCGAGGCAACGGCGGCGGATCCCCGGCGAGGGCGTGGTCCCATGGTGCGACCAAGATCAAAAATGGAAAGAGGGGCACCAGGGGGTCCTCGGCATACCGGCGGTAATGACGATGGAGCAGTGGTGGCGGTCGGCGGCGAGAAGGGGCGGAGGAAACCTTCGGGTCTGACGACGGCGAGGTGCTCCGGTACTGAGGGGAGGCCAATGACGGGCGATGGACGGCGGTCCCGAAGATGCTGACGGCAAGGGTAGCGGAGGCCGGTGGCGCCGGCGAGAGGCGGCCGGAGCCAAAACAGAGGGGAGGGGGAAAAATTGAATGGCGGCGCTCTGGGAGGCGAGGGCTCGGGCTCTGGTGGCGTGGCGAAACGCGGTGAGGCCGGGGCTTTATAAAGGGGCGCCGACGGTGAGTTTTTGGCAGGGTAACAGGAGGAAACCCGAAGGTTTCCATCCGACGGCGGTGAGTTTCCAAAACGCGCGAGCGCTTGCTATACGGGGTGAAAACACGTGGCAAACGCCGGAAGGGGATCGCCGGAGGGTGGGGGGTCGAGATACGGGTGCCAAACGGGCACAGGGGCCGGCCGGTGGCTGAAACTGGAAGGGGCCCGATGGAAATGGAAGGGGGAGATCCCCTTCGATTTGTTGAAGATGAATCTGACAGGTGGGTCCCACCTGTCAGCGAGCGCGCGCGAAGGAGAGGGGGATGGCAAGCGGGCCCGGCGTGGCAGCGGCAGAGGGGGGCGTCGGTGGCTGACGCGTGGGCCACCGAGGCGCAGCGAGAGAAAGCAGCGGTGCCCACAGGCTGGCCCCGCCTGTCAGTGGCTGAGGCAGAAAAGTTGGGCCGACCCGAGGAGAAAGGAGGGAGGCGGCCCATTATTATTTTAAATCCTTTTTTCGATTTAAATTAATTCCAGAAATTCATATATTTTCTTAAGGCTTGAAGCTCTGTTGGAAAAAATTTGTAAAAATTCTCAAAAATATTTCTTGGCTTCTAGATTCTACCATAAATTTTTCAGGTTCAAATTTGAAATATTTCTCCCTGTTTTGCTTTGATAGGGTTCTTTTAACCTTTTCTTTAATTAAATAAATCATTTTATCCCAGAAAATTTATTTTCCTCATTTTTATTTTATTTTTAATTCTAGGGCTATTACACTATGCCTCGAGGCAATTAAGGCCTCATGAGCAGGATTACCCTAATCATGACTTGGAATTGGCTGCCGTAGTGCATGCCTTAAAGATTTGGAGACATTACTTATTGGGAAACAGATGTGAGGTCTACAGAGACCATAAAAGCCTAAAGTACATCTTCACTCAGACTGATTTGAACCTCTGGAAGAGGAGATGGCTAGAGCTGATCAAGGACTACGATGTAGGCATACACTACCATCCTAGTAAAGCCAATGTAGTCACAGACGCTTTAAGTCGAAGATCATACTGCAACTCCATAACTCTTCCCATCACTCAAGAACAATTATGCCAAGACTTTGGAAAATTACACCTCTCCTTAGTACCATCAGGAACATTGGCTAACCTAGAAGTGCAGCCCACCTTAGAATCTCAGATCCGAGAGATCCAAGAAGGAGATGAGGAAATCAAGAAATTAAAAGAGAAACTGCAATTAGAGAAGGGCTCACCTTTCAAAGTGGACGAGCACGAAACTTTATGGCTAAATAAGAGGATATGTGTACCCGCCAATGAGGACCTAAGAACATTGATACTGAGGGAAGCACATGAGTCCGCCTATTCCATCCACCCAGGTAACACTAAGATGTATCAAGACTTGAAGCATAATTTTTGGTGGGTTGGAATGAAGAAGGATATCGCTGACTACATTGCCAGGTGTGACACCTGCCAAAGAGTAAAGGTTGAACATATGAAACCTGTCGGATTATTGCAACCACTTCAAACGCCTGAATGGAAATGAGAAGAAATCGACATGGATTTTATTACTGGTCTACCCCGTACCCCAAGGGGTTATGATTCCGTTTGGGTAATCATAGACAGGTTGACCAAGGTAGCTCACTTTTTACCTGTTAAGACGACCTACGATGGCAAGCAGTTGGCCAAATTGTATATGAGCCGTATCATGTGCCAACATGGAGTACCAAAAATGATAGTGTCCGATAGAGGTACTCAGTTCACCTCTAAATTTTGGGAGAAGGTCCATGAAGCCCTAGGCACCCACCTAAAATTCAGTACCGCCTACCATTCTCAGACAGATGGTCAGATAGAGAGGGTTAATCAGATTCTGGAGGACATGTTGAGAGCCTGTGCGCTGGAATATAAAAGGACATGGGATTTGTGCTTACCATATGCTGAATTATCTTACAACAATAGCTATCAGGCCAGCATCCAAATGTCGCCAAATGAGGCGCTATATGGGCGAAAGTGTAGAACACCCATCAGTTGGGACACCTCAGGAAATGGTCAAGTATTCAGACCAGAGATAATTGAGTCTGTAGAAGATCAAGTGCGAGTGATCCGCAGTCACCTTCAAGCTGCGCAAACTCGACAGAAAAGTTATGCAGACCATCGCCGCCGACATCTTGAGTTCAAAGAGGGAGACCATGTATACTTGAAAGTATCTCCCATGAGAGGTGTCTGCAGATTCGGTGCTTCCGGAAAACTAGCCCCTCGGTACATAGGCCCCTATCCTATCCTTGAAAGGAAAGGAGAAGTAGCATATCAGTTGAGCTTGCCAGCAGCATTGTCCGGAGTACATGATGTGTTCCATGTTTCTCAACTCAAGAAGTGTCTACGTATCCCCGAAGAGCAAGTCGACTTAGAAGGGGTAATCCTAGAAGACAACCTGACCTATGAGGAAGTACCACTCCGAATACTCGAAGAGAGGGAAAGTAAGACAAGGAGGAAGGTATCAAAATTCTATAAAGTGCAATGGAGCAATCATACCAAGGCAGAAGCCATGTGGGAAAAAGAAGAGTTCCTTCAGGCAGCTCACCTCGAATTCTTTCAAGAATGGACAAATCTCGGGTCGAGATTTCTTTAAGGGGGGTAGGTTTGTCGCGCCCTGCCGACCACGGCTGGCCACGCGTGGCGTGCGCCCGAGCTCCAGCTCGCGGCTGTGCGCCGCGTCGCGCCGCTTGCGTCGCGCAGTGTCGCGTCACCGCGCCACGCCGCACATGCCTGCGTCCGCACGCCCACGCCCGTACCGCCCTCGTTAGCCACAATGCACGCCCACGCCCTCGCCGTTGACACCGCGCCACTCCCGTACGCGTCAGCACACCGCCACCATCCCGCCGTACGACGGACACCGCACGGACCGACGGTCCGTCGCCAACACCAAGTGCCACCTCACTCGTTGACTCACGTGCACCGTGTTGTCACCTCCAACCACCCTCACCTACGCCCGGATGTGCTCCCGTGCCATCGCCATCAAGCCTCACGCTGCCGCCCATGCCACCGCGCGCACAAGAATACCTCCCCGGCTCGCCTCAGTGCACACACCCACTCCCCACACACTCCCCTTCATGCTCAAGCCCTCGCCGGAGCTAACCGAGGACGACCGCACTCGGAACTCGCCGAAGTCGATCGCCGCCGCCACGGTACCACCATTTTCCAAATAAATTCATGCTAGAGCATCCTCATGAGTAGTAGAACATGTTCCCTAGCTCGTCGTGTACGTAGGGTAGTCGTAGCTCGCCGGCGACGAGCTCGTCATCTTGTGCTCTCGGGTCACCGTCACCAGGGCACTACGGGCCACCGTAGCTCCATCCAAGAGCACCAGTAGCTCCGCAATGCCCTAAGGATGGTGAAAATGACCCCCGATGCCTCGTCAGAGCTCCGCCTTCACCATGAAAAATCCCAAACCAAACCTACTGTTCGCTGGTCTAAAACCTAAACCATAGCTCTAATGCCCAATCCAACCGTTGGATATGTTCATCTAGCTGTACTCTAGCTACTGTTACAATTTCGTGGCAATCGGAGCTAAAATGGCGGAGTTATGTCCCGAAGAAGCCTCGGTCGTTGGAGGTCGTCTTCAACCTCCAGTCGTTGTGCCCTCCTCTGCTCCCTGCCGCTGACCTGTGGGCCCCCCCCCCCGGTCAGCAGCCCTCAGCCACCGCCATGTTGGCCCCGCTGCCAGCCAGCCGCTGGGCCACGCGCTGGCCTGGCCACGCGCACGCAGCGCCCCTTGGGCCGTTTTGGCCAGCCCAACAGGAACAACACTTTTTCTGTTTTTTCTGAATTATTTTCCCCCACTGACCGGCCCATATGAACAGTGTGTTTTCTGTTTTTTCGAAATGGTTTTCTAGCCGGCCCACTATGAATAGTAGTTTTTCTCTTTTTCCGATTTTCAGAATATGTTGCAACTTTAAAAATTTGTAGAAAAATCATTTCAACTCAGAAAACTTCCATTCACATTTCTATAAGTTTGTAAAAATCTAAACTTTACATAAATAATATTTTCCAAATTTTTAAAAGATAAATAAAATCTCTAATTAATTATTGACTCTTAATTCATATTAGGGGTTGAAACCGAAGTTCCGGAGGGAAATGACTTCGACGACCCCGACTATTTCCCCGAGCAAGGCAAGTTCCTCTCCTTTGAACATATTGATCCCGATTGATTTAAAATTAAAACTTGCTATATGCAAAATAGGACACACGCACACATACACTTTTTATTACGACATCGCCGGTACGATTAAGTCAAGTAAAACCTAAAAGTTGTTGCACCTAGCCTTCCTTGAAGTTGTGCTTGTATGCCTTGATAACCTTGATGATGAATACAACTTACCCTAGTAATATGGTAGGTTGCATGAAATCAATATTCACTTGTAAAACATTGTTTCATACTTGCAAATACTCATGCTCGATATGTGTGTGATGATGGAATGATTGCGTGGGGAATAAACATTGGGATTTGAGAAAGTGTTTTTGAAAGCGGTACAAGGTACCAAAAATGTTGGAAAATAAAAATGGGAAAACATGGGGTTTGTGAAGGGAAGTTTCGTTATGCGGAAGCGTGGCCTGTGTGGCGTGATTTCACATAACAGTAACGACAGCCTTGGGGAGCAACATCTTGCACCACTATCGTGCAACCTCACGGGTATTATGGCTGTGCCCCTGGTTTTGAACTAGTAGGCTTGGGATGGACTGCTCCTGCGGAGGACATGGAATCACGACGGGGTGCTCGGGGGAAAGTGAGTGTGCCCAGAAGTGGCGTTATGAGAAAAAGGGATGGTGGAGAGCACCTCGGATTCCTAAAGGAAAAGGGGGTCGTGGACCCATGATCCTTGGTCGTATTCCCGTTCTGACGGCAGTGTGGTATCCTTAGTCCGCTTCAGATGAACCTTGTCATGGTTATCATGCTGTCGATGGGCAGTATGAATAACATGTGTCCTGAGGGTAAAGAGTACACCTTCAGCTGAAGTAAACCTGTTCGAACAGCCGAGCCCACGGTCATGGGCGCGTACATTGTTAAGTTTCCCTTGTGTAGTGTTTGGGTTGATTTTGGAAAACAAAAATGTTGAAGGGATGGGAGCGTTACCAGAGTACGCCTTCGTGGTGTACGGCTAGCCTCAGTGGTTGGCAACGAACATGTGTGTGTTCGGGAAGTCGAAAGACTTCATAGATCTAAGAGGTGGGATTGATCTGAGTTATGGTGATGAAGGGTTTAGTAAACTGTTGGTCAATTGTTGAGCCGAGAGGAGATGCCGGGAAGGGTAGTCTCGCTCTGCGGGCAAAACAATGTGACAGTATGATGAGGAAAAAGGGGTGTTTCGGGAGAAGTTTAATGTTGGGTCCACTTGGAAAAGATTTGAATAGATTAAGTTTTCTCTTGCTTAAAACTCGATTGAGGTTGAGAACCTCAATCCCGAAGGTACACTTAGAAATTTTCTTGCATACTTAAGCCGTAAGCCCTCCTTGATCCCGAATGCATCTATATTACATTCCGGAACTTGTTGAGTACTTTTTGTACTCACCCCCACCATTACCAGAATATGGAGGCATTGAGGGGGAGGAATACATCCCGGAGGAAGAAGACGTCGAAGAAGCTGAGTACCGTGAAGATTAGGTTTCCAGGCCTAGTTCCCAACCAGATGATTGTTGTTGAATAACTGGTTTTGGTTTCCGCTGTTGAACTCTATTGTGGTGAACATTTAGCCGCGAGGTATGCCTCATACGACTCTTTTGTAATAAATCCGGTACTATGTGTCGCCATGACTACCGACAACATGAATGATTTTCACTTTGAAATGACTTCGTATGTAAAGTGACCGCTCCCCTCGTGATAGCCTGATTTGTACGAGGAGGGACGTCACACAACCAGATTACACAAAATAATCCAATTAGCCGAAAGAGATAGATTAAATAGAATAAGATCAGCAAACAAGTCGGGGCCCATCTGGTTCGAAGTCTGGTGTGAAGGGGTCACCGAAGTGTACCTTCGGCGTCGGGTGCGAAGTACTCCGCCGAAGGGTGCTTCGGCGTTCGGACTGATCCGGCTGAAGATGGACTCCGAATGGATCTGGATGCGGTGATCACCTCCGAACAACGGGGTTAGGCGTGAGATCTCCAATACAACAAACTACGGAATAATGACGTGAGGGCCACGCGCGAGCGCAACTTCGTCCGGTGCAGAGTATGGTCATGGCGAAGCCCGTTGTGACGAAGTATGCTAGAGAAGCCTGTTGCCGGAGCCTGCAGTCCCACCGAAGGGTGTCCTAGTGACCTCCGAAACCGATCTCTCAGCTCCGGCCACCTCCGATGAAGTAGCGCCGAACGTAGGAACCTGCAACAAAGATGATTCGAAGTACCAATTCGGCCTAAGGACCGAATTTTGCTAAGAGTTGCACTAGTAGCGAAGGTAGCAATCTGTTACACAGATTAGCGGATACTTCACAGGCGAAGTAACAAGGCGATAGCAATCTATTACGTAGATTAACATATACTTCACAAGCGAAGTAACAATGGTTACCACTGTTCCATAGTGGCCGGTGGAGGGCTTCCAGGCAAACCCATGAAGAGGTACAGGAAAATAAAGGTAAAGTAAATACGATCAAAGCATAGGGCTTTGGTTTGGTTTGAGTTAGGGGGGGGCCTCTACGCTGGCCTCGCCTCTCTATTTATAGGGGCTTAATTCCTAATCTAATCTGCTATTAATCCGGCCGGATGGAGATAAGAATTGAGCTAGAATCGCATACAACTCCATCTCTGTCGAAGTGGGCTTCGGCCAGGCCCGTCGAGGCCTGCTCCTCGGGCCGAAGCTTCGGTGGCGTGGGCCTTCAAAGGCTTCCCGGCTGAAGCCCATGGGCTGGCTAGAGGCTTTCGGAGCCCATAGCTCAATGGACTTTGGCCTTGTAGGGCTTCGGACAGACCCTAGACATGTGTATTTTCGGCCCAAATCACCAAAATAGGAGACTTGGTGTGGAAAACGATTTTCGTTTAACCTTTTTATTGTAGGCTTTAGCTACTCTCTTCTTGTCTACTTCTATGGCTTCTAGAGCCCTTAGTCTCTTATCGGTCACTTCCTCGAGATTATCCTTTAGAAGAGTTTCATACTCGTCGACCGATAAGCCATCTTGCTTTAACACTCTTTAGGAGCCAAGATCTACCTCTATGGGAAGAACGACTTCTTGTCCATATACCAATTCATATGGACTGACTTTGGTAGCACCATGCTTCGCAATCCTACAAGCCCATAACGCTTCGGAAAGCACTTCATGTCACCTTTTCGGAAACTCTTCAATTTTATTATTAATAAGCTTAATCACAGTTTTATTACTAGACTCGGCCTGACCATTGGCCTGAGCATAGTAAGGTGAAGAGTTTATCAACTTAATACCATAGTATTCGGCGAAGTCCCTTACTTCTCTAGAAACAAATGAACTGCCTTGATCCGTAGTAAGAGTTTGAGGAATGCCAAATCTATGTATGATGTGCTTTAAAATAAAATCATGTACCTCATTGTGAGTCATGTTCTTGAGAGGTATGGCCTCGATCCATTTGGTGAAGTAATTCTTTGCCATCAACACGAACCGATGCCCTTTTGAGGAAGGAGGGTGAATCTGGCTGATGAAGTCTAAACCCCAACCTCGAAACGGCCATGGCTTGACAATAGGATTGAGCAATGAGGCAGGAGCTAACTGGATATTTCCAAACCTCTGACATGCTTCACACCCTCTATAGTACTTGAAACAATCTTCAGTCATAGTCGGCCAATAAAAACCTGCTCTTTTGAGCATCCAACTCATTTTTTGGGCCGACTGATGAGTGTCGCAAAGCCCTTCATGGACTTCTCCTGTGGCCACATGAGATTGCTCATGGTCTAAACACTTCAATAGCACGCCGTCGATGGTTCGGCGATACAATGTGTCATCTATCAACACGAATTTGAACGCTTGTCGCCGAACCTTCCGATCAACCCTTTGGATAGGGTCTCTCAAATAATGGATGATTGGACTCTCCAATCGCCCTTACAGGTCTCAGAGGGTCTCACTGGTCCACCTTCTGAAAAAACTTCTAGATTACTGACTTCGGGATGCCCCCGAGCCATTCCAGCTCCTGCCGAAGCCTGGTCGGGGTGGCCGTTCGGAGTGTGCTGGGTCGAAGCCCTCCGGAGGTTTCGGACTCCAAGGAGCCTTCTCCGTTCGGGAGGCTTCAGACTATGGGCTCCAGCGTGCCAGATCCCTTGGTTGGCAGAGCACTCCGATCCAGGGGCCTCGGCGTGCGGTGGCCTTCGGCGACCCGAGGGGTTCGAAAGTGGAAACTCTGTTTAGACATTTATCCAAGTAACTATTCAGCAAGTCGTTAAAACATTGAGCACTCTTAGCTACTTGTTGCACTACTAACAAAGAATCACCGTATGCGTGAACATGTCTAGCACCTACAGATTTTAGTAATTCAAGACCTAGCAATAAAGCCTCGTATTCGGCTTGGTTGTTAGTGGAAGAAAATTCTAGTCAGGCCGAAGTTTCAAAATGCATCCCATTAGGTGATATGAGAACCACTCCAATGCCTTGGCCACTCTTGCAAGCCGAACCATAAAGTTTCCATGGTACTACCTCAACTAAAGCAAAAGTATCGCTCCAGCTAACATCTATGTGATGATCAACTATAAAGTTGGCCACGACTTGGCCTTTCATCGCTCTCAGAGGTTCGTAGGCCAAATCATACTCAATCAACTCGTAAGCCCATTTTCCGATTCTCCCACTTAGAATCGGCTTCTATAACATGTATTTTATAACATCGGTTTGACAAACAACAACACATGTAGTGGGCAGAAGATAATGGCGTAATTTAGTGCACGCGTAATAAAGTGATAAACACAATCGTTCCACAAATGCGTACCTGGTTTCGGCATCCAGCAGGCGGTGGCTCAAGAATGTGATGATGTACTCCTTCCCTTCTACCTCCTGAGTCAGCACGGCCCCAATCACGCTATCTTCAGCGGCGATGTATAGCCAAAATGGAATCCCGTCTTTGGGTGCTCTCACCACAGGCGGTGATGACAAGCACTCCTTGATCTTCTCAAAAGCACTTTGCTGGCTTGCCCCCAAGTGAACTCGGCTTCATTTTTTAGCCAGAGTATGGGGACAAAGGCATCAATCTTGCTAGACAAGTTGGATATAAAGCGACGCAAATAGTTCATCTTGCCTAGCAATTTTTGTACATCCCTTTTGTACGTCGGTGCTGCAATGTTTCTAATCTTCTCAAGTCTCTTAGGATCAATCTCTATGCCTCTCTCGTGAATCATGAAGCCTAAGAACTTACCCGCCGACACACCAAAAGCACACTTAAGTGGGTTCATTTTCAACCCATACTGTCGCATCCTATCGAATGCAACCCTCAAATTGACTAAATGGTTTCCTATAGAGTCCGATTTGACTACGACATCATCGATGTAAACTTCTAACATAACTCCTAACAATTCATGAAAGATCAAGTTCATAGCGCGCTGATACGTGGCGCCGGCATTTTTTAAACCAAAAGTCACGACGACCCACTCGAATAAACCAACAAAACCAGGGCATCGAAAGGCAGTCTTATAGACGTCCTCTTCGGCCATAAAGATTTGATTATAACCAGCATCGCCATCAAGAAAACTTAGTACCTTGTGTCCTGAGGCATTGTTGATCAGCATGTCGGCTATCGGCATTGGATACTCGTCCTTTGGAGTGGCTCTATTCAGATCCCTGAAATCAATGCATACCCGTATCTTGCCGCTCCCTTTCTTCTCTACAGGCACAATGTTAGCAACCCATTCCGTATACCTGCACGGCCTAATAAATTCAGCCTTGAGTAGTCGCTCCACTTCTTTTTTAACTCGGTCATAGACGACCGAATTAAAGCGGCGGGGAGGCTGCTTATAAGGCCTAAATCCGGATTTGATGGGCAGCCGATGCTCCATGAGCTCGCGGCTTAGCGCTGGCATCTCGCTATACTCCCATGTGAAACAATCGACATACGACCGAAGTAACTTTATTACTTCAGCCTTTTTATCGGGCTGTAAATGTTGGTTTACAAAAGTCGGCCTTGGGATGCTACCATTACCTCTGTCAAATTCCTCCAAGTGGTCGGCCGACGCAAAACCTTGTCCTAATTTCTCTACTTCGCTAAAGTCCCCGATGGCCTCGGCAATACCGTCTTTATTAGACCGATATTGCTCCACGTGAGACTTTAGCCAATCTAGATTACTCTTGCTAGACATGACTATTAATACAAAAACAGTTGAGCTACTCCATCTGGCTTTACAGACACTATTACAAATCGTCCTCTGGATACACTAACAAAATCATAATTCGAGAGATCCCTACCTGATAGACACTCTACTTTGTTATGGGTGGTGTCAACCGATACGTCGGCCAATGCTACTTGTGCCGAAGTATCCGCGGGAATGACCTCCACCTCATTGTTGTCCCACTGTATCAGGCACTGGTGTAGAGTAGAAGGAATGCAACAGTTCGCGTGAATCCAGTCGTATCCAAGTAGTACGCTATAATTACCTTGCACGTCGACGACGAAAAATGTTGTTGGCAACGTATTGTTGCCCACCGTCAACTCCATAGAGAGTACTCCCTTGGCCTCAGAGCTCTCGCCGTTGAAGCCGTTGAGCATCAAGTTGGTCTTCTTCAGGTCTTCGTCCCTGCCAAGTTTCTTCAACAACGAATAAGGCATTAAGTTAACAGTGGCGCCGCCATCGACGAGCATTCAGGAAATCGGCTTCCCATTGATGTGACCTCTGACATAGAGGGGCTTTAGACGGCGAGCCGAGTCCTCGGGCTTCTCGAAGATGGCATTGCGCGGGCCGAGGTTCAATTGGGCAACCTCGACCTCGTCCTGCGGTAGGGCGAACTCGGCAGGTAGCGTGATGATATTGATATCCATCACCTGGGGTGCAGGCCCTTTAGAGATGGGAGAGTAATCGTCGTCGAGCATGTCGTCGTCGTCGTCGCTCGGACTAGGAGCCGGTTTGTTTATCTCAACCGGCTTCTCCCTCCATACCTGCTTTGTAGCTGGCCGAGGGCAAATTTCTTTGAAGATAGCGTCACGCTCGGCCTCAGCTTTCTTGTCGCGCATCTCTTGGGCCTATAGTCTTTGTAGGCGTCTCTTCTGTGATTTGGACATGCCTGGAGGGGCCCAAGATGGCTGCGGCTTGGTGCCCGGTGTGACTGTTCGGCTTCCATTAATTCTAGCCGAAGTGGTATTGTGCCCTTCGGCCTTGTGCACCCTGTGTTCGGAGGGGGCTTCGCTGCGAACCCCAGCAGACGAACAGGCCTCGTTCGGCCGACCGAACCAGGCTTCGGCGTAGGGCTCGACCGAAGCATGGGGCTTACCTTCGTTAGACCTCGGTGACACAGTCTTCGGACTGGGACTTCCTGAGACCCAACTCTGATGGTGATGGCTTCGGACTCCCTGACCTCGACCTCCGCGTGATCACCCCCTTCGGCTTTGCTCTGCATGGTCCGATTCAGAGGCACCACAGATAGTCTATGGACGATGCCCCCCTCTGCTGCGTTTGTTTGCCCCTGCCATCCATAATACTGCGAAGGATACCCTGACCCGGATACGTACGGAGCCCACGGGGTCCCTGCCCAGTCATACGGCGGAGGCATCAGCGGCTCTAGTGGCCTCGCCCACTGTGAGCCGAACCCGTTACCTGGAGGGGGGTTCAGCCAAGTCGAAGGTATCTCGGACCACACCAGCGAAGGGTCCTACCAGGCCGGAGGTATGTTCGGCCAGTGCAGGTCGAAGCCTCCCATCGAAGAAGTCCAACACGGTGCAGAGTTTGGCCATTGGGGACCGAAGTTACAGTACGGGGGGTTCGTCCATTGCGGCTCGAAACCACCGTGTGAAGCGTTAGGCCATTGTGGCACGTAGCCCCCGTGCGGAGAGTTCGGCTGCTTCGGTCCGAAGCTACCCTCTGAGAGTCCTGGACCCTTCGGCTGCTTTAGCTTCTGAGTGTGTGGGCCAGTCTTTTTGGCCCTTCTTTGATGCTTGTTCAACAACATGTTATACGTCACCTTCGGTCTCTTGTGAGCTTTAGCCGAAGGGGTATTGATGTTCTGTTTCCACACTCCTACCTCGGGATTCTTTGGTACAAGTGTGTGAGTGCGTGGTTCTCCAACAATTACATCCTTCCCTTTAGCCGACTCAGCCTGTTCTGCCCGAATCAACACCTTCTTTTCGCCGAGGTCGACGGCGTTGATGGGAAAAGGATCTTTATCCAGCTTCATCTTCAGATCATGGTCTATCTTCAATCGTCCTTCTTCTATGGCCGATTGTATCTAACGTCGAAAAACATTGCAATCATTAGTATTATGCGAATGTGAATCATGCCACTTACAGTATGGATGCTTCTTTAACTCGTCGGCAGGTGGAATGACTTGACCCTTAGGTAACCTGAGAAGCTGACTTTTTATGAGAAAATCAAATATTTTATCACATTTAGTTATATCAAACGAGTACTTGACCTCAGTAAGTCGATTCTTTGTAGGGGATGGTCGTAACTCAGAGCAGGTGATAGGATTATTCTTAGTGTTCCACACCTATTCGGCCGCATACATATCGGTCAAATCCTCCTCTTCCGATTCTTCCTCATCAGAACGTTCCATGATGTGGATTTCAGCCCTAGGCTTGCTAAATGCCTTAATAAACTTTTTATCTTTGGTTCGGCCTTCCTAGACCAGAGCCTGCTGTAAAACTTGGCTAACTTCTAAAAAGTTTTGGTTATCTAACCTCTCTTTAATTTCGGAACGCAACCCGTTAAAAGCCAATTCCGCCAAGTCCCTTTCCGAAATATTAAGACTAAAACTTCGGTTTCTTGTATCCCTAAAACGCTTGATGTACTCAAAGGCGCTCTCGTTAGATTTCTGCTTAAGCGATGTCAAAAGCGAAAGCCTAAGTTCTGTCTCACCCATGTAGAAATAATCATGGAATTTCCGCTCTAAATCATCCCACGTTTGGATGGAGTTCGGCGGGAGCGCCGAAAACCAAGTGAAAGCGATGCCGGATAGCGAGAGAGAAAATAATCTAACCTTTAGAGCATCTATCCTGCTAACTTCTCCACACTGTGCCAAAAATTGACTAACGTGCTCTAGTGTAGTCTTGCTACCCTCGCCATCGAACTTAATGAATTTAGGGATTCTATAGCCGCGGGGGTAGGGCACTGTATCAAGATGGTCGAGGTATGGCTTACGGTAAACCCTAACCCGTCCCTTGGGCACAAAGCCGGCACACTCTCTAAATAGTGCACGGACCCGCTCCTCTATGTCATCTTGGTATGTTTCTTGTGTGCGCCTCTCATGTGGGGGCGCGACACGCGGTGGGATATCGGCGTGTCGGCCATGGGCCTCTTCCCTACGTGCTATTTGTATGACGTGCTCATGTCCGGGCGTCTGCGCATGTGGTGCGGGCAACGCGGGTATTGGTGCAAGTGGTGGTGCATGGTACGCAGTGTTACTTTGACCGTAGGTGTAATGATTGGTCTCGGCCATAAGTGTTGAGGCCAGAGAGATGATTGTGCCAGTGTTGTCGTTAGTCCTACCGTATACGTGGTTTGTCGGAGGTGCACTAGCAATAGGAACTGGGGTACGGCCTCAGCAAAGCCGAACCTTCTAAGAGTTACCTCCACTTGGGAGCTGACTGCCGAATCTAAACGGTTGGCTAGCGAAGCGCTAACGGCTTGATCTACTGATGCGGCTATTTTTTGCTCAATCTCTGAAGAAGATAAACGAGGCGATACAGGTGTTACCGAGACCTGAGCGAGTTCGGGGGTGGTGATGCCGCGCTTGATGAAGCCCGCGCGTGTCTTGACGTAGCCCCCAAGCATCATGTCTTGGAAAGCCTTTAACTTTTCCTCGATCTCTACTCGGTCTTCTGCGGGGATATCTTCAAGTGTAGGCATCAAGATGTTGTGGTTATCGATATTCGTGCCTCCTATTGCGTCTATCGGCAGTGTAGACGTAGTAGTCGATGTAGACATACCAGTGGCCGATGTAGATGTACTTGTCATGTTGGCTTAGCCTTCCCCAGCGGAGTCGCCAAAAAGTGTGTTGACACGGAAACGTGCCCCCGCACTTGGGTTAGTTCGACGATCCAAAAGTGCACAGATAGTTAGGAACAAGCCTAAGCATGACATGGCACCGACATCGCGTTCTGACTATCCTTAGTCGTGATAAGGGGGTGGAGTCGCCAGGCAACCAGATTACACAAAATAATCCAATTAGCCGAAAGAGATAGATTAAACAGAATAAGATCAGCTAACCAGTCGGGGCCCGTATGGTTCGAAGTCTGGTGCGAAGGTGTCACCGAAGTGTACCTTTGGCGTCTGGTGCGAAGTACTCCGCCGAAGGGTGCTTCGGCGTTCAGACTGATCCGACCAAAGATGGACTCCGAATGGATCTGGATGCGGTGATCACCTCCGAACAACGGGGTTCGGCGTGAGATCTCCAATACAGCAAACTATGGAATAATGACGCGAGGGCCACGCGCGAGCGCAACTTTGTACGGTGTGGAGTATGGTCCTGGCGAAGCCCGTTGTGACGAAGTATGGTGGTGAAGCCTGTTGCTGGAGCCTGCAGTCCCGCCGAAGGGTGTCCTAGTGACCTCCGAAACCGATCTCTCAGCTCCAGACACCTCCGACGAAGTAACTCCGAACGTAGGAACCTGCAACAAAGATGATTCGAAGTACCAATTCGGCCTAAGGACCAAATTTTGCTAAGTGTTGCACTAGTAGCGAAGGTAGCAATCTGTTACGCAGATTAGCGGATACTTCACAGGCGAAGTAACAAGGTGATAGCAATCTATTACGTAGATTAATAGATACTTCACAAGCGAAGTAACAAGGGTTACCACTATTCCGTAGTGGCCGGCGGAGGGCTTCCAGGCAAACCCACGAAGAGGTATAGGAAAATAAAGGTAAAGTAAATACGATCAAAGCATAGGGCTTTGGTTTGGTTTGAGTTGGGGGGGCCTCTACGCTGGCCTTGCCTCTCTATTTATAGGGGCTTAATTCCTAATATAATCTGCTATTAATCCGGTCGGATGGAGATACGAATTGAGCTAGAATCGCATACAACTCCATCTCTGCCGAAGTGGGCTTTGGCCAGGCCCGTCGAGGCCTACTCCTCGGGCCGAAGCTTCTGTGCCGTGGGCCTCCGAAGGCTTCCCGGCCAAAACCCATGGGCTGGCTAGAGGCTTTCGGAGCCCATAGCTCAATGGACTTCAGCCATGTAGGCCTTCGGACAAACCCTGGACATGTATATTTTCGGCCCAAATCACCAAAATTGATTTTTTGACGATCTAGCCATTAATACCATTTTTTGCTATCAACAACATCCAGTAAAGACTTACCCACTAGACTTGTGGTTAGTACGGAAGTGTTTTGCGATGGATCCCGCAGACCAGTCCTTATAGTGCCCCAGGTGCGACTAACCAATGCTCTCGCTTGCACCCAGAACCCACCATGCTAACATACTTAACGAAAACTCCATAACCAACGGAATTCCAGGGATGAGAGAAATAACGGGGTCATATAGTAGAATTCAAGTACCTACAACTCATTTTTAACTTATAGCAATTGTGTCGATACATTGGACACTATCTAATAATACTACTAATATGGTGACAAGGAGTTTAGGCTCAATAGCATGTCTTGGGTTTGCACATCAAGTTCGGAGATCTAAATAATTATAATGTAAGGCATACAGTTTGACTAATGCATTTATAACCTATGGATTTTAGCGATATTTAAGAAAAACTAGGTTCAATATGCTCAAAAATGGGGTGGTGACTTGCCTTGCTCAGCAAGTGGTGATGGTGGAACCTCGGGGAAATACTCTGGTTCTTCGACGGCGTTATAATCTTTTTGACATGCAAAACAAGAATAATAAACAATTAAAACAATGAAAAATCATAGTACAAATATATGAATTTTATTGGATAAACATGAAGAGAAAAAATATGAATTTTCTAAAATTTGAATGGTCAAATTTGGAGTTAATTTTAAGAAGTTATGAATTTTTAAAGTTTAAAACAATTTATGGAATTTATTTTAATTTTAAAACAACCTCTGGTCCACGGTAAACCGAGTTCACCGTGAACCAGCGCACTGCGCTGTGAACTGGAGTGCAGATCACCGTTGGATCGTGATCAGACGCACGTGGGCAAGGCGGGGGGTTTAAGTGAGATCGAACGGCTGAGCGGTCTCAGTACCCCTTCGATTAGATGGATGGCCCGGATTGAACCTGAGCGGGTTTTAATCCTAGACATCCAGATCTCATCGGACGACCAAGGTTGAATCCGACATGGCACGGGTAATTACCCATGCTGGTCATCTTCTTCGGTGATGTTAGGGGTGGCGGTGGGCTTGCGACGACGACGAGTTCTATGGCTACCATGCGACATCAGAAATGGAATCAGTGCAGTGAGGGGAACACGATGATACCGGTGTGGTGGCTCGGGGTCAACGAAGGGTGGCCGGCGACGAGCGAGTGTGGTGAAGAGGTTCAGGTCATCAGCAGGGACGGTGCTCGAGTGATCCTCAGTGGGAACGAAGGGGTGGCCGGGGTCGGGGAGATGACGATAGTCATGGAGGTGTGGTCGACAGTGGCGGGGATGGGCTCCTGCGATAACGAGCAGTGGCTGGAGTGCGAATAGAGGAGCGGCGCAAAACGGGAGTGCGGGAGCTCTAGAATGTGTGGGACTCGGTGCATACGGCGTGGCCGGATTGCGGAGGGTGAGGAGGTTATATAGAGGGTGCCGATGGTGTAAATGGTAGGTGTATACATGGTAATCCGAGAGGGGGTTTCCAAAATTCCGACGAGCTCCTTCCATGCACACGGTTCCAGTGATCTCGAGATTTAAACGCGTTAAAAACAGGGGGAAACGGTCACCAGATCGTGGGAATTCAATGTCGGCATTGATTTGGGGAAAGGGACACGATGGAGGTGAATTCTTCGGGCTAGGGTTTTGGCCGACGAGATTTGGGGGCAACAGCGACGCAGGGAAGATGGTTCTGACCGGTAGGGACAACTATCAGCGGGCGCGGGCATAGCAGTCTACGACGGATGGCGCCCATAGGTGGGACCGCGAGGGTAGTGAGAGGGGGAGGACACGGGAGCGCGCGGGAGAGGGGAGTGAGACTGACAGGTGGGCTCCACCTGTCAGGGAGGGGCATGGGGCTTAAGTGGGCTGGGTCGGCCTGTGGAGGGAGAAAGGTGGAGTTCGGCCCAAGGTTATTTAAAATTCATTTCTGAATAAAAAAAATTGCAGATAATAGTTTATAAATTATGAGCTATCAGCAAATATCTTAAAAATTTGTAAAAATTTTTAAAAATATATCTTGGTCTTAGAAACCTAATATAATTTTATCAGATCATGATTTGAATTATTTCTCCGGGTTTCTGTTTATTTGGACATTGTCAACTTATTCTAAAATAAAAAATAATTCTTTTAAAGAAAATTTTTATTTCTAAATTTATTTTTACCTTCGAAAATTAGGGTTGTTACACTAGGGAAGAGAGACAATAGAGAAATCAGTAGGACCTTACAACCAGGCCATTTGTAATCTAATTAACTATTTATTATGCCTAGTTTATGTTGTTTTAGTTTTGAACAACTTCGAATATTATGTTACGTGCATTGAAACATCTCTATCTACCTGCCTTTAACTATTTGTTCATAATTTGATAGCATTTTGGATTGATTCAAAGGAAAAAAAGCTCACAATTTTATCACAAACCATAGCATGCCAAATTGATGAACACGTAGTAATTAAAATAGTACAGGATCAACCGCACCTAACAAAATACACGACATAACACAATACATTACAGTGGAACATGCAAATGTCACAACGTGACTACTAAGTGCAGTGAGGGTACTTTGCCTTATTGTCTTCGTTCCTACTTCTTTAGCACAACAAGCCCTCTCACGCTTCATCTATCTATCAGCCTCACACTCCTCTCTTGCCTTGCACTCCACCTCTTCCCTCCTCTATTCTTCTTCATCATGCTCACATTTCCACTTGTATATCATCTCAAAGAGCTCCCTATTAAACTCCTTGTGCATCATAAGATCTGCTCAGTCCTCTGAATGCACCTCATTGTCGATCCATTTGAAAAAGTCATAGACTAGAGATGACGACGATGGAGGAGTTACCTACACGCACAAATATTAATAAACATATTATAAGTGATTTATTTTAGAACAAGATGTAACTGATCAAATAAAATAATTATTCATACCAGTATATTAGCACCATGGTCCATGCTTTGGCCTTGGCTTTGCCTTTTCAGGTGTATAAGAGTAGTTGCCACACTTCCAGCACCTTATCTCGTATGTGAGGTCATCCATACTTCTTATGAATTTACATTTGTCTCCACAAAAACACATAGAGGGTTCAACACCTTCCGGTGAACGGTGAAGAGGATCTAACCATAATCATATTTATCCTTTTTCACCATCTACCATGATACATCGATATAAATTCAGTATGTTTAAAGTGCCTCTAAATTATCTCTAAACTATGTTTTAAATAATTCTAATTATCTATAAATTATATCTAAAGTAAAGTATGTTGAAAGTACCTCTCAATTATCTCTAAAGTATACCTAAATTATCACTAAAGTATATTTAAAATACATCTAAATAATCTCTAAATTATGTTTAAACTCTAAAGTTCCCCTAAATTTCAGCTAAATTAAATCTAAAGTTCCCCTAAATTACTCCTAATTTATCCATAATCAACTTCTAAATTACTCCTAATATACTCCTAAATCACCACTAATGTATTACTAAACTACCCTAAACTCCTAACTAAATAACAAAAAAGGGCCAAGGGACTTCCCTTGGAGGAGAGCAACCTTAGCAGCTTGGGGATGCAATGGCTCGAGGTGGTTGGGAGGGGGGTTCAGCCCCTCTTATAAAGAACTCATATCGACACCTGATCGACCGATCCAGACCACACAACCCTAGATTGGTAGACCATGCATCGATCTAGGCTGAGGGTGTCGATCGGCAAATGGTCTGCCAATCTAGGGTCATATAGCCTAGATCGACAAATCATCTACCGAAATGCCCTTGGCACCGCCCATTCTAGCCATGCAGGTTGTGCTCGGCGGATGAACCATTGATCTAGGGCCACGTGTCCTAGATCTGTGGTTGGTCAGCAGACAAAAGACTCTTTTTATTTTTTAAAGATCTGTAGATTTGAAATTTATTTTAAAAAATATATTATTAAAAAATCGTATACCAACGGAGCAGTCGCGTACAAGTAATCATCCCACGTTGGCCTGGCCCAGCCAAGGTGGCAATCCATTCCTCACCAAGCGCTCACCGATGATGGCGACCGGTGGTAGCCTGCTTGGATGGTGAGGTCCCGCGCATCAGATTGTAGAGACTAACCTTTCGCCGCAAGTGTATCCTCTTCATGGATTCGCTAGTGTCACAGCCATGTCGGCGGTGACATTGGTGGATGGCGGGAACAAGACAAAGGAGAATGGCGGGAAGGCGAGGACAACGGATGGCGGAAACATGTAATTGAATGTATTATGTTTTGCATGTGTAATGGCATAAAACTCATTGACGTGAACTCATAGAGGAGGCGTAATGTGAGGCCGAGTGGTTGGGAAGTGGTTGTACTTTAGTCAGGGAACTCAAGATTCTGGGGGACAAGAAATCAATAACAGAATTCTACCCTGTCTCGCGTGTGTTCTAGCATTTGGCGATCGGGTTGGCGATGAGATTCTCCGGCGAAACTCTGGTGAACTCGCTTGAACTCAACAGCCTATAACATCTGGTATCAGATCTAAGATCTGGAGGCACTGACGAATCACTGGTAAAATCCCTATGTTCGGGTTGGGTGCCACTTTGGACCTGTAATTCCTGTGCAGGTTCAGCGTGGTCGGAAAAGGGGTCTCGGTGATCTGGCGAAACAATCTCTGCAAGTGCGATAGACCATCACGGTGAGGGAGGCGATGGAAGAGAGAGTGCTGGAGGCAGTGACTACCCTGGCGGTGAAAGTGGGTGGGATTGATAAGATACAGGAGAAGCTGGTTCAAATCGACTTCAAGTTGGAATTACAGCGAAAAAGGATGGACCAGATGCAATCGGTGGTCAATCAGGTGCAGTCGGAACAAGTGGCGGTGGCGAGATCAATGAAGATGTCGGGAGGAACGACACCGGACATAGAGAACTCGGGTAATCAATCGCCTGTAGTACCTGATGTGATAACTACTCTTGTTTTGAGAACCACGGATGGGTTGGAGAGAGATACGGGGCCAACTGACTCGTATCAGAGACGGTGGGTGCCTCCAAAAATGGATCTGCCAAAGTTCGGTGGAAGTGATGCTAGGGTGTGGATTGATCACTGCTTAACATATCTGGAGATGTACCAAGTACCAGAACAGTTTAAAGTGTCAGTAGCGTCACTGAATATGATCAACAAGGCAGCCCACTGGTACAAGGCCTAGAAACATGTAGTAGGAAGACACTCCTGGGATGAATTCAGTGCTGCAGTTTTGAAGGAAGTTGAAGCTGATATGGAACATATTAAAATGAATGAACTGCTGAAGTTACAACAAGGGGGTACAGTGGATGATTATAAGAGTCAATTGACAACTTGTTGTACCAGATTTGATTGTATGACCCTATGGTAGCATGTGAAATGTGGTTGGTCGGACAGTTTGTGCTAGGACTGAAGGAGGAAATCTGATTGCATGTACAGTCTTAGGTGCCCAAGACTATGAGCCATGCATATCACCTAGCTCTAGCAAAGGAGGGTATTACAGATCTTGCAGAGAACAAGAAGAAATGGATACCCAAGCAGGGAGAGGTGAGTAAAATGGTTGACAGACCAAAAATGGGGTCAGGAGACATTTGGAAGGCACAACAGCTAAAAGAATACCGCAGAACAAATGGACTATGCTTTAAGTGTGGTGAGAAGTATTCTCCGGGACACCGGTGCACTATTCCCCATACAACACAAGCTCATGTTGTGGAGGCTATGGAGACACCAGAGATTCTCTCCAATTTAGTTCTGGATATGGTAACTTCCAATACTCCTAAAGAGGACGAGGACATGACTTATCTATCCCTCAATGCTTTAGCAGGGTTGCATGTCTCGGGTACCATTCAATTACTAGTGTTAGTGAAGAACTTGCAATTGATGTTCCTGGTAGACTCTGGCGGTCTCTTAGCTTCCTAAATGAGAGCTTGCTGGATTAACTCCAATTACCCACAAGGCAAATATCTCCTATCACTGTTAAAGTGGCCAATGGGGAGCTCATGTCATGCACACAATACATTCCCAAGTTGGAATGGTGGGTTCAAGGCCACACTTTCTATCATGATATGAAGATATTACCCATTGGTGGTTTTGATGCAATTCTAGGAATGGACTGGTTGGAATCCAACAGTCTGATGGAGTGTGATTGTAAGGCCAAGAAGATCACATTTTCATGTAAAGGAGTTGAGGTCACGTAACAGGGTATGATTCAAAGTTTATCTGCTCAATTACAACCTATCACCTTACAACAATTATTGAAGTGCCAAGGTAAGCAGGAGGTTTGGGCAATTGCAGTGGTTCAGGACATCGATGAGGGTCATCAGCATAGCAACCCAGTTGAAGTATAGCAAGTGTTAGATCAATTTGCTTCAGTTTTTCGGTCCCAAAACCAATTAATACCACACAGGAGCTTTGACCATGGTATTGAGTTAATACCTGGCTCCATGCCGGTGAACACTAGGCCATATCGCTATTCTCTAGCCTAGAAGGATGAAATAGAGCAACAAGTGGCCGATATGCTTCAGGCAGGACTGGTAATACCGAGCTACATCCGTTTTGCCTCTCCTGTCCTGCTCGTGAAGAAAAAAATGGATCATGGCGTTTTTGTATTGATTGCAGCAAATTGAACTCTGTGACTATTAAGAACAAATTTCCACTACCAGTGATTGACGAGCTGTTAGATGAATTGGGGGGTTCTCAGTATTTTTTGAAATTGGACCTGAAGAGTGGATAGCATCAAATACGGATGCGGCCAGCAGATGAGCATATAAAACTGCATTCTGCACACACCACGGGCATTTTTAGTTCTGGGTAATGTCGTTTGGGCTTACCAATGCCCCTGCCACCTTTCAATGCTTAATGAACTCTATTTTTGCTGAGTACATGAGGAAGTTCGTACTGGTTTTCATGACAATATCTTGGTATATAGTGCTACTTTGTTGGATCATGTACACCACTTGTCGAAGGTGCTATCAATTTTACAACAACATTGCTTGTATGTGAAGCGTAGCAAATGTTCTTTCGGTCTTTAGCGGTTGGAGTACTTGTGGCATGTGATTTCAGCTGAAGGACTGGCCACTGACCTAGAAAAAACTCGTGTGATGAGGAATTGTTCGGTGCCTCATTCATTAACTGAATTGAGAGGGTTTTTGGGTCTCACGGGGTACTATCGTAAATTTGTTCACAATTACGGGATGCTCACTAAACCTCTCACGTTGTTGTTAAAAAATCAACATGATTCCACTGGACAGAGCAAGCACACATAGCTTTTGAAAAAGTGAAACAGGCTCTGTGTGAAACCCCAGTGTTGGTTTCGCCATAGTTTGACAAACCATTCGTAATTGAGACAAATGCATGTGATACTGGTGTTGGGGATATACTCCTGCAATCAGGGCATCTGGTGGCATTTTACAACAAGGCTTTAGGTCAAAAGAATCAACAGTTGTCCATTTATGAAAAAGAGTTCTCAGCAGTGCTAATGGCAGTGGATCGGTGGCGCCCTTATCTTCTTCGGGGTCCCTTTGTTATATACACCGATCACAAATCTTTATGCCAATTAGAGACCCAAGTACTAACATCTGATATGCAACGTAAGGCAATGACTAAGCTAGTTGGATTGCAATATACATTTCAGTTTAAAAGAGGGGTGCACAATTTAGTGGCTGATGCCCTTTCCAGAGTGATGTGTTTCAGCTCCAGGCTATATCAGGGGTTCAACCGGTTTGGCTCCAGGAGGTAGTCAATTCCTATGTAGTAGATGCTAAAGCACAGGCTCTATTACGAGAATTTGCTGTTGTCGGCATGAATGAACGAGGTTATACATTGGTAGATGGTCTCATCAAGTACAAAGGCAAAATTTGGGTGGGCGCCAATTCTTCTCTTCAGACCAAATTGATTTCAGCGTTTCACTCTTCTGCAATTGGTGGTCACTCAGGGATGCAAACAACATATCAGCGGCTTCACAAGTTGTTGAAATGGTCAGGTGTGAAGGCTGTTGTATAGCAGTTTATTAAGCAATGTGCCATTTGTCAGCAGGTTAAGCATGAGAATTGTCACAGTCCATGATTGTTACAGCTATTGCTGGTTCCACATGGCTCTTGGCAGGATATTATGATGGATTTTATTGAAGGATTACCCACATCGGAAGGCTATAATTTTATCCTGGTTGTGGTTGACCGCTTCTCCAAATTTTCTCATTTTCTACCACTGCAACATCCATTCACTGCTCCACAAGTCTCCAAATTGTTCCTGGACAGGATTATCTCGCTCTATGGCTTGCCAAAGTCCATCGTATCCGATCGTGACAAGGTGTTCATGAGCAATTTTTGGCAAGGTTTATTTGACAAGCTTCAGGTTCCCCTCCAATTGTCCACTGCTTATCACCCTTAGACAGACGGGCAGACCACACCTTATAAGGTTCTATTTGGCTAGGATCCCCCATATCCTTTCTTACCAGATTTGTCATCTGTGGCATCAGGTACTCCTCCTGTGGTCGATGTGGAGCAACTATTGCGTGACCGGTGGTTGTTTTCAAAGATGCTTAAGCAGCAGCTGGCTAGGGCATAGAACCGTATGAAGCAGCAAGCTAATCGCCACCGTTCCTTCCGTTCATTTCAGGTCGGTGATTGGATTTATTTGAAACTGCAGCCGAATGCTCAGACGTCTGTGGCCAACAAACCATACCCCAAGTTGTCATTCAAGTATTTTGGCCCCTTTGAAGTGCTTCAGCGTGTGGGTGTGGCTGCTTATAAATTACAGCTGTCGGCGGACAGTCTAATTCATCCGGTATTCCATGTTTCCCAATTGAAGCAATTTATCTCGTGCAATTCGCCGATGTTCACTAAGTTGCTGTCACCAGTTGAGTTGGATGTGAGTGATTTGATACCTACGGAGATCTTGGATTGGCGACTGGTAAAGAAAGGGAATCGAGCTCATGTTCAAATCTTGGTTCGCTGGGGCGTGTTTCCGGCAACCTGTGCCACTTGGGAGGATTATTTTGTGCTGCAGCAGCATTTTCCATCGGCTCCAGTATGGGAGGAGGATCATGCTCGAGGGGGCGGCGATGTCACAGCCGTGCCGGCGGTGACATTGGTGGATGGTGGGAACAAGACAAAGGAGAATGGCCGGAAGGCGAGGACAACGGATGGTGGAAACATGTAATTGAATGTATTACGTTTTGCATGTGTAATTGCATAAAACTCATTGACGTGAACTCGTAGAGGAGGCGTAATGTGAGGCCGAGTGGTTGGGAAGTGGTTGTACTTTGGTCAGAGAACTCAAGATTCTGGGGGAAAAGAAATCAGTAACAGAATTCTACCCTATCTCGCGTGTGTTCTGGCATTTGGCAATCGGGTTGGCGACAAGATTCTCCGGTGAAACTCCAGTGAACTCGCTCGAACCCGACGACCTATAACATCTAGGTAAGATCTGGATTCAGATCCCTGCAGTTTTTTGGGTTGCAATTTTTAGGGATCCATCCTCGAATGAGGATCATCCTTTGTAGCATGTTCATGTGGTTGCAAAATTTCCACACTTGATAACAAAGAGAGTTCACACCTCACGCAGTAATGCATCAATGCATCATTTCGGACATACCACCATGCCCTTTGATGTTAGTTTCCCCAATTTCTTCAATTAATCAGTGGAAAATAATTATAATAAATGTAAGGAATGAATCACCTGATGAAGTTATTCTCTCTGAAATTCGGGAATGCAATCTTGCTCATATACGTGAGAGTACAACAAGATCACACCTTTAAGATACTAAAGGAATGCTATGATTCTATGAGATGATTGTTGGTATGCATCCCTCATAAATGATAAGAAAGGAAAAGGGTATACCGTATGACAATATGAAATACTGGACTGCAAGGTTTAAGGAGCAGGGATATAAATATAGTAACATTGTTATTGTCAAATGTAGTTCCACAGTAAAAGGGCTAGGTTTGTATCCAGTACATGAGAATCAATATCTGAAGCACCCAAAACAACATAACAAGTCACAAATCCTGATGGATAAGAAAGGTAATGTTTCAAGTAGTGCCACCAACAACTCCATAACTACAAAATTATTGAAATTTACTAGACAAGTGTCATGCACCAAACAATATCATTACTGAAGGAAGAATTGAAGAAAGTATCATGGTGTGCATGGTGCTCCTACATGTGTAGCTCTGGAACATGCTGCATTTTTAGATGCATTTCGCTCTCAATCCAGTGAGCTTTGAAGTTCTTGTGTAGATTGAGCAGCCAGAGTTTTTTCAGGGTTTGAAGGGTTTCAATGCCAGGAGGGACAGTGTACAGACCTGATAGGGACACTATATACAAACCTGCAATGACTGGATGTGCACCATTCATAATTTTAATCTGGTTGACATCAGGCATGTGCTTCAGCACAAGCATCTTCAGGCGTGGGAAGGCATTTGCATCAAAAACCAAATTTTTTGTACTATGCATGTTATTCAATCTTAGACAAGTGAGGTTCTCCAAGCGTGAAGAGAGCATCTCCAATGTATCTTCCCCAAGATGACACCAACTTAATGCTAGATAATTGAGTTGTGTACCGTGGTCACGAAATATTGGGTAGTCAAGTGTCCGCTTAGCCCATTGCCCTCGAATAATTAACCTGTGGAGTTCTTTGGACTTTGGCCTGAGATCCTCGAAGAAAAGTGCCTCATTTTCATCCCTTGCAGCAAGAAGCAAGCTGGAAAGAAGCTGCATGTTTGATAGGGTAGCAAAAAGCTTTGCACAATCAGCAGAACTTATGTTGTCAATCCACACACTTCTTAGTTTCAACAATTTCTTCAGTTGGTCAGCCAAGTCCTTGTTGGCTTGCACGGTCTCAAGAGTTTGTAGTTCCTTCATGTTGGACAGATCTTTGGGTGCTTGCATTCCTATGAAATACCGGAACTCTGAGTGCTTCTCATCGGCATATCTGTCGTCTATCAGGTGCCGTAGCTTCTTGACCTTAGCGATTCCTCTCGATAGTTTCTCTATTTTGGTTTGCTTGATGTCTAAAGTGTGGAGGTTAGACAACTTTTCAACTGAGTCTGGGAGTGTCTTGACCTTGGTGCGCCGCAAGCCAATGTAATGTAGGTTGAACAGATTTCCTATAGATTGTGGCACTTCAGTGATTTCTGAATCTTGAAGCTCAAGAACTGTAAGATAGTTTGATTCTAACAAAATTGAGGACAACATATAGGAGGATGATGACATTGCTCTCATTGATACTAAGGTTCGAATATGTGGAAAGTTAAATCTTAGTACAGTATTATCTTTCCATCCACAAGAAGACAGGCGGCGAACATCGCTACCCATTTCCATCATTGTGCCATAATCATTTGCATAGCCAAATTTCTCCTCTTTAGCTATAGAAAGTGCCAGGTCACGCACAAGGTCATGCATCTTACAGTTACTAGCCCTACCTAGCTCATCAATTTCCACCACTTCTAGCGTATTCCTTTGTATCAGTTCCCTAAGATATCTGTCAGCCACCTCCTCTGGTGTGCTATGTTGCTTTTTCACTGCAAAGCCTTCTGCAACCCACAACTAGATGAGGCTCTCTCGGGATAACAGATTATCTTCAGGGAACAGGCTACAATACAAGAAACAATTTCTAAGATGTCCAGGTAAATCACGGTAGCTCAGATTTAGGATTGCTTGGACATGGTTGTTGTTCACTAGCTCGTCTCGAAGTTGCCTGTACATTTCATTCCAAACATAATTCTCTGGTTCCACTAAAGACAACAAGCCACCTATAGTTACGATTGCAAGTGGAATGCCTTGGCACCCATCCACTATATCGTGAGCCAACTTCTCAAGATCATGTGGGCACTTGATGTGCTTGCTGTTATGGAAAGCCTTTTTGCAGAAGAGATCAAATGCATCACTATGCTCCAATTTCTTGAGTTTGAGTTGGCGTGTTGGTTGAGCAAGAGCTGCTACATCGCCCTGTCGCGTTGTGATGATTATGCGACTTGTTTGGCAGTTCTGGAATGCATCCTCTATCAGAGTGTATACTTCTCGTTTCCACACATCGTCCAATACAATCAGAAATGTTTTATCCTTTAGTTTTTCTTTTATTATATTTTTCAAGTCACCATCATCCAAATCTGATAATTGAGTCTGTTCAGGGTACTCAATCTTCCTAAGTAATTTCCTCAGCAGATCAATGGCATTATATGTCTGTGACACGGTAATCCTAGAATAAGCATAGAAATTGTTCTTCTCCCGCTCATACACATTATTGACTAGAGCGGTTTTCCCTAATCCACCCATACCAGATACTGTTATCACTGTGTTACCTTCCTCACTGGAGTACAACCATTCAGTCAACAGTTTCCTATTGTCTTCAATCCCCACAAGATAATCTTGGGCCAGGAGGCAGTCTTGGGACTGTTTCCTTTCAATATAAGCAACCGGATTAGAAATGAGGTTGGGATGCTGCAACCACCTTTTTTCCGCTTTCCAACATTTTCAATTTTTTCTCTATCTGGGTAATCTCGTCAGCAATTCCATTGAAAATTATGGCATAGTTTATTTTGGTGAAGAGTTTCTTTACGACATTTTCTTCTTCTAACTTAAGAGCATAGTATGAATATTTGTCCATTACATCTTGGACATGGTGGGCCAGGCCCCGCACTTCTGCAATCCAACCCTTGACAACCTCGTCAGTAGGATGTGATGTACTCATATTTTTATAACATTGTTCATTGCCTTCAGTTCTTCCTTTATTTCTTCAACCTTTGTTGGTAGTTCCTTCAGATTTGTAACTTTTTCAGATAGGTTGGTGATAGCAGCTATGGTAGCTTCCTCCACTAAAATAGAACCAATCTTTGTGACAGTAAGGATTATAGCCTCCATGTGTGCTGAACAGAAGTGAACAAACGGCATTACATAATGTAGTAACAAACTAAAGCAAACTAGCAGAATCTAGTTCATCAGTCCTTCTAGATAGGAAGAAGATTATGAAAAGAACTTGTGTGCCACTCAGTTTTGAGTTCATCCTTTTGTGCCTATAGTTTTGTTCCATCCCCTGCAAGCCCTTGAATTTTTATTTTGATCCCTTGTGTGTACACTCTGTTACATGATTATAGTTTTTACAATTTTATAAAACATTTTTTAATAAATTAACCCAAGATATACTTTTCTAAAATGAACCCTGAGCACAAAGCCATGAATTTTGGTACCGTGTTCGTGTAGGATGCCACCTAGGAGAGATATTCTGAGGGACTTTAGTGGATCCATTGACTATCCTAGATAGCCTCTTATATGGTGCCAAACACTACGGTGCCATTGTATGAACATATTGTCAAATGTCATGGTGTTGTTCAGAAGGGTCCATTTCTATAATATTTTTCCTAGGTGTATCAGAATAAAATGTTTGAAAAGTTGGTAAATTGGGAAAACTTCACTGAGAACTTTTTCTTTTACAGTAGGTACAATACTTACTGTCACTGAAGGTTCTCATTTTTTGCGCCATTTGTTTATAGTTTTAATTTTCCTAGTTAGCCTGTGAGACCTACTGCTTACTATTTTAAAGTCCTGGTCTTGACGATCCATGGCAATCATCTATGATTTCTTTGCCAGGTGATCTATTCATGTGTACTGAATGCTTTCAGTCTTTCCATTTTTCTACCAAGGAATTATTTTGCCAGCAATTGTTCTTTAGAAATTATTTAGCTGACTACTATTTGGAACACCACAAATTGGCTAGAGTGACTTCCCATTTTACTTTCATCTGTTTCTCACACCGTAAATGTTCAAAACAATTTGACATGTATCTTTAGAGTAGAGTTGTCTAATAACGACTTGTATAATTGGTTCAGACTCTCATATATCTTTACACCAAGTTGTATTATGATCATTTGGCTTGAATATATACTTCTGCAATGCCATAAAGTTGTGTTGTAGGAAGAGATCTTAATCTTTACGGTATTCTCTGAACCTCTAATGATGGTCCTTGATGTTAAAGTAGTAGAATGGGAAAATACTGATGGGGCCAGTCAGTTCAGTAACTTTCCTGAATGCAAGAGCATCTAAGCACGCACATGTGTTCTAGGATTGTGTAGATATGTTGTTTGGCAAGGACAATGATTGTCTGATTGACCTATTACTGGCAGTTTATTTGGTTCAATTTCTTTGCCCGCCTTTTGTAATCTACCCATTACCCATTACATTAGGGACACATATGACTTTGTATTGCCTATATAGAAGCATTGGATCCTTTGTAAAGTGACAATGCAATTGTATAGCAGCAATAAGGGGTGGCAATTGGTATAACGGGTATGGGTACAACCCTTACCCATCATTCTGATTGCCACCATACACGTGAAGGAACAGTGCCCAAGTAAATTCCGATTTGGGATCAGAAGTTCTGGTTATTTTCTAAATTGGAAACAGAGATATCAAATTGGAAGTTCTGATATGGTATCGGAAGTTTCGATAATTTATTGTTTGTAAAATAGAGAGCTCAAATTGGAAGTTCCGATATGGTATCGGAAGTTCCAATAATTTCTAATTTAGAGACAGAGAGTTGAAACCAGAAGTTCTGATGTGTATAGCGAAAAATTGCACTCATCAGATGTTCCGATAGGAGGTATCGAAAGTTTCGATGATGCCTAGAATTGTAGTCCGAAAGCCCTCATCAGAAGTTTTGATCTGTGAATCAGAAGTTTCGAGGTGTGCATAACAGATTGGATCTGTTGGGTCTTGGATCATAGTTTATATTAGATCTAAACCTTAGCCATCGATAACTCCTCTCCTCCCTTTCTTGATCTCAAGAGTTGAGATTGAGGATTCTTTTCCATTTCTCATGAGTGGTGCTAGCACGTCGGCATGGGAAGGATCTCATCCATGTATGTGTGAATACCATGGAGACATTGTTCCAATAGTGGTGCTCATGTGCAACTTCACGTGATCATCGTCATCATCTTTGTCGATTGGATCACTGAGGAACGGTCGGAGTGAGGCGAGGATAAGCGAGGACGTTCTTCCCCAACATCTTCTTCCGCTGCACCTAGCGTGTCTTGTGCTAGAAGGTACAAATTCATGATCCCTCACGCACGTGGTTCTTGGGTTTGGGCGAATTTTTGAAATTGTCGTCTAGCATAGCTTCCCCATTACCCAACAATGGTATCAGAGCCTACGTGTGTAGTGTTCGATCTAGATCCCTCATACATGGTGGAAAAAAGATTAGATATATTCTCTGTCCGCCGAAAATTGGAAATTCTGATGTCAGATCGAAAGTTCCAATGTTTGTCAGATTGGAAGTTCTGATATTGAATACGATTCAATACAGAGAGCAATTTTGCTATCAGAAGTTTCGATATGGATCAAAAGTTTCGGTGGATCGGAAGTTCTGGTGTCGGTTTTTAATTGATACAGAGAGCAATATTGTAGTCAGAAGTTTCAATTTGGAATTGGAAGTTCTGATCTAGTTCAGTCACTTTTAGATTATTCACCTAACTTTATTTTGCAGAAAATGTTGTGACTGGTATGGCCTTGATAAATGTGATGTATGAGATCCATGCAATGAATGTAAATTAAATATGGTCTGTGTGTCATTAATATTTACAGCCAAGACTGGTGTACATTTGCGACCTGCATGTCAAGAATTGATGCTTCGGCTCATGTAACTAGTATAGGTGCTATAGTAATAGACTAGTATAGTTCCTAGAGGCCGGAAACACACACTCAATGACAGAAACCATGGAGATGGAGATCTCCATGTGAAGAGGGTAATGCTATGTCACTGGTAATATGATTGTTTGTGGTGCTTTCTTATGTTCTTATTATACTATTCTTGCATGTTTCATGCGCGCTTGGGACGTTACCTTGCTAGAATAGTTTTTCCTCGGAAAATTAAATATTGATGATCTTTCCAATAGCTACACCCACCAAGGATCTCGATCATCGATAGTGGGTCTGCCAAAGCAGGGTGCTATCTTTTATCTTGACTAGTTAGGGTGGAAGTCGGACTTCCGCACGCATAGTATTGGTTTTCTTAACGAGGCTATCGAAATGGTTTTGGGCCTTGGGGTATAGAGTTGGCATTGAGCATTCAATGATTTTCCAATGACAAAGTATGTGCATTGACAAAGTTTTGAAACTGTTCAAAATGGAGAATTCTAAGAAGGGAATTTTGTCAATGTCATGTGGTATTTCTCTTTGTAAGACTCGGCTATGCCAAATTTTACTCTCTATGCCAAATTTTGTCCATCTTACTCTCTATGCCAAATTTTGTCCAATCAAACTAAAAATTGCACCCCAACAAAATCGCTAACTAGATGGCTAAGCCATTTGGCTAGCCAAATGGGGCAACCAATTCGGCTAGCTATCCCTCGCTCCCTGCTAGGTGCCCTTGGCTGCTGCCCCCATGCGCCTAAGCCCATGTCGCCCCTCCACTAGCGTTGCCGGCGTCGCCTCTCACCTAGGAGGATACAGAGAGTGAGGAGAAGCGCACAGAGGCAGGGCGTTGTCGGCCTTCTTCTCTTTGAAGCTCCAACCCAAGAAAGAAAGAAAAGAGAAAAAATGGAAAAAAAAAAGAAAATGAAGAGAAATAGAAATGAAAATAAAAGAAAAAAATATATTTTAAAAAATTTCTAAATTTTGAAAAATTTATAATTTAGGGATTTCTAAGGTTAGAAATTGGGATTTAAATAAATCAAATCATTCGAAATCTTTTGGGATTTTAAAGTGATAAAGAGTAATTTTTTAGAGAGTTGAAAATAGAGAGTTTGTTGGAGTGCTGCGAGCAGATATAGAGAAGAAACTAAATGGATAAATGGAGAGTCAAAATAGAGAGACCTTTGAAGATGCTCTGAAATAATCAGGTAAATGGGTGAAGCAGGTATGTATAGTCAATACCTATATCTATATCTATTTACCTATTTACCAATCGGGTATAATATTGAGAACATATCTGACCCTAATAAAGTTTTTATCTGTAGGTAAACAGGTAATTGAGTATAATTATCATCTCTAAGCGGCATGTCTGGATTGAATGGTCGTAAGAAAAATTCTTTGGATTAAATTGAATGTCCATGTAAACTACAGTATTACTACTGATTTCACCATAACACAGTTCGAAGATGCAACACTTGCTAGGCAAGTAGCTTAAGGATGTAATTTAACACATATACAAGTTTAAAATGTCGAAAGTGATACGGCAAGCAACCGTAATCTAAAAAAAGCTGTTGGGTCAAAACTCGGAACTAATTTCCCAGTATTTTGAACAAGATTCAGTAGAAATCAATCTAACCTGAGCTGCAAACCAAGAGTGTCTCGAAGAGCAGAGCTGGTGAGACGGACCAGAGCATGCGAGGTTGAGATGACCAGATAATATGCGAGGTTGTCAGGCAACGAGGCAGATATAAGCACAAAACAACTAAACTCAAATCTCAATTCGATCCTATCACTTGTCTGAATTTCTGAATTAGCCATCGACGACTTGACACGAAGTCGACGCGACTAAGTATTGCAGTTTCCATCACCTAGCGGCCAAATTGTGCGTGTATGACGAAGTCCACTGTGCATGTGTTTCCAATCCGATCCAAGCCCACGTCAAAGCCCTCACGCCGTTCGCTACATCGTGGCTAATTAACTAAGTGATAATAGTGTCACCTTAGTGATAACAGTGGCTAATTAACTCTACTGTCCATGTACTGATGACTGACGGTCAAACGGAGGCGCTGAGGTGCTACTATTTATGTCAGTTACCAGACACACGAGCATTTTACTGTGACTCGGTGGTTGAGAACCTAGCTAGCTTGTTGGCACTAATGACAGATTAATATAATTCCAGTCTCCTTATTCTAATCACTAATGACAGCTTAGAGAAAGCTAATAAATTAATTATGTCTTGTGCTTTCATCCAACTAAAACGACCGAAGATTTGCAAGTCTCGTTATAATACACCTCTCAAGTAAGTCTCCTCTACGCGTCCTGGTCGCCGTCTTCGTCTACGTCCTGCCTCGCCATTTCCGGGGGAGAGGAGTTAACCCGCTAGAGATCGATCAAACGTGAGTGACAACCCTCCATGTATGTGAATCCAATCATCAACGAGCGAACTACTACTACTATTTCACATTTTTTGATGCTTATGGCTCTAGTCTCTACTATTATAAAGCGGCCAGATTTCTGTATCCTCCGTCCGCAACCTGCCGTTTGTGTCTTCTCATATCCCATAAAAAAACCGGCCAAAACTTATACCTTATAAAAACCGCCTAACCGGCCACGGACCGCCCAGGGCGCATGCCACGGACTGCCGTGCGCACAACCTCCCGGCCGCACAACGCATGCAGCAACCGAAAAAAATGGGCACGCATGCATGTAGCAACCGAAAAGAATGAGAAAAAAGAAAAAAAATATTTTTGCAATTCAGTTTTTTAATTTCTTTATTTTTACGCGGATGTACGAATTTTATGTAAAAACACTTAGATTTCTAAAAAATCATACAGAAACATTAATTTTACGCAAATATCATGTTGCAAAATAAGTTTTTGTTGCAAAGCACATGCCTCTGACTAGTTACCATTGATTTGTTTTCATTTTTGGATGATGCATTGGCTGGTTTTCTCTTTGCAGCTTCGGGTGCTTCACGGGAGGTGAAAATGTAAACTAGATCAACACGGCTATGATCTCAATTTGAATGGACGGCTCGTCAAGAAATCACTGAATATTTTGATTGTGAAGTCTTCATTTGTGTCAGGAAATACAAGTTTTTTCTTCCAAAGTTTTTCTTTTCATGCCGTTACATCATTGTGAATTGTACAATCATTTCCCGAGCAAAT
Source organism: Zizania palustris (assembly GCA_019279435.1). Classification (NCBI taxonomy): domain Eukaryota; kingdom Viridiplantae; phylum Streptophyta; class Magnoliopsida; order Poales; family Poaceae; genus Zizania; species Zizania palustris. The sequence goes on from JAAALK010000081.1 coordinate 18,926,763, forward strand.
GAGATTATTCCTGCAGTTACATCATTTTGAATTGTATGAGACTTAGTGAATGCTTCTTTTAGTTTGAAATTATAATAATCCAATTTATTTTAATAAGTTAAAATAAACATATTAGTTTATTATAATCTAAAGTATAAATTATAACAATCTAGTAAGTTAGTCTAATCCAATTTTTTTTGTAAGCTAGATTATTATAATCCCAAGCTAAAACAAACGGCCCAGTAACTGATTCTGAGAGAGAAGTACTTGCTCTATCAAGACATCTTAGTTAAACTTCTTCGAAAGGAAGAGATCAAATGGTACCAAAGAACTAAGGTGACTAATGTCCTTTTAGGTGATAATAATACAAAATATTATCATCTAATTGCCAATGGAAAACATAGAAAAAAAGATCTTTTGTCTTTGATTGATCAGGTGGAAGGAAAGATAGAAGGGAATGTAAGTCCTACATTACCAATTTCTACAAGCAACTTTTGGTCAACCTGAGGATTCCCATTTTACACTAGATGAATCTAGAATAGATGATATATCCCAGGTTACGATATTGGAAAATGAATTTCTTACGGCACCTTTGTCTGAGGACGAAGTCCGGGCAGCTGTGTTTGGGATGGAACATAATAAGGCCCTGGACCGGATGGTTTTCAGGGTGAGTTCTACCAAAATATTTGAGATATCATGAAAGATGATTTGATGAATCTGTTCAAGAAACTCCATGCGGGAAACCTACTGGTTTTTAGTCTCAATTTTGGAATTATAACACTACTCCCAAAAGTTCAAGAGGCAAATAGAATACAACAATACAGACCAAATTGTCTGTTGAATGTCAGTTTGAAGGGGCGGACCCAGAATTTTTATAATGGGGGTGCGAAAAAATAATACAAAGCACATCTATAATTTAACAAAAATTAGACAATTACAATTATAGAAATAATATAGCTGAAACATACTCAATCTACATAGGCAATCATAATTACAAAAATATAAGAAGATGAAAATAGAAATCAAACTTCCATGGCCATCATAAACATTAAAGAATAATGTTAAATTGGTATTAAGATTTATGATAGTTGCAAACTAGATAATAAGAAGGTACATGTTACTTATAAATTAGTCATACATTTTATTGAAACTATTCTTTTGTCTTAAATAATAATGCAAGAGTACTCACAACATCTTCCATTTTCTCATTTCATCACTGACAAGTTTACCCAACATACTTAATCTTGTTGCTCTTTTTCATAAGTGAACTTTAATCTTATAGGAAGGGTGTTAACCATTGCACAGTTTGTTTTCATAAAAATTTGTAACACCAATACAATCATCTTATCGATAAAGTTTGGCAAAATATGAAATACACCTAAAAACATATATATGTGTATATATATAAAAAATTTCTGAAAATTTTGGGGGTACAATTGTACCCCCTTGCTCCATGGTAGGTCCGCCCATGGTCGCTACAAATAGAATTAATTCTATGGCAGACAATGTGGTGAGCTCTACACAAACTGCCTTCATGCGAGGACGCAATATACGAAGGTGTTGTTCTGCATGAAACGGTACATGAACTGCCTCGTAAGAAAGAATACGGCAGATTAGTAATTAATGGACTAACCTGCTGTGCTTGATGACTCATTGGACGTCCATGAATGATGAATCGGCTTGATCTGAGAAGTGAGAATTCAAAATAGCTCTAAAATAATTTGTTAATGATTTTTATATATTCGTTTAAAAGATTTCCAAAAGGACGCCATCAAGCCATAAGCCAAAGTGTCTTAGCGTTGAGGCTGACCTGATGGCGTCGCGATCTCCCACTGAGAAAAAGACGTCCAAAATTGAAATTTGTGAAACAGACAACATGATAATAAATGGTGCTTGGTTCACAATCACAAAGATACTTCAACAACATGATAGTCTGTTATTTACACTTTTTTGTTTGTTTGAAATAAGGATGTTATTTGCATACCAGATATTCCGATATTAATTAATGTATCCTATTTACATGGGTGTAAGATATTGGCATGCCAATTTTGCTGAAGGATGCTGCACCAGAACATGGATGATACCTTGCAGAAGTTAGAACTCTTCATCGGTTTCTGTCGTCCTGGTAATGGGTATTGACCATCTGCCTAAGTGGGCTGTGTAATTTGTGCATCTCACAGCACCTCTCCCTTTTGGCCCATCTGGGAAATCGATCACACTGATGCTGCCATCGTCTAGATGAAAAGATGACATGTGCTCCATCGTTAAATCAAGGCACCGGCAAATCAATGCTAGATGGACACCCGGATGTGCTACGATCACCAGAGTTGTATCGGTTGAAGTGTCATCCGACAACTCATTCAGCAAGGCTTGCCATGCTTCCTTCGACTGTGCCCAGAGTCCCTCCAAGGTTTTGTATTCCACGCTGCCCAACCAGCGAGACTGAGCTATTTCTCCAAAACTCTGCAGCAGAGAAGCAAGGATTGTTATTTGAACTCCCACAGAAAATGCAATGCTATTAGCATTTCCATGTGATTAGACAACCTGCCATGTGGTAACTGGGGAGCATTCATAATAAATTTTGATCTTTAAATGGTGCCTCTGGTCTTAATTTCTTATCATATGCCATAGAAAGTGGAAATGGTCTAACCTTTTGCTTTGTTTGAAAGGCATCATCAATTTCGAGTTCAAGCAATTTCTTCATTTCCACATAACGGGGCACACAGTCAGCCCCTAAGCAATCCGCAGCCTCTTGGACCTGCAATTCACTCTATTACGGTTAGATCAAGCAGGTAATAAACAGATAAAAAAGGATAATGCGTTGAACTAAACTTGGCAGTTAGTTTAGAATTAGCTACCTCACATATAGTAGTAGCGGTGTCAACTGCTGCAACTTGTGGGCTACAGAGAATACCATTCACCTTCTGATCTAAAAGTAACTCTGCAGTTTTCTGAGACTGAACACATTGACCAGTAATGAGCTTACGTTTAGTTAGAAATATACAATTTGCAGCACCAGGAAGACTGTGAGTTACCTGTATCATCCCAAGCATGTTCAATGGTGCATACCCCATTCCAGTCAAACTAATCTGGAATACGAATAAATGTAAATTACATACATAAGTGGTGACCAGGTGGACCCTTTACATAAACACACTGAAATCATTATCTATAATATATGCTCTGGAATTCTTTCTATAGTTGTTAACTCATAAAATACCTATATCAAATGAGATTGGTTCATTTAATTTTCCAAATTAAATTTCAGGAAATACAAATCAGACACCCAGGAAGATAGTAGGCAGTTCATATTGATTCATAGAAAGTGTATACCAGTTCCTTCAACATATTCTCTTTCTTTTTACATTCTGATCCATAGAACCAGGGCAAATTTCTTCAAGCAAACATGTCTACACAAAAGAAAATCCATACCTCCGTACTGTCCTGTGTAGCTCCTTGACATACTAGAATGATCCTCGTGCTTGTCTTTCTTCCTCCAGAACTGCCTGAGGCAACAGGAGAATTCGGGGTCTGCCCAATATGAACATGGAATGGAAATACAATTAATCCAGCATTTTATTGGTTTCATCTTCTATTTTTGTCATGATGAAAATTATTGTATCTACTTATTTAGAAGCTGATATGAAATAGGTAAGGCATATACTAAAAGGGAAAAATTTAGTCATCCAACTGAAAGTTACACACCTGATTTAAGCGGTTAAGGCATACACTTGGAGATACTCCACCAGTCCGAGGGGTGAAATCCAGCACACTAGCACCACAATTGCTCTGGAGTAGAATCCGAAAGTACTCCGTGCCAAGTCCTAAACACGAATACCAGGAAACCATACATCAATTGCGGACAAAATCTTGGAACTATAAATTCAACAGAAAGGCTAGCAGCACCAACCCAACGAAGTGGCAACAAGAGCCTGGTTTACTGCATTATGTGCGACAACAAGAACCGACTTTCCCTCATGTGCCAGGATCCTCTTCCAGCAGTTCTGTGCACGATCCCAGAGCTCCTGCACTGGGAAGTGCCCATCAATGTTGAAGTTGGCTGCGTTCTTTTGCCATTGCTGGTAGAGAACTCCATACCTTTCCTTCCCTTCATTCTTCAACAGTCCCTGCAAATGTTAACCAGCGAACACCAGCCCAGTCAAGCATCCATCAAACCAGCAAGCTAACAAAACTGATCAGGCATTTGCACAAGCACCCAGTGAGCATCATAAATAACCAGAGCAAGATCTCACCTGGAAGGAATAGAGATCGATCTCGCGGAGGTCGGAGTCCGGGATGAGGTCCTCATTGCGGTCCGCCCAGATGATCTCCGCAGTGCGGCGTGAGCGGGCGAGCGGGCTGGTGTAGCAGGCGTCAAAGGAGTCGGAGAGGAGCATGAGGCGGGAGGTTTCTGCCTGGGACTCGCCCTTGGGCGTGAGCACGGAGATGTCGGAGCTCCCCTGGATGCGCCCCTCCGCGTTCCACGTGCTCTGCCCGTGCCGCACCAGCACCACCCTCTTCGCCTCCCGCAGCGGCGGCAGTCGATCGTCCGGACGAGGGCTCGGGGACCTCTCCAGCTCCCGCAGGCTGGAGCAGCGAACGCAGGGGCCTGCTCCACCGACCCTCCGCCGGCGAGCCGTGGCCGGCGCCGGCGTGGGAACGAGGAGGAGCATGGGTGGGCGGAGAAAGGTAAGATCTTTTTCGTCGAAGATTTTGCATGTGTGGTCTACTGGTCTGGGTTGGGTTTTCCGTGAAGATTTTATTTTAGGGAAAATCACGTAGGAAGCGTTGTCCGATCTCAGAAGGCGCACCATGTAACACACGTCATTTTTTATGGGATTCTAAGGGTATCTTTATTGAGCTAGGGCTAACCATTGTAGATTATGGACTGTAAAAAAGTTGTTGTAAGATATCAGTTGTGAAAAAAAGTAAAAGTCGTTTGGCCGAAACAATGTTGACAAGCTACTTTAAGATGCGACCTATGTAAATGGAGGATCTATCCTTTACATTTCAGTGACAAATCCTCAATTTTTTTATAAATAAAGAATATATAATTAATTGTTTCAATTCTTAACTATAACAAAATATCAAGAGTTAATTTTTTTTGTACCATTATAATTTTTATAGTTTGCCAATATGTCATAGGTGTGTCATTGACATACGGGGCCGCCATAGTCACTGACAGTGGCATGTAAGTAATTTTTGAAAATTATAATGGCACATGAGTAATTTTCCCAAATATCAAAAGTGTACTAACTATCCTACTACCGCGTAGCAGTCGTGTTCGCTTGAACTATTGTGTGAGCTATATCTAATTTCTTCCCAAATCATCAACTGAGTTCAGTAGGTTGCACCAATTAGCAAATGCAGTGCGTGCGTGTTAGGGAAGGGATTGATGAGGGCAGGAGGCGGCGGATGTGGGTAGATCATGATGGGGCTCTAGAGCAACGATGCCATGGTCGCTGAGCATGGGTTCGACACTGCGAGGGTCAAACAGGGGCTCCGACGATTGGGAGGAACTGGTTGAGGTGACGCTCAACCTACAAGAGGACAAAACCATTGTGTTGAGCAACGTCAAGCTGATGGCGAGAGCAATGGTTGTGGCGTCGTCGGGGTGTTGTCGTCCTCTGTGGCGTCGCCGAGGTGGGCAAAGCTATAGGGTGGGGTGGCGTCACGATCATGGTCACCAATGATGCGTTAGACCTCGTCACACTGGCGCACATATCCTCAGGTGAGCATTGTCCTTCCGAAGAAGAAGAGGTCGTGCAAACAATACTGAAAAGAACGAAGCTGAAGATGCCAAAAATAGGTTTAGAGGTGTTGTAGATTTTATACTATGAAGCAGCTTTGGAAGAAAGCAGCTGAGCTGAAATAACTTTTTGGTTGGCTTTTGGCTTCTAGAAGACAAACGTTGCTCCCAAAAGCCAAACCAAAAGGACCCTAATTACAGAGAGTACTTTGAAGCTTATCTCACCGAATTTATTTACAAACTAACCATTGACATGCATTTTCGTGTGTAGTCTCATGTAATACAAGAGTATTGAAAGAGCACAAGAAGTTAGCTACTGTAACATGAAATATTTGAATGACACATAGTTAAGTGGCATTTGCTCTTTGTTACACTCCATTGTATAATAATTGGGCTTGTAGACACATGCCATATATACATATTGTGGTAAAAAACAAACATCACTTAACTTTATAGCATGGGAGAAAATCTTCCTTATAACAATTATTTCCATTTTAATTCCTTTCCAAAGTAAATTTCAAAGATGGGTCAAGATATCTTAAAATAACGACGCTAAATTATATTACACATCGGTACAACAAATAGGCAAAAATAATTGTCATGGTAGCAGTACGTAAGTATCTCTTAATTCGCATAGTTTTGTCTAGTCTGGAGTATGAACATTTATGGAATTTTGTTTAATAATATTTTTTAAAAAATTCAATTCTGGTAGTCGAATTTCAAAAATTGCAAACTTGGGCTCCCGTCGGTAGATCATCGGTCGAACAAAGCCATGTCAGACTTTGTTCGGCCATTCATCCTCCAAATGTGGTTATGTTAGCCAGTTTCGGCAGATGAACGGCTGAACGAAGCCCAACGACTAGTCCAATCAGAACCAATGAGTCATGCAACAGCTACTTCGGGCGAACTAGGTCACATCAGCCCGGTCAATAGCCGAACCAAGCTGATATGGCCTAGTTCGGCCAATTAGGTGTCGAACGTGGCTCTATAAATAGGGTGTTGAATACCCCCTCTTCACCACACTCGGGCTACCTCAACATTCACCCCTAAGGTAAGTTTTTCTCCCTCCTTTTTTATATTCAATTTTAAATATTTTAATATTATTTTAGTAGTAGTTTAGGAGTAATTTAGTAGTATTTTAGGAGTAATTTAGTAGTAATTTAAGAGTAGTTTAATAGTAGTTTAGTAGTAGTTTAGGAGTAATTTAGTTATACTTTAAGTGTAATTTCAGAGTAATGTAGCATTATTTTAAACCACCCTAATAAGTACCGTACATTTAATTTACGTATGTTTTCGAGATAGTTTAAGGTTATTTTAGAGATAATTTAAGGTTATTTTAGATATAATTTAGGGCTGCTTTACAAATGTTTTACATATAATTATGGTGTAATGTACATGTTAAATAAACAAAGTCCTTTATTGTTCATAGTTTTGTTATGTTTGCTTGGTAATCTAGTTGACGTAAGACTTGACTGCATCCACTTAAGTCCCTGTGTTGTTCCAGATATTTGCACGTATTTTATTTTAGTTTGATATATATTTATTGTACTGATAATTTTAACATGATTATCGTACTATGAAAAGTTTGATGATGTAGAGTCAGTGTTGAATATTTGTTTGTTTTAGTCATATTGTTTGGTGCTTTACTTTAGGGTAGAACATAATTATGGTGTGAACCTAATGTTTTTCAAGCATTATGGATAGAACATCATTTAGAATTTACTATGGAGATGGTCAAGTAGTTATTGGTCATGACGGTGCCGATCTTGGTAGTTTTTAATGTACCGAGAATAATTTGAGTTGGGTTGAGGAGCGTGCCATTGACAATATTAATAAGTTGATATATCGTATTTTTCAGGTAGATATGGAGCAGTGGGATTTGCATCTATATGCCCAAAGCAGCCATGTGCTCGAAGGGTATTTTTGGGAGATGGCTCCTATTTCCTCGAGCAACATGTGGAGGGGGTATATTAGAAGGGAATTAGATAAAGGTTGGGAATGGATTTTGCTAGTCTACTTCACTCCTTGTGTCATTCCAACTCTAGACCCAACACCGAATCAAGTTGTTGAGTCAGGCGTACAATTAGAGGTCAGCTAGAGTAGCCAACTCCATAAGGATATCCCCGAGACAGATGTAGTAGCTCCAACCCCAAATCTACAATGGACTGAAGAGCAAGATGATGAAGGGGAGGAAATAGAGGACATAGTTGAGTTGTTTGAGAGAGAGAGAGGACCAAGATTTCGAGGAAGCTATGTAGCAGAGTAGAGACGAGAACTCCGCTGAAGAAGACAAAGCAGTAGATGGCAACAATGACAATGAAGAGCTAGACATTCCGATTCCCAACAAGTGGCAAGTTGAATATTGTGATGCTCTTGCTATCAGTGATAGGCGACAGACTCGTTAGGAGTACACACAGAATGAGGTGCACATGGATGTTGTGTATCCTACTAAGGATGTAGTGCAAGATGCCTTCAAAGCATGGTTGTTGTCACTCCGACAATCATTTCGACTTAAGAAGTCAAACCGCATGACCTATGACGTTGTATGCGAGAATCATGCTTGTCCATGGAGAGTTCATGCATAAAAACCAAAGTGGGAAATTCATTGGGTATGCTCAATTGTGGCCAACATAAATGCATAGTTGATACAGCTGTTACTAGGCACAAGAATCTAAGTGCAAGTTACATTGTGGGGGTGATGTACTCAGAGATCATTAAGAATCTTAGTTATGAGCCTCGGGCCTTAATAATTGCCATAGAGAGAATATTTTAGTATATAATTAACTACTCAAAGGCATGGAGGGTTAAACATAAGACACTCGAGATGAGATTTGGTACATTCGAGGACTCATACTATAACCTACCTCTTTGTTTGGAGACGGTGCAGACGCTGCCAGGTGATGACGGTGACGTCAAGATGAGATACTGGTAGAAAGATACTTCATATGTTCGGGCATCGATGATGACTTCATGGTGAAAACAAAAAAATTAAATTAGTTTGTAGTTTGCACCTCCATCAATTTATTACAGAAGTTGATGTAATTAACTTTAGTTGTTTGCTATTGCGGGATAATCCAAGGAAGTGTAGTTTCACCCAATGGATCGATGATTCAAGGCAATGATCTGGTAGACTTCATGTCAGATAAGCCGAGACTATGGAGGAATACACTTGGAGGAAAGAAGAGCATTGGCTTAAGGTCGAGCATGCTAGTTCAAGTTGGATGGCAAATCCTTTAGGAATTCCCAAGCGGGAGCAATGACCTACGTGCACATGTGGTAGTCGTTGTATTATACGGACATCCCTCGGAGGTGACTCCAGGGGAAGGAGAGAATTTGTGTGCCCCAACCTATATGAGCACGTCATGGTAAGTGATGACTTAAATTAAATTCATATAATTCTTAACGCAATACTGACCTCACTATTTATTGTGGCAACAAAATATTAGGAGGTGTTCATTCCGTCGCTGGATAGATGTCACGTGACCTACGTATGATGATGGTTCTATGACAGAGACAGAAAGTCAATTGGAGTATGAAACTAGAAGGCGGTAAGCTGATGAGTGAGTGAGGACTACAAGATGGAGTAAAAAGGACATGCAATATAGGGAAAAAATAGACAGGGAAAACTTAGGTTCTTCGAGGAATAAAGACGTGCTAGGGAAGAGAGATAATGAAGAAATTAGTAGGATAGTAGGTCCACAAGATTTGCAATGTAATGCACTATTTATTACGTGTAGTTTATGTTGTTTTTATCGAACATCTTTGAATATTTGTTGACGCCAAGATTTAGTAGAGCCCAGGCCCACTAAAGGATGTCGCACGGTCAACAGAAGTCAAAAGGATCCAGTCAAAGGTGGCCAAAGAAGCCCGTCCATATTGTTGCGGCATGACAGGATATGAAGGAGTTGATGAAGGAGAGAGAAGATAAAGATGATCTAGAATTGGTTACAATGTAGATTACTTGGATGGCAAGTCTCTAGACTATAAATATGTATCTAATTACCTAGGTTTATGAGACACAATCAACCACAACAAACTATTACTTTTGGGGCATCGTCATCCTTGAATTTCCAAGGTTAATCCAGATGGGACATGACACTTGGAACCAAGCTGCATCGTCTTGATCTCAAGCGAAGAGGTGAGTCCCGCAACCCTGACGGTCACATCGAATAGGTTCATTTTCTTTGAGACTACATCGTATTGATCCCTTGAGGTATCGGTCCGATCGGTGTGATCCGATTTATCCTCATATATTTTGGTAGGTCTAAGGTTGCATCAATTTTGATCTCTTAGATTGATGTGGATTATGTGTCATAGTTTGAGACTTTATTGATTAAGTCCGACATCTTGATCTATTGTACCATGTTCATGCTATGTACCATTCATCTAAATAAAGTATGCCCGATGCATTGAAGTGTTATTGATTTATCGTGATTAGCGACTGTCTTGCATTGGTTAGGTCCAATCTCGTAGTTATGGTGATTTAATGGTATGAATACTTTATTTGTCATGTTAAGTTTAGTTTCTATCGGAGTACAAGTCGATAGGTTATCTTTATTTTCACATTATGTTTCATTCCCGTATGGGAGGCACGTTTCGTTCAGACAATGATATGTCGACGGGAGCCTAAATTTGCAAATTTTGAAATTTGAGCATCATATTTGATTTTTTTTAAAAAAAATATTATTATTAGAAAAAATTCAACATTTATGAACTATTGAAAGATATAGAAAGTTCATAACTTTATATACCACCTTGTAATTATCAGTGTCCATTTTATTTCTCCCAAATCAAATAAAACTGCTTCTTGAAATAACACCATTCTGATTATACACAAATACAGCTAATAGGAAAATAATAAGGCAAAGTCCATACATTCCAAAAAAATTTAAGGCATACAAGTTTTTTACATGCGTATAATATTGACCATTTATTTTTTCTCTATATCATCAGTAATTATTTAGATAATAACATATAAAGTAATTTTAAATATCAATTTAATTATATGATATATACATATATGTTTTTAGCTTAATTATTGGTCAAAAATTAAAAATATTTATGGTTTCTAAAAAGTCGGGGAGTCTTATATTTTAGAACAGATGTAGTAATAATTATGTACTGAATTTGTTCATCACAGAGGAGGGGGAATACAATTTGCCCAAAGAGCTGTTGTGGGTGTTCTTGTGGCAAGCTTAACCCAGATTAGGACACCTTTTCTATTCACTCTCATGCTTCTATTTCTTATCTTAATGGAATAGCGCAAATCCTGCCTTCCTTTCAAAATTAAAAAGATATATATATATATATAATATTGTATATACATATATACCGCGTCCTCGCCGAAGTGGAAGTAGTACCGGTAGTAGTAGTCATTGTCGAAGCCGAAGACCCATCCTTCTTCGTCGTTAATGGTGGTGAATAAAGTCAATGAAGTCGGGGTCGTACTCTGAAGTGTCTAGCATCGTCATCATCGGAGGCAGCCACGGCCAGTAGCTCTTCGGCGGGCAGCTCATACCGGCAGGCGGCAGAGCGGTCACGAGCGGCTCTATTTGAACCACGTATGGAGGCATGCCTCATGAAATCTATGGCGGAAAGAGCACGGCATCGTGCTAGTGTACTCGCCCTCCTTGTAATCCTCCAAACATATCACGCATGTAGCGTCCTCATTGGACGCCACTTCGGCACGATCGCCATGCTCATGAATCTCTAGCGCGCCAACCGACGCGGCCAAGTCAGGCAGGTCTCCTCCAGACCCGGCGCTAGTGCCGTCACCGTGCTCGTGGTTCTCTGGCGCACCGACCGATGTGGCCAAGTCAGGCAGGTCTCCTCTAGACTCGGTGTTGGCGCCGCCACGTCGTTGAGTACTTGAGTAGCAGCTTCTGATTGAACCATCCTTTCGACGGCTATTGGTTGACTTGCTGTTGTTGTTGCCTTGTAGGAGCAGTGTCGCCATTTCCAAGGGTTCGGGGGTTCTCTCGGCACCACCCTGTTGCACCTGCGCATGTACTATCCTCTGCTCCAGCGATTCGCTGCCGGCGTCAGGCGAGAGCTCGTCGCGGTGATTGTAGAAGCTTGAGCTGTTGGCGCCGACGTCGTAGGAGAACCAAACAGCATCGAGCTGTTCAGCGGATAGGAGATCTGGGACGTAATAATATGGCCCTGAGCTGGCGCCGCCAACACCGTCGTAGGTCGTGCCGACCCTAGGAACGAACACTTCTTCGCCGGATGGGAGTAACGATGAAGAGGACGGCTGCACTATTTGCTCATGCGCTTCACCGTCACCGCCGGAATCCTCCGCCGACGCCGTGATCTCGTCGCCGTGATGCATCCCTGAGCTGGTGGCACCAGCGTCGAAGACGGCGCCGCCGTAGGCCGTCACGGCCGTGTAGGCTCTAGTGAACTCTTCTTGGCTTGGGAGGCACGATAACTCATCCCAACTACTGCTTACAACGATGGCGTCCACGGCTGCCGCATGGTCGTCGTCCTCAGTCCTCACCTAGCCTTGAACCATTGCTGAATGCGTCGAGCAGGCAGCCATTGTCGTGAATCACTGAATCCCATGATACGGCGGCACCTGGTCAGCACAATCATCTACCTCGTCGGCGACGCTGTCTCCACCAAGAGGTTGGTAGGCCCGTAGCATCTCCAGCATCGAAGAAAGCCTGGCAAGATCCGCATCGCGGCGGCGTCTACTGTCGTCGTCGACGTCGAACATTCCCGCCGTCGATGGATCACTTCAGTTCAATCGAATTAATCGATCGTACTTTCTCCTGCAGATCGATAGAATTGGTTATTTTTGTTCAGTTTGCTCCCGTGTAAATATATATAGGGGGGAGGCGGCGTGCGTATGTAACGTGTCCGAGTCGGACAGGTACACGTACGAACGTGCCGGCCGGTCGTACGTGGACTGTACCGTATGTTTCGACTCTGGTTCGAATTGTCGAGGCAGCTGGTCCAGAGCAGAGTCGGAGACAACTGTGGGTTACTGCAATATTGTGCATGTACAGTTGGCACGGAATTTGCTACCTTTTGTTACTCCAATTATTCAAGATCGAATTTGTCTATGTATCTTTATGAAACGTACGGTTTATATAACATGCATGCAGCTGCAGCAGCAAGGTTCATAAGGCAAACTAACCTTACGTGACACCGACACAGTTATATATATATATATATATATATATATATATATATATATATATATATACAAATGCTATTCTACACCACGGGTGTAGAATGTTATTCTACACCGACGTGAAATGGAGGGGTTGGGATTGGGTGGGAGGGTGGGCACGATTGGGATAATCGGTGTAGAATAGCATTTACACCCATAGTGTAGAATAGCGTTCCCGTATATATATATATATATATATATATATATATATATATATATATATATATATGAAATTTATTAGAGCTGGTTTGATCTTATAAGGTGGATTAAGAATACTTAGTTGGGTTATCTTGTTTTTATTTTAAATTAAAAAACTAAATTTAAATAATTTTATTTTATTATAAAACTTTATATCTAATATAAATCTTGAGCTGAAATGGAAGAAAAAAGTCGTTTTTTTTAAACAAAATATCGGGTTCTGTGGTCAAACAGTAACAAAACAGTGTTTTTTTGCAAACGATCTTTCGCTGCAAAGACCATCAAGAAGAAAAATGGCATGGCAATGGAGGAGGTGGACAATTAATGACGGCCGGACTGCCTAAACTGATTTTTATAGGCGATCTATGTAAGGATGTACGTAAAAATTATTATATTTTCAAATACAATATACTTAATATATCACTGGTGAAAATCGTCGTTTTTCTACTTAGTTAAGGCCTTAAGGGGCAGACCCATTATGACCATGCTTGACAACATTAGAAAGAAACTAATGGTCCGGACGAATCAAAAGCGAGAGACTGGTCAGCGTGCCACACTACAGGAAAATAGGCATTAGTCGAGTGCCTCAAATTCAGTGAACCTAAATTCCACTCGACGCTCGATAAATAACACTCAACAAACTCAATATCGATGAACAGGGATTCGCCAAATATTTTTTATCTGACGTTCGGTGAACCTTGTATTAAGTGCTATGGTAGATTTATTGAGTGCTCGGTATAATACTCGGCAAAAAAAAGTTAATGGTTTGAGGTGTCCTGACGTACCAGTTACCACGCCCAACACAGGAAATCACTCCTTTTGTGGCGGGGAAATTGGAGAGATCGAGTAGCGAGTAGCTATATCTTGTTGTGCATATTAATCTAGTGTAGGATTATGAGACATTTGTAAGAGTGGAATCTCCGAAAATCATACAAAATTTGGGCAGCACAACTCTTTGTTCATCGACTCATTGTTCGTGTTGTTGGTGAAGCTAATGAAGCCTCTATTTATATTATTTATGCATTTTAGTACCAGGTTGAAAAACCATCCGACACTAAAATTATTAGTACCACTTAGGCTTCTATCTGGTACTAATTTCCATGCTTTTAGTATTGATTTATCATCCAACTGATACTAATAAGTTTAGTACTAGACTACTAGGTGGTCTACTAAAATTCTTTATTACTATCGGTTACCTGTCAACGACTCTTTGTCTCTTTTTTATCTCTATTATCTCAGTACAAATTTGACTATCAAAGAAAATATAAAAGCTTACTTCTATCTGAAATATACCACCCATGTCGTCACTCTTACGATGGCTCATACAAAACCCATTGTCCTAGCCACCACCACCTTTTATTTTGTCCTGATTATCCTCGTCGCTATTGGAGCCCTCCACCGAGATCCCCTGGTCGTGAGGAAGGCGGAGACAAGACCTTCTTCTGCTCCAACTTCTCCTTATTGGCCTTAGTGAGCGAGCGATAGTGCATGCCCATTAGTGGTTGGTGGTCCGGTATTAGTGTGCAATGGGTCAATATGGTGTTTGGGGCTAGAATGGGCAGACGATGACCAGATCCGACGCATGGCGCCAGCGTCACCGCCATGATGTGATCTCTTTTGTTTGACGACACTTTTCTGAGCGATGGCCATGAGGCAGCGTGTAGTGGTTGGGGTTGAAGTTTAGTGGCATGGATAACAAGAGGCATAGCGCGGCAGAATGTTTATGAGGTGGCGTTCAAAGGGTGAGGGTGACGTGCAACATCCCTCGGTGGTGGTTAAGGGATTAGATCTATCTTGCGGTGGTGGATGTGTGGTCTCAAGGTTGCTTGGAGCTGGCGGTGGCCACCTCCTCTCCGGTGTGGTTTTTTCTTGTATCATCTCTACAGTTGTTGATTGTTTCTTCTCGTTTTTCTCTCCTCTTTTTCTTTAGAGCTCATTTCCTTCTTTGATTGTCTCTTTTTGGTTGTGGGGTACTTCCTCAGTCTTATGGTAGTCGTCTTTGAGACTTGTGATCTTCGTCTACTAATGTTGCCGTCTATAGGAATGATGCTAGTGGGCATCGTGCTGGCCTAGTTTGGGCGAAACAGTGTATTGTTTTGCCCGGATGTTTTTGATTTTTCCTGGGAAAAATAGTGTATTGTTTTGTCCGGATGTTTTTGATTTTTCCTGATTACCTCTATCTCACAGGGTATATTCTTTTTTTCCTATATCAATATGTAACTCGTTGTTTTGTGTGATTTTTT
This sequence comes from Zizania palustris, assembly GCA_019279435.1. Lineage (NCBI taxonomy): Eukaryota > Viridiplantae > Streptophyta > Magnoliopsida > Poales > Poaceae > Zizania > Zizania palustris. The sequence continues at coordinate 18,942,109 of JAAALK010000081.1, forward strand.
TAAAAGCTTACTTTAATAGTGGCATTGGAATTTCATGTAAACGTAGAGAAAGCCTATAGCAATTAGAGCTTAAGGCTAGTCTTTGAATTTTTATTGAAACTGAATGATGTTTTTGAGATTATACCCAGATTATCTAATATTACATCACATAATCCGGCTATTTAATTGGAGCGAACAATGTGGTAATGATACCGCATACATAGAACAAACGGACTTTATTTTTCTTACACTATAAGAATCCAGAATACTTCATTGGCCAAACGCTAACTTTAGTCGGTTTCTGGCCGACATATGCTTTTCGATGGAAATTGACGGTCGACAGAAGTTAGTTAACTTATGTCAGTTAGGCGTGACCGACGGACCGTCGACTAATGTTTGGCTGATGGAAGTTAACTTTTTCCCCCTTTTTTCTGTACATTTCAGCATATTACATCCTCAACAGAATTTTATATTTCAGATTACATGTTCCAGTACATTCCATCAGAACAAAATTTCACATCCAAATATCAAACCATCGTTTCTGTATTATTATTTGGACAGCAATACAATGTTGTTCATTACCAGTTAATTTTACACAAACATGTGAGATTGGAACATAAGCCTCAGAAGAAAATTGTATTAAAACTACAGAAAACTAAGTAAATGAATCTGGTCACATGAACATTGCTTACTAGAAAGAATGCTAGGTGTGTGACAGTGAAGTATCCCTTCACTTTACTCCTGAATCTTTTGAACAAGTGGTATCTTCTGGAACATGTGTTCTTGGAGGCGGGGCTTCAGCCTGAGTGGGATAATTATTGACGTATTTCAATTTAAATCTTAGAAACATATTTAATTTAAATCTTAGAAACATATTTAATTTAAATCTATTGGACCGGAAACGGCGACCAGAGGGGGGGTGAATGGGAGCTTTTAAAAATTTAGGCTAAAAACAGCCTTCGGTTTTTAATTCTGTCTACTGCGGAACAGACTTCGAACACCAACCTTTGAAGGTCTGATTCAGAGGTATTTGACAGCTCCGAACACATGCTTCGGAAGGAGTAAAAGTCTGAAGTCAAGCAGACTTCGCTCCACCAACAACCCCGAAAACAACTCTGCTTAGTCAGTGCAGGCTCCGCACACAGGGTGCTTCGAGCAGGCTTCGCACTTCACCCTTCGCAAGAGTGGACTACCCTCTGAGGACTTCGACCTAATACTTAGCGACAGCAACTGGTGCTGGGCTTCATACTGCACAGGTCTAAACGCACACTAAACAGACTTCGCTAAGGGTTCAGACACGAGAAGCAAAACAAGCCTCGAACAGGGCTTCGCTAGTAAGCAGCGAGGTCTAGCCTCCTGTTACACAGAGCGAACGCACACTGAAAAACACACTTCGCACACAACACACTTCGCCAACACAGGCTTCGATGCACTGTCACAAGTCACTCGAGGTGACACACAAATGGACGAAGTATGCAGCGAGGTAAGTAGAACAAGCTCAAGCAAAAAGCACACCGAGGCAGGGCTTCGCCGCTTGAACAAGGAACACTAAAAAGAACTCACTGGATGTATTCAAAGTGTGAGAAGGCTAGTCCAGGAGCTCAACAGTAAATGCTCAAAGCGTTAAATGTTACCTACCCAGCTCCCATATTTATAGCCCACAGTTCACCCAAGTGAAATGACTACTTTACCCCTAGGGTTTACACCAGTTTTGTGTCTACAGAATGGAGGGGTACAAAAGGTAGTCAACTTTATTCTGGAGGCTTCTCTGTCAGCTTTGCAGAGAGGACAGCGTCAGCTTTTTTCAAAGCAGACAGTGTCAGCCTTTGCAGTTTTTGACCTTCCTAAAGCCCCCCTTCGCACGCGAGGGGTGAGGTAGCTTCGGCGAGAAGCCTTGAGCCTGGTGGCCTTCGCTTCGCCGAAGATAGCCTCCGATACAGTGACGATTTTGAGCCGAAGCCGTCAAAGCTCTTGGGCCTTCGCACCACCACCTCCGGAGTGGACCACCACGGCTTCGCAGCTACTCCCAGCTCGAGCTCCGTCAGTCCGTGTACCAAAGCCATGTATGGCCGAAGTACCACAAGTCATCCTCACTCCGGAGCTAGCCTCGCTCCGAAGCCTTCCTCACTCCGAAGCCCTCCTTCGGAGTACCACCCTTCGAAGTCCCTCCTTCGTCCAAGGCCTCCGCATGAAGCATTCCATGAGCACTTCGTCGCAGTGTCTCTCCCCAAGCACACTCCTCGACAAGCCTCACCCGGACCATGCCTTCGATGCGCCTCGACTTCTGAGATCTTCGTCGGGTACCTTCGAATGTCTCCCTCTGGAGCACACTTCGAACGCCTTGCCTCCGCAGAGGACTTGAACCACCAAACTTCGAAGTCACTCCATCCGGAGTACCCTTCGAAGTGCCTCGCCTCCGAGGACTTTGTCTCGGAGTACCTTCACCCGGAGCTACGCTCCGCACTTACTGCCCTCTCCTGGTGCACCTCGACCCGAGGTCCGACCCAGACCCCTTCGCAGCCACCGTGACGGAGCTCCCTGCTCCCCTGGCATCAAGCCTCCCGCTTGACCCAGGTTCACCTGCCGCGAACCGTTCATCGCCTCCGAAGTCCCCTGGGCACCACAGACAAATAGACAAGTGTATCCAGTACTCCGGAGACCTCTCCGGGTTAGCAACCTTCGGCACACACACTCCGGTGTACCGCCCAAAGTACCGAGACCTTCGGTACGAACCTAGTCATCGTGTACTGTCGGACCCCTCCGACAGGCACACTCCGCTGCAACAGCTGCAGCAACCAAACCACCGAACCCTTCGGTGAAACCACCTCCGAACCCCCTTCGGAGGTACCCCTTCGAAACAGAGGTTAAAAGCCTGTCAATCACTCATCACAAACACCGAAACCAACCCTTGGTTTCTCAATCTCCCCCTTGATGAGTGCATTGACAACCAAATTCAAGTCAAGAAAAAATAAAAAACTTTCAGCACACAAGTGACCATCAAAACTCAGAAACGAGCCAAAGCATGTCACTTGACAAAAGAATTTTCCTCCCCCTTTTCAAAAGAATAAAAGCCCCTTCGGCAAATCTCCCCTTTTGCAAGATGAAAGCTCCCCCTGTGAAAATGATACCTTTTTGCAACAGAGAACCCAAATTTCTCCCCCTTTGCGGCAGAGAACGAAGCAATTTCTTTCTCCCCCTTTGGCAATGCAAGCATCAAGGAGCATTGAAAAGATGCATAGCTTGGAAATGAGCAGAATTTCAAAGACATATAAAGCAAAAATATGCCAGTAGTAATACCAATGATCATGGGCTCAGCTCAATTTAACATTCTCTACAAACATGATGACAGCATGTGATTTGATTATTTTTGAAATAAAAGCATCACCACTTAGTTAGGAAAACTAGACAAGTGGAAGCAAGGACTGCGCAAAGCTAGTCAATTTCTACTCTAGACAGGCAAGACCAGGTCAAATGGAGCATTAAAAGCAAACTTGATGTTCAATGAATTGTGTTGATCTTTTTCATAATGCCAGGGGTTATTTGTTTGTCCACCTTATACTATCCAATCAGGCCAAGCCTAGGCATGAAAGCCATCAGAAGCTTAAGGCAATGATTTTGGCAGACACTACACTATTCCAGTTCAGACCGATGTGCAATGGTAAGCAGTCTAGAATAGGGTAGTGGGACAAACAAACCCACCTGGATCTTTTACTTTGAAGCATGCAAATCATGAATTAAGTGAACCAATTTTTTTTAGCATTTGATGAATAGCCATGAGTAAGTAGAACAATTTTTCAAGTTGCAATTTTTAGCATCCAAAGAAAAGTGTCTTGCTATCAAGCAGATAAAAAGATAGCTAAAGCAGTCCTGCCTATACATGCTAGATTCAAGACTAAGTAGTGAGCACGATTTGATTTTTGGAAAGAAAACATCATGCACATTAATGTTTCAGATATATTAAAAAGAGCTGAGCTGACACGATTTCATGAATTATAATCAGGCATATAAATGCAAAATATGAAAATGCAATTTCACACATAACTAGCAGATGCACACCAGTTCAAAACAGCTCCCCCTCACAAAATGCCGTAAGGGTGACAAACACCAAGTTCCCTACGCAAGTAGGCAAAACGAGAAGCATCGAGGGGTTTAGTGAAAATATCGGCTAGCTGGTGTTGGGTATCAACATATTGAAGTTCAATATCACCCTTCTCATTGTGATCTCTGAGAAAATGATATCGCACATCAATGTGTTTGGTTCTGGAATGCTGAACCGGGTTATTTGCAATGCAAATAGCACTAGTGTTATCACAGAAAAGTGGAACATTCTTATAATCTAACCCGAAATCCCGCAAAGTAGAAACCATCCACAAAATCTGAGAGCAACAGCTAGCTGGAGCAACATATTCGGCCTCAGTCGTCGATTGTGCAACACTAGACTGTTTGCGGGAAGACCAGCAAACCAGAGATGTACCCAGAAAATGACAAGTACCATAGGTACTCTTCCTATCAATCCTACACCTAGCAAAATCCGCATCGGAATAACCTCGAAGACATAAAGATGACGATGCTGAATACCATATGCCAAATTCGAGGGTATGTTTGAGATACCTCAGAATGCGTTTTACCGCTTGTCGGTGCGAAGCTCGTGGTGAAGCCTGAAAACGAGCGCACAGACATACTGCAAAGTGTATGTCCGGCCTCGTAGCAGTCAAGTAGAGGAGGGAGCCGATCATGCTTCGGAACTCCTTCTGATCTACGGCTTCTCCATCTTCGTCAGGATCCAATGCTACAGATGTAGCCATTGGAGTGGCGAGGGGCTTCGCATCGGACATGTCAAACTTCTTGAGCAGGTCCTTGGTGTACTTCGTTTGGTGGACGAAGGTACCTTGTTTGCTTTGCTTGATTTGCAACCCAAGGAAAAATGTAAGTTCGCCCATCATGGACATCTCAAATTCCCTGCTCATGGTATCTGCAAACTCGGCAACCAAAGCATGAGAAGAGCCACCAAAGATGATATCATCCACATAAATCTGAACTAGGAGGAAATCTTTGCCATGCTTGAGAGTAAACAGGGTTTTATCAACAGAGCCCATCAAATACCCTCGCTCAAGCAGAAAAGACTTAAGTCTATCGTACCATGCCCGAGGGGCCTGCTTGAGTCCATAAAGAGCCTTATGAAGTTTAAGGACTTTATGTCGGTACTTAGGATTTTCAAAACCAGGGGGTTGTTTTACATAAACATCTTCACCTATGAAGCCATTAAGAAAAGCACTTTTGACATCCATTTGATAGAGTTTGAATCCCCGGGATGTCGCAAAGGCAAGCAAAATCCTAATGGCCTCAAGGCGAGCAACAGGTGCAAAAGTTTCAGTAAAATCAATCCCTTCTAGTTGAGAATAACCCTGAGCTACAAGTCTAGCCTTGTTTCTAACTATAGTCCCATCCTTCCCTTGTTTATTTTTGAAAATCCATTTTGTTCCAATGAAATGAACATTTAGTGGAGGATCAACTAAAGTCCAGACTTGGTTTCTCTCAAAATTTTCATGTTCCTCATGCATGACATTGATCCAACTAGAATCAGTAAGTGCATGACTAACATCTAAGGGCTCAAAAGAAGCAACAAAAGCGGAATCAATGAAATGAGCATGAGAACGTGTTACCCTTTGATCAAGGTCACCAATGATCTGCTCGGGAGGATGCATCCTTTGAACATGGTGTGGAGCCTCGCGGTGGGATGCAGTCTCCCCCTCAACTTGTGCGTTGGAGTGGTTCAAGATGACCAATGTCGAGGTAGTTGCTTCGGGACCTCGTGCCGAAGTGGTCGAAGCGGGGTCAGCTTCGGGGGTTGATGTCGTGGGTAGTAGGGGTTCTTCCTCGAAATCTCCGGGATCTTCGTCTTCGAAGATGGTCTGTTCCATGTCGTGTTCATTTGCCTGTTCAAGAGCAGAACTAACAATGGGTTGATTCATCAAAAGTCACATCACATGACTCGAAGACAGTGTTAGTTTCCAAGTTATAAACACGATAAGAATGACCATGAGTAGTGTAACCCAAAAAGATCCCGTCAGAAGAACGCGACTCAAATTTATCCAAATTACCACGTTTTAGGATAAAGCACCGACAGCCAAAAACTCGAAGATGAGTAACCTTGGGCTGTCTCCCAAAACGCAGCTCATAAGATGTCAAGTTTAAAATTGAGCGCAAGAATATACGGTTTGAGATGTAACATGCAATGTTCATGGCCTCAGCCCAGAATTTTCTAGGAGTCCTGTGCTCATCGAGCATCGTCCTAGCCATCTCAACCAAAGTGCGGTTCTTCCTCTCAACAACACCGTTTTGTTGAGGGACCCGCGGAGCAGAGAATTGATGTTCTATGCCATGCTCCAAGCAAAAGTCAACAAAGAGACTGTTTTTGAACTCGATGCCATTATCACTTCGAATGAATTTCAATGCACCTGAGAGTTCAGTGAAAAGTCTCAAAGCCAAGCTCCGAAAGTGTGAAAACACTTCATCCTTGCTGGCAAGAAAGAAGACCCAAGAGTAGCGAGAGAAATCGTCGACAATCACTAAAACATACCACTCGCCGCCTAAAGAACTAACCCGAGATGGACCGACAGTGTCCATATGGAGAAGTTCTCTGGGCTGTTCAGTCATCACTGTGGTGACTGGCGAATGCGAAGCAGCAATCATTTTTCCATGTCGACAAGGAGCGCAAACTAAATTCTTCTCAAACTTGAGCTTGGGCAATCCTCGGATCAGACCTAGGTGTAGCGCCCCGATTTAACAAATCGAGACATTATTGAATTTCATAAGAAAAACAATAATACAAGAGGTTCATCATGCGACAATCGTACATACGACAGTGTTCATGGTACACAGACCATATTTATTACATCATTGTTTAAATAAAAACAGTAAGGTAAAATAATTAGAAAACGGCATGACGAACGTCTTCTTCAGGATTTTTCTCCCCGACTGGGTCGCTACTCCAGACCGTCCTCGTAGTAAGCATCCTCTGTGGGGTCCAACGGGTATGAGTACAAAAAGTACTCAACAAGCCACCGCAAAATGCAAATAATAATGCAGGGTAATAAACAAGGAAGGATAATGGCTAACATTGCGGAATAATGCAGTTGCAGTTATTGCATTTAGTGTAATCATATTTTAATCACGCGGAAAGTAAACATGAACATCATCAACATCAACTAACTCGAGGGGTACAGTCAGCCCCACCTCGCTCAACGGTCCTTACATGTCAATCCATCATGCACATACATATTCAAAGTAAACTAACTGGGGGATGTCACGCAACCCGCCCTTGACCGTGGGCTCGGCTTTTCGAAAAGATTTAAGACTCTGATCAGAGATGTACTACTGTACCCACAAGGCACGCACTCATCCCAAACAAGATGACCCATTTCACGGGAACTCGTGCCAAAACCTCAATATGAGATGTTCCAAGCGATAACCACCCGCTCTAGGTTTCGCCGGCACGCCGGGCCGCATCCCGGCTAACGTCGCACCCCCTTTTGCGCCACATTGGTACAAGTCACCCGCAGGTGCAACTTGACCCATCTCCAAATGGTGGCCTCGGTTTGGAACAACCCATACCTTAGTTAGGACTTACCCACTAGACTTGTGGTTAGTACGTAAGTGTATTGCAACGGATCCCTCAGACCGGTCCTTATAGTGCCCCGGGTGCTACCAACCAATGCCCTAGCTTGCACCCGGAACCCACCATGCATACACTCACAACCATGACTCATCACCAACAGAGTTTCCAAGGATAAGAAGTAACGGGGATCATATAATAGAACCATTTTGCTACGACTCATTTTTATCCTATAGCGGCCGTGTCAATACATTGGACACTAGCTAATATCATTGACCATAAGGTGACAAGGAGGTTAGGCGAGATAGCATGGCTTGGGTTGCACATCAAGGTCGGGGGATCCTAAATCAATATAATGTAAGGGTTCATTTGACTAATGCAATCACCATGGGGATGGGTAGAGGGAGCACGTCCAGTTTGTTTGTTTTCACAAAATCTTCCGAGACGAAGGAGTGGGTTGCTCCAGAGTCAAATAATATGACGGCTGGTACGGAATTCACAGTAAACGTACCGAGCACGACTTCAGGAGCCTCTTGAGCTTCTTCCGCGCTGATGTGGTTGACGCGGGCACGAACTGCCTGGTTGGGGGCCGCGCCCTGAGCTGGCTTGGGGTGAGGACACTGGTGTGCATAGTGCCCTTCCTTGCGGCAGTTGAAGCAGACGACCGGCCTTCCTTGGCGATCCTTCAAGATCGGGGCCTTGGCGGCTGGTGTCGGCTGAGCGGCCGGAGCTGGTGGAGCGGGGCGAGGATGCCCGGCGTTGGATCCACCGGCGGCGTGAGGTGGCCTGTAGGCGGGCCGAGGATGGTAGGCGGGCGCTGGTGGCGGAGGGACGAAGCGGGGCCTTTGAGAGTTCGCCTGCTGATGCTTGAAGGCGATCATCTTCCTCTTCTTGAGGTCCAGCTTGTTCTGCTCAGTCTCTTGGATGAGCGCTTTGTTGACCAGCCGTTGGAAGTCGGCGAAGTCGGCGGCGATGAGCTGGATGGACAGCTCATCCTTAAGTCCCCTGAGGAACTTGGCTTGGCGGAGGGCGTCGGTGCGCACTTCCTCCGGCGCGTAGCGGGCGAGGCGGTTGAACTCATGGAGGTACTCCATGACGGTCCTGTTGCCTTGCTGCAGGTCGCGGAACTCCTGCTGTTTCACCGCGATAACACCGGCGGGGACGTGGGCAGCACGAAAGGCGATGGTGAACTCCGCCCAAGTCACCACGTGGCCCTCTGGCTGGGACTCACGATAGTTGTCCCACCATTCAGCGGCGGGACCCTGGAGCTGGTGAGTGGCGAAGGCCACCCGCTCCCGGTCGGTGCAGGGGAGGAGGTCGAGCTTCTTTCCGATGGTGCGAAGCCAATCTCCGGCCTCCATCGGGTTGGTGGTGCTCGAGAAGATAGGCGGGCGCACGCGCAGGAACTCGGAGAGTTGCGGAGCGGGCGCGGGTGCTGGTGCGCGAGGGGCGGGCTCCCCGTTCTGTAGACGGTCCAACTGAGCCTGTTGGTTCTGCATTTGGGTGAGGAGGGCGGTGATCAGGTGGTTCTGATTCGCCATCATCTCCGCCAAGGTGGGATGGTTGGCGGAAGGCGACCCAGACTGACGCGGGCCCGTTGCACCCCAGTTGGGTACAACACCCTCAGGCGCATCACGGCTTCCTCCTGCTCCGTTGTTGGAGCCGGTGTTCTGGTGGTCGGCCATCTTCTGAATTCATAAGGTTATAAGGCAAAAAAGTTGACAACACCATTAACAAACATAGTTCAAGCATATAAATTAAGTGGTAAAAATGTTTATTACAATCAAGTTCTTATTCTACCCACAACACACTCGTCGTGGGTAGCACCACATACAAAATAATGCTTTTTATTTTAAGTAGCGACTCCTAACGTCTACTCGCCACCGGAGGCGGTCTCCGTGCTCTCGGAACCACGAGTGCGCGGCTCTAGAGAGATGGTGGGCTCGAGAAAATTCTCGATGATGGAGTCGGAGACGAGGCTGGGGCGTGGTGTAGGGGCGCTGGTGGAGGGCCTGGCGGGGGAGGGTCGTGGCGGGATCCTCTTGGGGCGAGGGAGGGGCTCACGGATGGGCTTCTTCTTCCTTGGAAGAAGAGGAACCATCTCCGCAATATCCTTCTGCAGCTGCATGATCTTGCGCTGCAACTCGCCATTCTGTTGGATCAGGTTCTTCGTTTCTTCACGAAGGAACTCAACCGCCTCATGGTGCTCGTCGGCGTCGAGCACCGCCTCGATGTGGAGATCATCCATGGCCTGCAGAAGACGCGACTGCCGGGCCATGACCGGATCACGCACGGAGTGAACTCCGAGGTAGATGCTATGGTGGGCTCCGAGAGTGCGCTTCGGCACGAGCCGAAAGGACGAGTTCTGAAGACGATCGTCGTAGATCATCCTCAGCTCCATGAGGGCCTGGAGGGCGACTCGTTGGCACGCGACGTCGAAAGTCGGGCCTCCAAGTGCGGTGGTGTAGGGCGGCAGGTGTTCTCCGGAGCCGTGGACGGTGAGGGAGACGTCGCAAGGCCCGGCGAACTCGTCGGGGTACACTCCTTGAAATTCGGGCTCGAAGAGGAACCCGAGGAAGGTGAGCATCATACGGAGTTCCCGGACGAAGCCCTCGTAGTGGCGGCAGTAGCTGTGGACTTGGTAGACCGGCATCTACAAAACAGCAAGTTGAATAAAAGTGAGGAGAGGAACAAAGTTTATGAAGTAGATTTTCGAGAAATAATTTCCTGTGGCTAATGGCTAGGCGGGTCTGTTTGGCTTCCTACAGTCGAGTCGGCTCTGATACCATCTTGTAGCGCCCCGATTTAACAAATCGAGACATTATTGAATTTCATAAGAAAAACAATAATACAAGAGGTTCATCATGCGACAATCGTACATACGACAGTGTTCATGGTACGCAGACCATATTTATTACATCATTGTTTAAATAAAAACAGTAAGGTAAAATAATTAGAAAACGGCATGACGAACGTCTTCTTCAGGATTTTTCTCCCCGACTGGGTCGCTACTCCAGACCGTCCTCGTAGTAAGCATCCTCTGTGGGGTCCAACGGGTATGAGTACAAAAAGTACTCAACAAGCCACCGCAAAATGCAAATAATAAAGCAGGGTAATAAACAAGGAAGGATAATGGCTAACATTGCGGAATAATGCAGTTGCAGTTATTGCATTTAGTGTAATCATATTTTAATCAAGCGGAAAGTAAACATGAACATCATCAACATCAACTAACTCGAGGGGTACAGTCAGCCCCACCTCGCTCAACGGTCCTTACATGTCAATCCATCATGCACATACATATTCAAAGTAAACTAACTGGGGGATGTCACGCAACCCGCCCTTGACCGTGGGCTCGACTTTTCGAAAAGATTTAAGACTCTGATCAGAGATGTACTACTGTACCCACAAGGCACGCACTCATCCCAAACAAGATGACCCATTTCACGGGAACTCATGCCAAAACCTCAATGTGAGATGTTCCAAGCGATAACCACCCGCTCTAGGTTTCGCCGGCGCGCCGGGCCGCATCCCGGCTAACGTCGCACCCCCTTTTGCGCCACATTGGTACAAGTCACCCGCAGGTGCAACTTGACCCATCTCCAAATGGTGGCCTCGGTTTGGAACAACCCATACCTTAGTTAGGACTTACCCACTAGACTTGTGGTTAGTACGTAAGTGTATTGCAACGGATCCCTCAGACCGGTCCTTATAGTGCCCCGGGTGCTACCAACCAATGCCCTAGCTTGCACCCGGAACCCACCATGCATACACTCACAACCATGACTCATCACCAACAGAGTTTCCAAGGATAAGAAGTAACGGGGATCATATAATAGAACCATTTTGCTACGACTCATTTTTATCCTATAGCGGCCGTGTCAATACATTGGACACTAGCTAATATCATTGACCATAAGGTGACAAGGAGGTTAGGCGAGATAGCATGGCTTGGGTTGCACATCAAGGTCGGGGGATCCTAAATCAATATAATGTAAGGGTTCATTTGACTAATGCATATATAACCTATGTGTTTTAGCGATAGTTTAATCAAACGTGGGTTCAATATGCTCAAAAGATTGGTTTGGTGACTTGCCTTGCTTAGCGAAAGGCGAGGGAGGGACTTCCGGGAAGTACTCCGGCTCCTCGGCGACGTCGTAGTCTTTTTAATATAATAAAGTAAAATAAATAGAACACATTCAATCAAACAATATAACATCACATTATAAGCACATAAGTTACAGTTGGTTTGATTAAAACTAAAATAAATCCAATTGTTAAGGTCCTGTGATTTATTTCATAAATAAATTTTAAAGAAATTAAAAAGTTGTCCTCTTTAGAAAGGGGTGTTTAAATGTGATTATTGTCATATTAAGCTCTCAAATAACTTTGAAATGAAAAGTTCATGTTAATTTAATGGTTTTCAGTACATGGACAGAAAGGAAACAAATAAATTTTTTTCTAAAGTTTAAATATTTGAATTTATATTTTAACCCCAAGGGCATTTGAATATTCATTTGAATAAACATGAAATGTCCAAAGTAAACCTACTGTTTTTATTGCATAAACATGTAGAGAATAATATTCTGAATTTTCTGAAATTGGAATGGCAATTTTTAGAGTCCAAATGCGCCAGATATGAATTTTACAAGTTTAAAAGTATTTCTGAAATTCATTTTCAATTTTTAAACTCCTCGGGTCCACGGTGAGCTAGGCCCACGGTGAACCCGCGCACTGTGCGCGTGCGCCGGGTCGATCTGGACCGTCGGATCCAGATCCGACGCGCGAGGGCGAGGCGGGGCGCGTAAGTTACGATGGACGGTCAGGATTAAAACGTGCGAAGGGGTACCACGTGGACGCACGAGATCGCACGCCGGTTTTAAATGAAAACGAACGCGTGAGATCAAAACGTAACGCTTTGACCAGATCCGACGGTGCGGATAAGATCGCGTACGTGGGCTCACGCGCGTCGTTCGATCGCGATCGCACGGTCGGGATCAGATCCGACACGGCACGGGTACTCGACCCATGCCGGTCGTCTTCTCCAACGACGGCGAGCGGGCCAGCGGCCATGGCGAGCAACGGCGGCCCTAGCTAAGCCTAGAAATGGAAGGGGGACGCTACGGCGGTCACGATGGTACCTTGGCGGCGGTCCGGGGACGACGGGGCGTGGCCGGCGACGAGGGTAGACGCGGAAGGCTCCTCGGGTACTTGACGGCGACGGTGTTCCGGCGATCTCCTTGACCAGCGGAGACGTGGCCGAGGTAGGGGACGTCCTTGCGGTTACGACGGTGGCGGAGGCGCGGGCCGGGGTGGTCCGAGGCGACGGCGAGGGGCGGCCGGAGGCGAAGCAGGGGGAAAACGCTCAAGGCGAAGGGAGGGCGCTCTGTTCGTTCTCGAAGCGAGTGGGCGTGGGGGTCGGATGCGGCGTAGGCCGGGGGGGGTTAAATAGGACACCGGAGGGGGCTCGCATGCAAGGAAAGCCGAGGGGGGGCTTTACTCACCGGCGAAGGCGCGGCTGGGCGCATGAAGGCGATCCAGGGGCTTAAACGCGCGCCTTAACGCGCTTAATTGACCGGTGGGCCTCGGGGGAGTTAATGCCGGCCTCGGTTTAACGGAAGGGGGAGCCGGCGAGGGGATCCGAGGCGAAGTTCTCGCCGGCGGGATTAGGGGGGGCTGGCGCGAGGTTGAAGACGGTTCTGACAAGCGGGGGCCACTGGCCAGCGAGCGCGGACGAGCGAGGGAGGCAGCTGACGGGTGGGGCCGGGTTGTCGGGTGCGCGCGCGAGGGGAGGAAATCGGCGCCGACAGGTGGGGTCCGAATGTCAGTCTAAGGCGCGCGGGGTAACGGACTGGGCCGGCCGGGAGAGAGAGAAGGGAGGGAAGGGAGCCCATTACTGTTACTAAGGTTTTTCAGATTTAAAATAATTGCAGAAAATGGATTAAATATTTTGGGGTATTTCCAGAGTGGATATAAATTTATAAAAATTCTCAAAAACATTTCTTGGCTTTAGGATCATATACAAAAAATTTCACCTCCTAGTTTGGCCATCTACTCTATGTTGTAGTTAAAAAGGGTATAAAGGAGTATTAAAAGTATTTTCAGAAATAATAATTCCAAGAAATTGAATTTAATAATATTTTTATTGTTTTGAAAATTTGGGGTGTTACAAACCTATCCCCCTTACAAGAATCTCGTCCTCGAGATTGGAACACTACTCGAATAACTCGGGGTATTGGGCTTTTAGTTCGTCTTCTTTTTCCCAAGTGGCTTCTTCGGCGGGATGGTTGTTCCATTGGACTTTGCAGAAGCGGACAACGCGACTTCTGGTTACTCTCTCCTTGGTTTCCAAGATCTTGATGGGTCTCTATATGTAGGTCAAGTCTTCTTGGACATTAAGCTGTTGAAGGTCGGCTTGCTCGGTGGGTACATGGAGGCACTTCTTCAGCTGAGAGACATGGAACACATCATGAACTCCTGCCAAGGATGGAGGCAGTTCAAGTTGATATGCCACTTCTCCTTGTCGTCGGAGGATCTGGAAAGGTCCGACGTAGCGAGGTGCTAGTTTGCCTTTCATGTTGAACCTTTGAGTGCCACGGAGGGGAGTGACTCGGAGATAGACATAATCGCCCTCCTCAAAGGCCAGGTCTCTGCGACGGTTGTCAGCGTAGCTCTTTTGCCTGGATTGGGCTGCCTTCAATCGGTCTCTTATGATCTTAACCTTCTCCTCAGCTTCTCTTAATAAATCAGTCCCAAACAGTTGTGACTCTCCGGTCTGATCCCAGAGCAACGGCGTTCTGCACTTACGTCCATAGAGTGCTTCAAACGGGGACATTTGCAGGCTGGCTTGATAGCTGTTGTTGTAGGAGAACTCTGCATATGGTAAGTTCTTGTCCCACATTCCGCCAAAGTCTAGAGCACAAGCTCTAAGCATATCCTCCAATATCTGGTTGACCCTTTCGGTTTGACCGTCGGTCTGTGGATGATAGGCGGTGCTAAAGTTCAGCCGGGTGCCGAGTTCCTCTTGAAGGTTCTTCCAAAACTTGGAGGTAAATTGACTCCCGCGGTATGATACAATCTTCTTAGGAACTCCGTGGAGGCACACGATCCGGGTCATATACAACTCAGCCAACTTGGCGACGGTATAAGTTGTCTTGACCGAAACGAAGTGAGCTACCTTGGTGAGTCGGTCGACGATCACCCAGATAGAATCATGACCAGCTTGGGTCCTGGGCAGTCCCGTGATGAAGTCCATTCCTATCTCTTCCCACTTCCATTTAGGAACCTTGAGAGGTTGAAGAAGTCCGGCAGGTCTCTGATGCTCTGCCTTGACTCGCCGGCATGTGTCGCACTTGGCCACATACTCAGCTATTTCTCTCTTCATGCTGACCCACCAATATTTTTCCTTTAGGTCTTGGTACATCTTTGTACTCCCGGGATGGATGGAGTATAATGTATCATGGGCTTCTTGAAGGATGAGGGTCTTCAACTCAGGTTTGTCGGGTACGCAGATCCGGTTTCCGAACCAGATGGTACCATGCTCGTCCTCGGAGAATCCGGGGGCTTTACCCTTCCTCATGTTCTGCTGGATTTCCAGGATGTCCGGATCTTCCTTCTGCTTTTCTCGGATTTGGTCTATTAAGACAGGCCGAGACTCCAAGGCAGCGAGGTACGCTCGAGTGGTGATCCCTAGGTTTAGCCTTTCCATCTCCTTATAAAGTAAATGAGCTTGGTCTTGAATCATGATGGCATTGCAGTACCCTTTTCGACTAAGGGCGTCTGCCACCACATTCGCTTTGTCAGGATGATAATGGATGCCCAAGTCGTAATCCTTTATCAGTTCCAACCATCTCCTTTGCCTGAGATTCAGATCTGGTTGGGTGAATATGTACTTGAGGCTCTTGTGGTCGGTGAAGACCTCACACCGATTTCCCACAAGGTAATGTCTCCATATCTTCAAGGCATGAACCACGGCTGCTAGTTCCAGGTCATGGGTTGGGTAGTTCAGCTCGTGCGGTCTCAGTTGCCGGGAGGCGTAGGATATCACTTTCCCTTCTTGCATTAAGACGCATCCCAACCCTAGACGAGAGGCATCACAGTAGACGTGGAAGTCTTTCCGGATGTCTGGCAGAGTCAGAATAGGAGCTAACACTAGCTTCTTCTTGAGGGTCTGGAAGCTTTCTTCGCAGTCGGGGGTCCATTCAAACTTCACTTCCTTCTGCAGAAGTCTGGTCATAGGCTTGGCGATCTTGGAAAAATTCTCGATGAACCGGCGGTAGTATCCGGCCAATCCGAGAAAACTCCGGATCTCGGTCACGGTCGTGGGCTGCAGCCAGTTGGTTACCGCTTCAACGGTGGTTGGGTCCACTGCTATTCCTCCGGCAGATATGACATGGCCGAGGAACTTCACCTCAGACGACCAAAATTCGCATTTGCTGTATTTGGCGTACAGTTGCTGCTCCCTTAGCTTTCCGAGGGTCAGACGGAGGTGAGTCTCGTGTTCTTCCTTGGTCTTGGAGTAAACGAGGATATCGTCGATGAATACCACGATGAACTTGTCCAAGAACTCCATGAATACATTGTTCATCATGTTCATGAAAAAGGCCGGGGCATTCGTGAGTCCGAACGACATCACGGTGTACTCGTAGAGTCCATAGCGGGAGGTGAAGGCAGTCTTGGGTATGTCTTCTTCTCTAATCCTCAACTGGTGATAACCTGACCTGAGGTCAATCTTGGAAAACACTGAGGATCCTTTCAGCTGATCGAACAGGTCGTCGATTCGAGGCAATGGGTACTTGTTCTTAATGGTCACGTCGTTCAGGGCTCTATAGTCCACGCACATCCTCTTGGTCTTGTCCTTCTTCATGGCAAATATAACCGGTGCACCCCAGGGTGAGGTACTCGGTCGAATGTAACCTTTCTGCTCTAGGTCTTCGATGTTGCTCTTGACTTCAGCTAGTTCATTGGCGGCCATTCGGTACGGGCGCTTGGAGATTGGAGTGGTTCCGGGGACAAGTTCGATCCTGAATTCGATGTCCCGCTTGGGAGGCATTCCGGGTAGATCTTCAGGGAAGACATCCGCAAACTCCTTGACTATAGGCACCTCTTCAAGAGCTATCGAGCGAAGGGATGCTTCGAGTGGTTTGCGACTGGTCATGCGAAAGGTGACGGTTACGCCTTCAGGATTGGTCACCGCGACGGACTTGTTGGCACAGTCGATCACTCCCTTGTGCTTCATCAACCAATCCATCCCTAGTATAAGGTCGAGTCCGGTGCATTGGATGAGGACAGGCTCGACCCGAAACAGTACTCCTTGGATGTCAATTTGAACCTTAGGGCTGTATAAGCGGGCTGAGGTCCTATTGCCGGGGGTGGCAATCACCATGGGGATGGGTAGAGGGAGCACGTCCAGTTTGTTTGTTTTCACAAAATCTTCCGAGACGAAGGAGTGGGTTGCTCCAGAGTCAAATAATATGACGGACGGTACGGAATTCACAGTAAACGTACCGAGCACGACTTCAGGAGCCTCTTGAGCTTCTTCCGCGCTGATGTGGTTGACGCGGGCACGAACTGCCTGGTTGGGGGCCGCGCCCTGAGCTGGCTTGGGGTGAGGACACTGGTGTGCATAGTGCCCTTCCTTGCGGCAGTTGAAGCAGACGACCGGCCTTCCTTGGCGATCCTTCAAGATCGGGGCCTTGGCGGCTGGTGTCGGCTGAGCGGCCGGAGCTGGTGGAGCGGGGCGAGGATGCCCGGCGTTGGATCCACCGGCGGCGTGAGGTGGCCTGTAGGCGGGCCGAGGATGGTAGGCGGGCGCTGGTGGCGGAGGGACGAAGCGGGGCCTTTGAGAGTTCGCCTGCTGATGCTTGAAGGCGATCATCTTCCTCTTCTTGAGGTCCAGCTTGTTCTGCTCAGTCTCTTGGATGAGCGCTTTGTTGACCAGCCGTTGGAAGTCGGCGAAGTCGGCGGCGATGAGCTGGATGGACAGCTCATCCTTAAGTCCCCTGAGGAACTTGGCTTGGCGGAGGGCGTCGGTGCGCACTTCCTCCGGCGCGTAGCGGGCGAGGCGGTTGAACTCATGGAGGTACTCCATGACGGTCCTGTTGCCTTGCTGCAGGTCGCGGAACTCCTGCTGTTTCACCGCGATAACACCGGCGGGGACGTGGGCAGCACGAAAGGCGATGGTGAACTCCGCCCAAGTCACCACGTGGCCCTCTGGCTGGGACTCACGATAGTTGTCCCACCATTCAGCGGCGGGACCCTGGAGCTGGTGAGTGGCGAAGGCCACCCGCTCCCGGTCGGTGCAGGGGAGGAGGTCGAGCTTCTTTCCGATGGTGCGAAGCCAATCTCCGGCCTCCATCGGGTTGGTGGTGCTCGAGAAGATAGGCGGGCGCACGCGCAGGAACTCGGAGAGTTGCGGAGCGGGCGCGGGTGCTGGTGCGCGAGGGGCGGGCTCCCCGTTCTGCAGACGGTCCAACTGAGCCTGTTGGTTCTGCATTTGGGTGAGGAGGGCGGTGATCAGGTGGTTCTGATTCGCCATCATCTCCGCCAAGGTGGGATGGTTGGCGGAAGGCGACCCAGACTGACGCGGGCCCGTTGCACCCCAGTTGGGTACAACACCCTCAGGCGCATCACGGCTTCCTCCTGCTCCGTTGTTGGAGCCGGTGTTCTGGTGGTCGGCCATCTTCTGAATTCATAAGGTTATAAGGCAAAAAAGTTGACAACACCATTAACAAACATAGTTCAAGCATATAAATTAAGTGGTAAAAATGTTTATTACAATCAAGTTCTTATTCTACCCACAACACACTCGTCGTGGGTAGCACCACATACAAAATAATGCCTTTTATTTTAAGTAGCGACTCCTAACGTCTACTCGCCACCGGAGGCGGTCTCCGTGCTCTCGGAACCACGAGTGCGCGGCTCCAGAGAGATGGTGGGCTCGAGAAAATTCTCGATGATGGAGTCGGAGACGAGGCCGGGGCGTGGTGTAGGGGCGCTGGTGGAGGGCCTGGCGGGGGAGGGTCGTGGCGGGATCCTCTTGGGGCGAGGGAGGGGCTCACGGATGGGCTTCTTCTTCCTTGGAAGAAGAGGAACCATCTCCGCAATATCCTTCTGCAACTGCATGATCTTGCGCTGCAACTCGCCATTCTGTTGGATCAGGTTCTTCGTTTCTTCACGAAGGAACTCAACCGCCTCATGGTGCTCGTCGGCGTCGAGCACCGCCTCGGTGTGGAGATCATCCATGGCCTGCAGAAGACGCGACTGCCGGGCCATGACCGGATCACGCACGGAGTGAACTCCGAGGTAGATGCTATGGTGGGCTCCGGGAGTGCGCTTCGGCACGAGCCGAAAGGACGAGTTCTGAAGACGATCGTCGTAGATCATCCTCAGCTCCATGAGGGCCTGGAGGGCGACTCGTTGGCACGCGACGTCGAAAGTCGGGCCTCCAAGTGCGGTGGTGTAGGGCGGCAGGTGTTCTCCGGAGCCGTGGACGGTGAGGGAGACGTCGCAAGGCCCGGCGAACTCGTCGGGGTACACTCCTTGAAATTCGGGCTCGAAGAGGAACCCGAGGAAGGTGAGCATCATACGGAGTTCCCGGATGAAGCCCTCGTAGTGGCGGCAGTAGCTGTGGACTTGGTAGACCGGCATCTACAAAACAGCAAGTTGAATAAAAGTGAGGAGAGGAACAAAGTTTATGAAGTAGATTTTCGAGAAATAATTTCCTGTGGCTAATGGCTAGGCGGGTCTGTTTGGCTTCCTACAGTCGAGTCGGCTCTGATACCATCTTGTAGCGCCCCGATTTAACAAATCGAGACATTATTGAATTTCATAAGAAAAACAATAATACAAGAGGTTCATCATGCGACAATCGTACATACGACAGTGTTCATGGTACGCAGACCATATTTATTACATCATTGTTTAAATAAAAACAGTAAGGTAAAATAATTAGAAAACGGCATGACGAACGTCTTCTTCAGGATTTTTCTCCCCGACTGGGTCGCTACTCCAGACCGTCCTCGTAGTAAGCATCCTCTGTGGGGTCCAACGGGTATGAGTACAAAAAGTACTCAACAAGCCACCGCAAAATGCAAATAATAATGCAGGGTAATAAACAAGGAAGGATAATGGCTAACATTGCGGAATAATGCAGTTGCAGTTATTGCATTTAGTGTAATCATATTTTAATCACGCGGAAAGTAAACATGAACATCATCAACATCAACTAACTCGAGGGGTACAGTCAGCCCCACCTCGCTCAACGGTCCTTACATGTCAATCCATCATGCACATACATATTCAAAGTAAACTAACTGGGGGATGTCACGCAACCCGCCCTTGACCATGGGCTCGACTTTTCGAAAAGATTTAAGACTCTGATCAGAGATGTACTACTGTACCCACAAGGCACGCACTCATCCCAAACAAGATGACCCATTTCACGGGAACTCGTGCCAAAACCTCAATATGAGATGTTCCAAGCGATAACCACCCGCTCTAGGTTTCGCCGGCGCGCCGGGCCGCATCCCGGCTAACGTCGCACCCCCTTTTGCGCCACATTGGTACAAGTCACCCGCAGGTGCAACTTGACCCATCTCCAAATGGTGGCCTCGGTTTGGAACAACCCATACCTTAGTTAGGACTTACCCACTAGACTTGTGGTTAGTACGTAAGTGTATTGCAACGGATCCCTCAGACCGGTCCTTATAGTGCCCCGGGTGCTACCAACCAATGCCCTAGCTTGCACCCGGAACCCACCATGCATACACTCACAACCATGACTCATCACCAACAGAGTTTCCAAGGATAAGAAGTAACGGGGATCATATAATAGAACCATTTTGCTACGACTCATTTTTATCCTATAGCGGCCGTGTCAATACATTGGACACTAGCTAATATCATTGACCATAAGGTGACAAGGAGGTTAGGCGAGATAGCATGGCTTGGGTTGCACATCAAGGTCGGGGGATCCTAAATCAATATAATGTAAGGGTTCATTTGACTAATGCATATATAACCTATGTGTTTTAGCGATAGTTTAATCAAACGTGGGTTCAATATGCTCAAAAGATTGGTTTGGTGACTTGCCTTGCTCAGCGAAAGGCGAGGGAGGGACTTCCGGGAAGTACTCCGGCTCCTCGGCGACGTCGTAGTCTTTTTAATATAATAAAGTAAAATAAATAGAACACATTCAATCAAACAATATAACATCACATTATAAGCACATAAGTTACAATTGGTTTGATTAAAACTAAAATAAATCCAATTGTTAAGGTCCTGTGATTTATTTCATAAATAAATTTTAAAGAAATTAAAAAGTTGTCCTCTTTAGAAAGGGGTGTTTAAATGTGATTATTGTCATATTAAGCTCTCAAATAACTTTGAAATGAAAAGTTCATGTTAATTTAATGGTTTTCAGTACATGGACAGAAAGGAAACAAATAAATTTTTTTCTAAAGTTTAAATATTTGAATTTATATTTTAACCCCAAGGGCATTTGAATATTCATTTGAATAAACATGAAATGTCCAAAGTAAACCTACTGTTTTTATTGCATAAACATGTAGAGAATAATATTCTGAATTTTCTGAAATTGGAATGGCAATTTTTAGAGTCCAAATGCGCCAGATATGAATTTTACAAGTTTAAAAGTATTTCTGAAATTCATTTTCAATTTTTAAACTCCTCGGGTCCACGGTGAGCCAGGCCCACGGTGAACCCGCGCACTGTGCGCGAGCGCCGGGTCGATCTGGACCGTCGGATCCAGATCCGACGCGCGAGGGCGAGGCGGGGCGCGTAAGTTACGATGGACGGTCAGGATTAAAACGTGCGAAGGGGTACCACGTGGACGCACGAGATCGCACGCCGGTTTTAAATGAAAACGAACGCGTGAGATCAAAACGTAACGCTTTGACCAGATCCGACGGTGCGGATAAGATCGCGTACGTGGGCTCACGCGCGTCGTTCGATCGCGATCGCACGGTCGGGATCAGATCCGACACGGCACGGGTACTCGACCCATGCCGGTCGTCTTCTCCAACGACGGCGAGCGGGCCAGCGGCCACGGCGAGCGACGGCGGCCCTAGCTAAGCCTAGAAATGGAAGGGGGACGCTACGGCGGTCACGATGGTACCTTGGCGGCGGTCCGGGGACGACGGGGCGTGGCCGGCGACGAGGGTAGACGCGGAAGGCTCCTCGGGTACTTGACGGCGACGGTGTTCCGGCGATCTCCTTGACCAGCGGAGACGTGGCCGAGGTAGGGGACGTCCTTGCGGTCACGACGGTGGCGGAGGCGCGGGCCGGGGTGGTCCGAGGCGACGGCGAGGGGCGGCCGGAGGCGAAGCAGGGGGAAAACGCTCAAAGGCGAAGGGAGGGCGCTCTGTTCGTTCTCGAAGCGAGTGGGCGTGGGGGTCGGATGCGGCGTAGGCCGGGGGGGTTAAATAGGACACCGGAGGGGGCTCACATGCAAGGAAAGCCGAGGGGGGGCTTTACTCACCGGCGAAGGCGCGGCCGAGCGCATGAAGGCGATCCAGGGGCTTAAACGCGCGCCTTAACGCGCTTAATTGACCGGTGGGCCTCGGGGGAGTTAATGCCGGCCTCGGTTTAATGGAAGGGGAGCCGACGAGGGGATCCGAGGCGAAGTTCTCGCCGGCTGGATTAGGGGGGGCTGGCGCGAGGTTGAAGACGGTTCTGACGAGCGGGGGCCACTGGCCAGCGAGCGCGGACGAGCGAGGGAGGCAGCTGACGGGTGGGGCCGGGTTGTCGGGTGCGCGCGCGAGGGGAGGAAATCGGCGCCGACAGGTGGGGTCCGAATGTCAGTCTAAGGCGCGCGGGGTAACGGACTGGGCCGGCCGGGAGAGAGAGAAGGGAGGGAAGGGAGCCCATTACTGTTACTAAGGTTTTTCAGATTTAAAATAATTGCAGAAAATGGATTAAATATTTTGGGGTATTTCCAGAGTGGATATAAATTTATAAAAATTCTCAAAAACATTTCTTGGCTTTAGGATCATATACAAAAAATTTCACCTCCTAGTTTGGCCATCTACTCTATGTTGTAGTTAAAAAGGGTATAAAGGAGTATTAAAAGTATTTTCAGAAATAATAATTCCAAGAAATTGAATTTAATAATATTTTATTGTTTTGAAAATTTGGGGTGTTACACTAGGGCACTCAGTCGAGCGAGCAACTCAAAGCTCATATGCCCTAGTCTCCTATGCCACTTCCAAAGCTCAGAAGTAGAATGTGCAACAAGACAATGAGAAGAACCAGATGATTCTGAAAAATCAGCTCCAAAAACTCTCCCAACTCTAAAGATCTTACACACCACAACGCCATCAGAATTGAGCACTTGCGAAGTATCGCGATGGAATCGCACTTCGAAGCCCTCATCAAGCAACTGAGATACAGACAACAAATTGTATCCCAGGTTTTCAACCAATGCAACATCTTTGAGAGTGAAATTCGAGTTAATTCTTACCACACCTTTAGCTTTCACTCTACTCCTTCAATTGTTTCCGAAGGTGATATGTTCCCTTTGCTTGGTTGTGGTGAGGCTGGAGAACCATGCTGCATCTCCGGTCATGTGGCGTGAACAACCGGAGTCCATGATCCACGTGCCCTCCAAGCCTCGGTCTGTCGCCTACACATGATAAGAATATCTCGATCGCTCAGTGCTGGGGTGAGTGAAAAATTGACGAGGCATCCAGCACTGAGTGACACGAGTAGTAGGCGCAGTAAAAGTAGACGGTCTACGCACATGATAATCAGAATGAAGCAAAGTGCGAGGTCTACCTACGTGCTGTGATCGAACAACATGTCGAAGTCTCCTACTCTGACGAGGTACAAAGCTACTCGCCCGGGGTCTACCACCATATGGAACATGGTGAACACCTCGGGGAGCAAAACCTCTCCGAGAAGCACGAGGAGCCTCAAAAGCAGGACGATAGTAAAACTCAGACTCATGCATTCCTAAAGATGGGTAATGCATGTCCTGGTAACTCATCGCCTGAGAGCGTCGCTCATCCTTGATGCGACGAAAACAGAACCCAACCACATGACCCGCCCGCTGACAATAGGAACAATGAAAAATTCTCCTAGGGGCACTCTCATGGGTCATAGGAGCAACTCTCACAGGCTCCTTGGGCTTCTGCTGAGTGGTTTTCTTGGGAGGGATTTTCTTAGCCGGAGGAGTGGTTTTCTTTTGAGCTCGGGTAGGTTTCTTGGCTGATGGAGTGTCTAACAGAGCTCTCTCTTTCTCTAGGGTAGTGGGAGAGGTAAAAACAGTTTTGTTTCCACTATCTGAAGGAATCCTCTCAAAACCCAAACCTAGAGCTAACCCTGCTCTGTCAGCACACATCTTGGTCTTGGCCAAGAGTAAATCCATTCTACCCTTTCCCTCATTGCATTTGTTAACCACAGAAAGAAGGTATTCATTTTCAGTCATTAGGTTCTCAGCTCGCTCTCTAACAGTGCCTAGCTGGTCCTTAAGGGTTATGCAAGTGTCACAAACAGGTTGCACATCCTTAGAACTACTGGCCCTCTCCAATCTAGCCTCTAAATCATGAACATGTTTATCACGTAAATTAATGCTCTCGCGCAATAAAGAATAGTTCATGCATTCAATATTATCATGAGGTCTAGAATCCACCACCAAAAGCTGCTTCTGTGCAGTCTCAAGCTCAGATAGAGTTTGAGCATGTACAGAACGCAATTGAGCAAGCTCACTCATGACTACAATACAAGATTCACATTCAGCATCATTAACTTTAGACTTAAGCATGGCATACTCAGTAGAAACAGATTCTAGCCTAAGTCTAAGGTCTTTTCTTTCTCTAGCGGCTTGCACAAGTAATATATCCTGACCAAGGACTACTTCATTCAGCTCATCTAATTTAATTATAGCTGGTCAGATGATAGAGGTACCTCAGATGAATCAAGCTCATCGCCGCTGTGATCGCTGTCGGCCATGAAGCAAAGGCCGGTGAAGTCTCGTCCCTTCTTGTCCTTCTTGTCCTCCTTCCTTGGGGACTCCTCCTCCTCAGAGCTCGACTCCTAAGTTGAGGAAGTGTCGATGTCGCTGAGAGCAGCAACAAATGCTCTGGAAGCGGCTTTGGCTACTCTCTTAGCCACCTTGCCGCGCTTGCCCTTCACAAAGGGTTTCCTCTCCTTCTTGTGGTATTTGGGGCGCTCACTCTCATCTCTCTTCTTGAGTTTTGGGCAATTTGCCTTGATGTGAGAAGTGTCACCGCATTCAAAGCAACCACTGAAACCACTTCTCCTCTGATCCCATCTTTCATGATGAAAGCGGGTGAACCTTCTGGCAATGAGAGCAAGCTCATCATCATCCAGAGTGTCCACCTACTCCTTTGTGACGGAGACCAGGGAGGACAAAGCAAAACCATCTGCAAGAACACAAGTACCAGATGTGCTTAGTTCTGCAGCGGTGCCACGACTAGTGCTAGAAACCAATGCCAATGGCTGTGGCAAAGAGCTTCTATGCACAGCAAGAGATGCCTTGGCAATCTCTGTGGACTTCAGCTTGCTAAAGAGCTCATCACAGGTCAATGTGTCATAACCTGCGGACTCCTCAATGCTGGATATCTTTACTTCCCATATGCTACGGTCAAGAGCATAGAGAAGCTTGATAGCCCTGTCATGATCATTGTAAGCAAGCGTCCCGTTGGACCGCAAGTTACTCACTATAGCATCAAAACGTGAAAACATGGCATCTATAGATTCACCAGGTGCCTGCACAAACAACTGATACTGTTGATTGTATGTGCTTTGGCGCCTGGCCTTAATCTGTGTAGAGCCCTCATGAAAAATAGTGAGAGTGGTCCAAATTTCCCTAGCAGTCCTAAGGTGTTGCACCCTATCGAACTCACTCCGGCTCAAACCAATGAACAATATATTCCTAGCCTTGGAGTTGGCATTATACTGATCTTTTTCTGTTTGAGAGGTGCGAGTCTCTGGGATGGAGTATTGTGAGTCCACAATTTCCCAAATTGCATTTCCTTGGCTTAGCAAGTAAGCCTCCATGCGCACCTTCCAATATGCAAAGTCAGTCCCATCGAACAGAGGAATTTTACTGGCTCTGTCCATGTCACCAAAAGATCACAAAACCAGTTAAGGTCAACTGGTGATCTTAACCCGCTCTGATACCAATTGTTGGACCGGAAACGGCGACCAGAGGGGGGTGAATGGGAGCTTTTAAAAATTCAGGCTAAAAACAGCCTTCGGTTTTTAATTCTGTCTACTACGGAACAGACTTCGAACACCAACCTTCGAAGGTCTGGTTCGGAGGTATTTGACAGCTCCGAACACAGGCTTCGGAAGGAGTAAAAGTCCGAAGTCAAGCAGACTTCGCTCCACCAACAACCCCGAAAACAACTCTGCTTAGTCAGTGCAGGCTCCGCACACAGGGTGCTTCGAGCAGGCTTCGCACTTCACCCTTCGCAAGAGTGGACTACCCTCTGAGGACTTCGACCTAATACTTAGCGACAGCAACTGGTGCTGGGCTTCGTACTGCACAGGTCTAAACGCACACTAAACAGACTTCGCTAAGGGTTCAGACACGAGAAGCAAAACAAGCCTCGAACAGGGCTTCGCTAGTAAGCAGCGAGGTCTAGCCTCCTGTTACACAGAGCGAACGCACACTGAAAAACACACTTCGCACACAACACACTTCACCAACACAGGCTTCGATGCACTGTCACAAGTCACTCGAGGTGACACACAAATGGACGAAGTATGCAGCGAGGTAAGTAGAACAAGCTCAAGAAAAAAGCACACCGAGGCAGGGCTTCGCCGCTTGAACAAGGAACACTAAAAAGAAATCACTGGATGTATTCAAAGTGTGAGAAGGCTAGTACAGGAGCTCAACAGTAAATGCTCAAAGTGTTAAATGTTACCTACCCAGCTCCCATATTTATAGCCCACAGTTCACTCAAGTGAAATGACTACTTTACCCCTAGGGTTTACACCAGTTTTGTCTCTACAGAATGGAGGGGTACAAAAGGTAGTCAACTTTATTCTGGAGGCTTCTCTGTCAGCTTTGCAGAGGGGACAGCGTCAGCTTTTTTCAGAGCAGATAGTGTCAACCTTTGCAGTTTTTGACCTTCCTGAAGCCCCCCTTCGCACGCGAAGGATGCGGTAGCTTCGGCGAGAAGCCTTGAGCCTGGTGGCCTTCGCTTCGCCGAAGATAGCCTCCGATACAGTGACGGTTTTGAGCCGAAGCCGTCAAAGCCCTTGGGCCTTCGCACCACCACCTCCCGAGTGGACCACCACGGCTTCGCAGCTACTCCTAGCTCGAGCTCCGTTAGTCTGTGTACCGAAGCCATGTATGGCCGAAGTACCACAAGTCATCCTCACTCCGGAGCTAGCCTCGCTCCGAAGCCTTCCTCACTCTGAAGCCCTCCTTCGGAGTACCACCCTTCGAAGTCCCTCCTTCGTCCAAGGCCTCCGCATGAAGCATTCCATGAGCACTTCGTCGCAGTGTCTCTCCCCAAGCACACTCCTCGACAAGCCTCACCCGGACCATGCCTTCGATGCGTCTCGACTTCTGAGATCTTCGTCGGGTACCTTCGAATGTCTCCCTCCGGAGCACACTTCGAACGCCTTGCCTCCGCAGAGGACTTGAACCACCAAACTTCGAAGTCACTCCATCTGGAGTACCCTTCGAAGTGCCTCGCCTCCGAGGACTTTGTCTCGGAGTACCTTCACCCGGAGCCACGCTCCGCACTTACTGCCCTCTCCTAGTGCACCTCGACTCGAGATCCGACCCAGACCCCTTCGCAGCCACCGTGACGGAGCTCCCTGCTCCCCTGGCATCAAGCCTCCGCTTGACCCAGGTTCACCTGCCGCGAACCGTCCGTCGCCTCCGAAGTCCCCTGCGCACCACAGACAAACAGACAAGTGTATCCAGTACTCTGGAGACCTCTCTGGGTTAGCAACCTTCGGCACACACACTCCGGTGTACCGCCCAAAGTACCGAGACCTTCGGTACGAACCTAGTCATCGTGTACTGTCGGACCCCTCCGACAGGCACACTCCGCTGCAACAGCTGCAGCAACCAAACCACCGAACCCTTCGGTGAAACCACCTCTGAACCCCCTTCGGAGGTACCCCTTCGAAACAGAGGTTAAAAGCCTGTCAATCACTCATCACAAACACCGAAACCAACCCTTGGTTTCTCAAAATCTTAGAAACATATTTAATGAGTTAAAAATAGTCAATGGATTTATAAAAATACAAAAATTTTACATAATATAAATTATGTTATATATTGAATGTGGAAAAATTTTCAAGCTCACGCAAAGTTGCAAATATCTTACTGTCTTATATTACTAGAAAACTCTCACTAACTTAAGTATTTTATAATTATATAAAAATAAAAAATACATATTTATATTCACTAACTTAAGTATTCAATAATTATAAATAATAAATAAATTATTAATATATTGATGTAATGTCATCTTGAGTTTAAGTTTAATCTGCATAAAATCTTAAAAATATATTTATTTTCATATCCACATTCAGCAGAAATTCAGATATCCATTTCTATATCAACATTTGTAAACTGAATTCAAATGTTTCCAAATGTCATCTACATTTAATATATTTAATTTAATTTGTATACGAACCGATATTAGCCCGGCTGAGAACTGGTCCGAGTCGGAAAATGAACTGGGCTCGTTATATTCCACGTGAGCTGGCCTAGAACTTGTGAGATTGTGTGGCCTTTCGGATACTGTCCAAATTTACATGGGCTAATATGGGCCGAAAAATCTCATCCAAAAGATGCGAAATTTCATGGACGAATTCAGATTCTGCTGCGCAGTCGGAAATACAGACATAAGGGGTATTTGGTTACGGACTAAAATTTATTCTATGTCGAATGTTCGAACATCAATTTAAAAGATTAAATGTAAATTAATTATAAAAATAATTGCAAAATCGAAGTATTATTCGCGATATGAATTTATTAAGACTAATTAATCTATAATTAGCAAATATTTATTGTAACATCATATTATCAAATCATGGCGTAATTAGGCTCATTAGATTCGTCTCGTAAATAATCCACCGATTATGAATGTGTTTTATAAATAATCTACATTTAATACTCTAAAATAATATCTAAACATCCAATATAACGGGACTAAACTTTTGGACTAAAAAAACAACACCATAGCTAGAGGCAAGATTTCATGGACATATTCAGTTATTAGCTCATTAGATTCGTCTCGTAAATAATCCACCGATTATGAATGTGTTTTATAAATAATCTACATTTAATACTCTAAAATAATATCTAAACATCCAATATAACGGGACTAAACTTTTGGACTAAAAAAACAACACCATAGCTAGAGGCAAGATTTCATGGACATATTCAGTTATTAGTATCTGTTGACGCTAAAATATATCGATCAAAGTACCAACACACTGATGCTGATTGGACGATCCAAAAGCACGTGGATACCTAGGGATTGCCCTAAGCGTAACACAACGCCGATGTCGCGTTCCGACGACCCTTGACTGTGACAAAGGAAATAAACGGAGTCGCCAAATAATTAAACAATACCAAAATATTATTTAACAAACCAAATTGTCAGAGAAGCGATCCAACCGGCCAAGTCAGGGCCGATTAAACTGAAGTACAAAGGGTAGTCAAACCGGTCTAGATGGGCCGGTCATACCGGCTGTAGGCCGTCGGTCACACCGTCGGGTGCCGGTACGTAGGATGACGGACCTGGCACGGTCCGGCCAGACCAAACATCTGTCGTCGGTCAGACCGAAGTGGTGATCAGCAATAACCCTGCGTCACCGACATGTTGGAATAGCAAATCTGGCACGCTACGGTCAGACCGAAGTGGCGGTCAGTAGCAGTCTCGTGTCGACGACACGCTTGATGATGAAAACAGCACAGGCTGGTCAGACCGAACCCAAGCAATGACCGTCTTGTTGTAGAAAACTTGTAGTAGAGGTTCTTGGCGAAGAAGATGGGATGAAAACACTGCAAAAACACCAAAATTTGAGAGGCAATTCAGCCTAGAGATTGAATTACCGATAAAAACCGATAAAACCGATATAAATCCGTTACGTGGATTAAACGGGTGATTCACGAGCGAATCAACAAGGCTTACGATGATTACGACGCGGCAGACGGAGAGTTTACAACGCAAACTCACAAAGATGGACGTAGAAGATACTCCTATGGTAAGGAAAGTAGATTAAAAGTAAAGAACGATTTAAGGTAAAATAATAGATTGGATCTATTAGGGTTTCGGGGGTCCCTTGAATCAGCTTTGCCCATATATTTATAGGGGTGAGTCTTGACATTCCTAGGCTCTTAATTTCCTTAACCACGCGTCCAAACTATTAGGATATGATTTGGAGACCAAAACAACATGAACAGATCAATTTGATTCTGACTCGGAGTCGGTTCGGTCAAAGGCCGGTCAGACCAAAGTAGGGCCGGTCAGACCGACCTTTGCCTGGAATTCCATA
Organism: Zizania palustris; assembly: GCA_019279435.1. Lineage (NCBI taxonomy): Eukaryota > Viridiplantae > Streptophyta > Magnoliopsida > Poales > Poaceae > Zizania > Zizania palustris. Next base: position 18,972,221 of record JAAALK010000081.1, read on the forward strand.
TTTTTGGCCAAAAGTACCAATTTTGACATTTTGACAATCTTGACCATTAATGCCACTTTTTGCTATCAACACATGCCCCCTACATTTTGGCTAACTTAGTGAGCCAAAAGCACAATGGACTAAGGGCGATACACTCCATATCGGCCTTGCGACACTTCAAGAATCTTGCCACACACTTGGGAAGTACTTTTTCAAATACCTAACATTCAAAGATCTACGAAATCACTCTCCTTGTAGAGACTCTAGCAAATATACATTACTTGGAGCAATTTCAACAACTCTAAAAGGACATTCCCAACTAGGCGATCATTTACCAAACTTTGAGCTTTTAGTGCCTAAAGGCAAAACCGTCTTCCAAACCAAGTCACCAACTTGAAACGATTTTGCTTTCACCTTCTTATTATAAGCTCTAGCCACTCTTCTCTTGTCTCTTTCTATTGCCTCTAGAGCTTTTAACCTCTTATCGGTCACTTCTTCCAAATTATCCTTCAAAAGAGTTTCATACTCATCGATCGATAAGCCATCTTGCTTAAGTAATCTCAAAGAACCAAGATTTACCTCTACCGGTAAAATGACTTCCTTTCCATACACCAATTTATATGGACATACCTTGGTGGCGCCATGCTTTGCAACTCTACATGCCCATAATGCCTCGGAAAGCACTTCATGCCACCTTCTAGGAAACTCTTCAATCTTCTTTTTAATAAGCTTAATAACAGTTTTATTACTAGACTCGGCCTGGCCATTGGCCTAAGCATAGTATGGTGAAGAGTTTATCAACTTTATACCATAAGATTCGGCAAAATCACACACCTCTTTAGAAACAAATGAAGTACCCTGATCTGTAGTAAGAGTTTAGGGAATACCGAATCTATGTATAATGTGCTTCAAGATAAAATCAATTACCTCATTATGTGTCATGTTCTTGAGAGGCACGACTTCGGTCCACTTGGTGAAGTAATTCATATCCATCAACATGAACCGATGCCCTTTTGAAGAGAGAGGATGAATTTGGCCAATGAAGTCCAAGGCCCACCCTCGGAACGGTCATGGTTTGATAATAGGATTAAGCAAAGACGCAGGAGCAAGCTGAAGATTACCAAACCTTTGACACGCTTCACATCCTCTATAATATCTGAAGTAGTCCTCGGTCATAATCGGCCAATAAAAACCCGCTCTTTTGAGCATCCAACTCATTTTCTCGGGCTAACTGATGAGTACCACAAAGTCCTTCATGTACTTCACCCATAGAAAGTTTAGATTGATTGGCATTCAAACTTTTCAAAAGCACTCCATCAATCGTTTGGTGATACAACTCATCATCAAGAAACAAGAATTTAAACGTTTATTGCCGAACTTTCCGATCAACCCGCTTGCTAGGATCCCTCAAATATTGAATAATTGGAATCCACCAATCATCCTCATGATTTCGTGAAGTATTCGCCAAATTCTCACTTGAATTAGGGTTCATATCAAAAAAATTGATTTGCCCCCGTGTCCCAAATCCTCTTGACACATGGCGGTCAAACATGCCATAGGGGGGCGGTCAGACCAACCATTGTCGGATGACTGACACAGGGCGGTCAAACTATCCTAGCATGGCCAGTCAGATCGAAGTGATACCTGTGGTCAGATCGACTATGCCAGGTCGGTTAGACCGAAGTGTTCTAACTCAGAGGAATAAAGTATGTCAAGTATCGATTTTTCTTATGTGAAAAATCTACCTATCTTAATTTGATAATCAGATTCTTGTTGAGCCAAATCATTTGCTACTGAGTTGGCTTATCTAGACACATGATAAATTTCAAAGTTATCAAAAGTATCAATTATGTCTAGGCATTTATCCAAGTAGCTATTCAGCAAACCTTAAAAGCATTGAGCAATTCTAGTTACTTTTTGAACAAGTAATAAAGACTATTTTGTTGATATGTAGTGCCAACATTCTTTAAGCCAAAAGTCATAACTACCGACTCAAACAAGCCGAAAAACCCATGCATCGAAAGACTATTTTGTAAACATCCTCTTCGGCCATAAAGATTTGATTATAACAAGCATTACCATCAAGAAAACTTAGCACCTTATGTCTTGAAGCATTGTTGATCAACATGTCGGCTATCGGTCTTGGGCACTCGTCCTTCGGAGTGGCCTTGTTCAAATCCATGAAATCAATACACACGCGAATCTTGCCACTCCCCTTCTTTTTGACAGGCACAATGTTAGCAACCCATTCAGCATACCTGCATGGCCTAATAAACTCATCCTTTAAGTAATCGCTCTACCTCCTTTTAACTCGGTCATACATGGCCAAATTAAAGCGATGAGGGGGTTGTTTATAAGGCCTAAATCCGGGTTTGATAGGTAGACGATGCTCCACGAGCTCACGACTAAGTCCAGGCATCTCCCTTTACTACCATGCGAAACAATCGGCATACGACCGAAGTAACTTTATTACCTCGGCCTTATCACAAACTCACTACAACAAAACAGGCAACTTCCGTCGGCCAAAGCCGACGGAAGTTAGCCCTTTCCCGACGGAAGAAGCCAACTTCCATCGGCAAAACGCTATCTTCCGTCGGCCTTTGGCGAAGCGGCGGCGGCGGGTGGGCGGCGGCCGAGGCGACGAAGCGGCGGCGGCGGGGAACGGGCGGGAGTGCGCGCGTGTACAGGGAGTTAGGGCTCCCTGTACGCGCGCGCGGTTGGGTGAAAAGCCCCCTAACTTCCGTCGGCCAGCATTAAAGCCGACGGAAGTTAGCTAACTTCCGTCGGCTTTAATGCTGGCCGACGGAAGTTAGGGGGATCCGGGCGGCCGCGGAAAAACCCCCGATAACTTCCGTCGGCCACTGTCAGAAGCCGACGGAAGTTAAGTTAACTTCCGTCGGCTTGTGGAGGCCGACGGAAGTTATTTAACTTCCTTCGGCTTGCCCAAAAGCCGACGGAAGTTAACTTGGCCGACGAAAATGTTCTGTTTTGTTGTAGTGACTGATAAATTCTGATTTACAAAAGTTGGCTTTGGAACACTACCATCTCCTATGTCTACTTGTTCCAGCGGATCGGCCGACGCAAAACCTTGACCTAACTTTTCTAGGTCACTAAAATCTTTAATGGCTTTGGCAATACCATCTTTAGAAAACCGATATTCCTCTACACGAGATTTTAGCCAATCAAGATTACTCTTACCCAACATGACAACTAATTTAGAGACAACCGAACTACACCAGCAGGCTTTACAGACACTAGAACAAATCACCCCTCAGACACGCTAACAAAGTCATAATCCGAGAGGTCTCTACCTGACAAACACTCTAACTTATCGTGGACAACATCAATAGACACATCGGCCAAAGCAACTTGGGCCGAAGTGTCAGCTGGTACAACTTCTACATCATCGCCATCCCACAGGATCAAACATTGGTGCAAGGTAGATAGAATGCAACAATTTTCGTGAATCCAATCACGCCCAAGTAATACACTATAGTTACCTTGCAAGTCAACCACGAAGAATGTTGTCGGCAACGTCTTGTTACCCACTGTCAGCTCCAAAGAAAGTATGCCTTTGGCCTCGGAGATCTCATCGTTGAAGCCATTCAGCGTCAAGTTGGTCTTCATCAAGTCATATTCGTTTCCGCCGAGCTTTTTAAACAGAGAGTACGACATCAGGTTGACGGTGGCGCCTCCGTCTACAAGCATCCTAGAGATCGGTTTCCCATCAATGTGCCCCTTTATGTAGAGAGGCTTTAGGTGACGAGTTGTATCCTTGAGCTTCTAAAAAATGTCCTCCCATGGGATGAGGCTCAACTGGGTGACCCCGGCCTCGTCCCGTGGTAGCGCGAACTCAGTGGGAAGCATGACGACATTTATATCCATCACCTGAGGAGGGGTCCCTCAGAGACAGGCGTGTAGTCATCATCCATTAGATCATCCTCGTCGCCACTTGGAGTAGGATCCGGGTTGCTCGCGGCAACCGACTTGGGCTTCCATACCTGCTTCATCAGTGGTCAAGGATAGATCTCCTCAAAATGGCGTCCCACTCATCCTGGGCTTTCTTCTCATGCATCTCCTGAGCCCAAAGACATTGTAACCACCTCTTTGAAGAGGGAAGCGGGACAAAGATGTACTCTACCACTTTCCCGTCGCGAAGCAGAAGCCCGCATCCTCCAACCACTTTGCTCCGAAAAGATCGCAAGCAAAAGTACTTGCAGAAAAGATTGCAGAGAGAAATGTTGTAATGATGAAGAACACCACGACGAAAAGGATGAGCCGGCAACCCGAAGCCACGAAGAAAGAAAGAATCGAAGACCACGACCTTGTGGGTGTTCAGGGAAGGAAATGTCTCGCCGCCGACCACTCTCCATGACGAGATAGATTTTGGAGGGATCTCTCCCAGATCCTCCAGCGCCTGCACCGCCTCTTCTCCCATGGAGGAGACACGGAACATGTCCAGATGATCCATTGGCTTCCGAGGAGTGTTTGCCGCCATTGAAGTCTTGGAGGTCCCCGCCAAAGGTTTTAGACTAAACGGCCACCTGGCTTTGCGGTAGAAAAACGTGCAGTTGTAGTGCCAAGAACTTTTACGATGCGCTAGGAGAACAGGAGAAGAAGGAGAAGCGAAAGATAGAGTACTACTTCAAAATGCGTCGGGGAAGGTTACTTTTAACTTTCCTCCCGACGGTTCCCCGTCCCAAAGCATCGCGACTACCAAAGTGAGCGGTTCAAAAAAGCACCTTTTCGCCATCAATCTTGCCGGTGCGGTTCCCAAGGATCGCTCAAAGGGTCTTGAACCGTGCTCTAGAAGACGAAGCAAGAAAAAAGCAAGTGAAGCGACAACGCCAACTGCAGTCTCCCCACGCGGTAACTTCCACCTGTAGGGAGGCCGCATGGTTTCAAGACCAACTATACCAACAATAAACTCCCCCAAAGAATATGTTTTGAGACTAAAGCTCATTCTCCGAAGAAACTTCAGCCTCGGGGGCTGCACTCGGTAGGTGCACCTAGACAGTGCACCGATTGAAGACATGACTACATCAAAGGTACTTGGAGCTCTTCCTGCCCACTTCGAGCATGGCGCACGCTGAAAAGAGCTCGGGGGCTGCTGTCAGAGATATGATCCAAGGTACCCCACCGAGTGGTTTCACTCGGGTCGCCGACTATTGGCTAGGCCAGCCCATGAAGGACTTCTCGACCGCCAGGCCTCCCACTCAGGAGTGGACGCGTCTGAGTGGTGAGATGCCAATGGTCGGTCCAGGACCATCCGCTCGACGGTTACCTCCAATCAACATTGCCATCTATATGACAGTCATTAGCGCCAATTAAAGGAAATTATGCTGGTAGTTATGCGTATGTTTCTGCATGCTATCAATGTTATGGTTAATTATTTTACTCCCTAGTCCTTATCATATAAAAGGATTAGGGGAGGCCCTGAGAAGGGCACGATACGATAACACAACACATCATCAGATCTCACAGACTCAACAATAGAGAAGGCAACACCCCCATTCATCCATATATACACAGGAGTACGATTATTATCCTTTGGGAGGCCCGAACCTATCTAAAAACTCTCTCGTGTCCGTCTCCTTATTATTTTTACCCTTTTTGCCCCTCTCAACTGGGGTAACCATCGAATCCATAGTCATGACTTCTCCCTTCTACCTACATGAATCACACTATGGGTATCCCCTGTAGGCTTGTCGTTCCCACGCAACGACAACTGGCATGCTAGGTAGGGGAGAAGTTTTGTGGCCCACTGATCAGATCAATGGCCGTCATTTGCAATTTCAACACTAAGGTTCCTAAGGGCACCGTGTTCGCTTTCGGAATATTGACTTTTGTCAGTAACTGAATGAACCAAGTGGTTCCCACCACTGCTTCGTTGAAGGTGAAGACTTCGCCCATGTCATCGGTGACACCTGCTTCACTGACAATTCAGGTGCCGCGGTGCACCACTCCACTGAAGACACTCTCCAAGGATCATCTAACGGGGGTCTTCGACACCCCCGCGGACTTTGTCATCTTTGCCAACTCTAGAGGATGCACCTTCCAACACTGATGGTTCATCATGGTCACCAACAACCGACGCTGTCAACCAACTCCGCCGACCTCCCGGGCTCCTCCCACAGTTGTTGTCATGGCAGTCGTCGAGGCTGTATTGGAGGACGAACCCTCCGACGGTACCGAGTCAAGTGCCCATCGCCGAGAGCACCATAGGCAGAACTCTACCAGACGCGATCAGCATGGTAGGGCCCAAGAAGGAGCAGGAGTCCCTCAACAAGATGGACCTGCTGCATACTATGTGGCCTTTGAAGGTCACGATGTGTACCGAACGCCCACTGCCAACCTCATTGCCATCGAGAGAACTCTAGCGACGCTTCCCGACACGCCTAAGCTCTAGAGGGCCCGAGCTATGACCTAGGCTGCTGCGGCATAGTTAGCGGAGTCGCCGCTCTCTTGTCCACCACTGTCGCCATCTCAGAGCCGTCACTCCCAACTGTCTAGGCTAGGGAGCGTGGACATCTGAGTGAGCATGGAGGAAGCAGGAGCGGGAGCGGGGGAGCTGCATCATCACGATCAGTATGATCGCGACCATGGAGTCCCAAATGAAGGCCACGCCGACCACCACGGCTTTCGCCATGATGGGTTTCTCGCCTTCTCAGCACGACTATGACATGTCGATTGGCCACGCCACTTCTGGCCGACTGGAATCGCTCTATATGATAGTAAAACTGACATGTCTCAATGGCTACGACTATACTACACTGCCATTCATGCAGTAGGAGGAGATCCAGACGTCATGGTCAACTACCTCCCAGTCATGTTGTCTACTTTAGCTATCTACAAGATGGTATCGCACCCGGAAGGCTCCATCAACTCATGGGATGACCTGTGTGTCATCTTCATCGCCAACTACCGAGGGACGTGACACAGACCCGCCTCCCGACACGATTTACGCCAAGTTCACCAAAGAGAAGGAAAATCCCTACAGGAGTACATTCGCCAATTCTCCGAGAAGCGTCATGTCGTCGCCAGCATCAACGACGCCGACGTGATATCTGCATTCCAGGATGGCCTGAGGAAGCCATCTAAGGTGTTTCGCCACCTGATCATGTATGCACCAGCTAATCCTAGCCATATGATCACTGATGGCGAATAGTTCACCAGCGCTGAAGATGCCGAGCGGGAGCAGATGCTCCCGAAGTTACATGACAACAACGAAGATCGAAAGAAGGAGGGGCATCGTTGATCACCCGCGGCCCACCGATCGCCCACCTTCAAATATTGTGCCGACCACTGTCGGCCTCGCCTTCTTGACAAGAAGAGGAAGGAGAAGGAGATTATTATTGCCAACCGCGACACTGAGTCGCGAGGCCGAGATAACGTGGTCATGCGGGAACTGCTAGATAAGCACTGCATCCTACATTCTAATGGCAATCACACTACTCCGAATTGCTTTCAGCTACATAACTAGATGGTGAGAGAAGATGGAACGTCCCAACAACCTGATAAGCATCGCCAGGACATCGATGAAAGAAGACCCAAATACGCGAAGAGCAAAGACGACACTCCTTCGAGAATGAATGATTTCCAGGAGCCCACTCAAATGGTCTCCAAGATATTCGGAGGCACGGTGTCCTCCGAGACAAAGCGCTAATAGAAGCTGATGACCCGCCGCGTCAATGACTTCAGCACTGAGGCGCTGGAGCGCCTATGATAGTATGAGGTTCCAATCACCTTTGACCGCCAGGACCAGTGGACTAATGTCCCTAAACCTAGGCGCTTGCAGCTTGTCGTTGACCCTGTCATCCTGAAGGTTCACCTAAAGAGGGTGCTGGATGATGGGGGTAGTGGCCTCGACATCCTGTTTAAAGGGACGTTGGGGGCTCTTGGCATCGACTACTCAACGCTCCAGAAGAGCAACACTCCCTTTTATGGGATTGTCCTGGGAAGGTGTCCCTTCCTCTCGACACGATCACCCTGCCAGTGAAGTTCGGTGTTCGGGACAACTACCGAACCGAGCACATCAAGTTCTACATCGCTGATTTTGAGACTGCGTATCACGCCGTCCTCGGAAGACCTTGACTCGCACTGTTCATGGTGGTGCCCCACTACACTTACTTGGTCCTCAACATTCCAGGACTAGTGGGGCCTTCTCCGTGAAGAGGGATGTCGCCACCTCGCATGCCTACGAGCTGTAAAACCTTGAATTGTGCGATGTTGTGGACATGTCTGTCCGCATGACAAAGATTCTCCAAGATGCCAAGAATGCGTCGACCGACAGACTCGAGCTCCCGAGTTCGGCACAGTGTAGACCACATTATCGCCATCGCCAGCCGAGTACAAGAGTATTCATCTATTATATGATGATCCCTCCAAGATAGCTCTGATAGGGATCGCGCTTGATCCTAAATAGGAAAGCGTGCTCGTCAGCTTCCTCTGCTCCAACGCTGACATCTTCTCTTGGCAATCCTCTTACATGCCAGGCGTACCTCGAAAGTTGATCAAGCATGAACTTCACGTCGACCCGGTTGCCCTGCCGGTCAAACAGAAGATGTGACGGTTCACTCAATACCACAAGAAGCTCATCAAAGAAGAAGTCACCCGCCTTCTGGTGGCTGGGTTCATCAAGGAGGCACAACACATGGACTGGTTGACTAACCCAGTCCTTGTGCAGAAGAAGAGTGGAAAATGGAGAATGTGTGTCAACTACACTGACCTCAACAAGCGATGTCCAAAAGATCCATTCTCGCTGCCGCGCATTGATCAGGTCATTGATTCGACCGCTGGTAGCGCCCTCTTGTGCTTCCTGGATTGTTACTCAGGCTACCTTCAGATTGGCTTGAAAGAAGAAGAACAGAAGAAGACCGTCTTCATCACACCATTCGACGCCTACTACTAAACTTCCATGGCTTTGGGGTTGAAGAATGCTGGAGCCACTTACCAATGAGTTATTCAGTGTTGCCTGGCCGATCAGATCGGTCGCAATGTGGAGTCTTATGTTGATGATGTGGTGATCAAGACCAAGGAACCTGAAGACCTCGTCAAAAATCTCCAAGAGACGATGAATAACCTCCGTAGATTTCGCTGGAAACTCAATCCAGAGAAATGCGTATTTGGAGTCCCAACGGGAAAATTACTCGGCTTCATCATCAGACGTCGAGGAATTGAAGCCAAACTGGAGAAGATTTCGGCAATCCTGAACATGGCTAGGCCAACGTCAAGCACGTCCAGCGCCTGGCCGACTGTGTGACTTCCCTAGGCCGTTTTATTTCATGTCTCGGGGAGCGAGGGATGCCATTCTTCAAGCTGTTGAAGAAAGAAGACTTCACCTCGATAGAGGAAGTGAACCGAGAATTCGCCGACCTCAAGAAGTTTCTAACGTCTCCACCGACACTCACTGCGCCGACACGTGAGGAGCTTAACCTCCTCTACATCATCGCCACTACGCATGTGGTCAGCACTACTTTGGTTATCGAACGACCATAGCAAGGGCTCACCTACTTGGTTCAACGACAAGTCTACTTCATATAAGAGGTCCTGGGTCCATCGAAAGCTAGATATCCCCAGGTGCAAAAGCTGTTGTACGCCGTCCTCATCACCGTCCAGAAGCTCAAGCACTACTTCCAAGCTCACCTCGTGGAGGTGGTCACCGAGTTCCCACTCTGTGACATCTTGAGAAATCGGGACACTATCGGGCAGATCGCCAAATGGGCCATTGAGCTCGGGGAATACACCATCAACTTCAAGCCAGGGACAGCCATCAAGTCTCAAGCACTCACTGACTTTGTCACCGAGTGGACCGAGTACCAGTTACCGATGGAAATCATCGTTGAGAGCTTCTGGACCATCCATTTCGATGGCTCCTTAGCCTAGAGGGGGCAAGTGCCGAAGTGCTCCTGACATCTCCCCAAGGTGAAGATTTGAAGTATGTCCTCCACATGTGCTTCTTCACGTCCAACAACGCGTCCGAGTATGAAGCTCTGCTCCATGGACTCCGCATTGTTGTCTCCCTTAGGATTAGATGGCTGCTGGCGTTCGGAGATTCAAAGTTGGTGATCAGCCAAGTGAATAAGGACTGGACCTGTGTCAATGAGAAGATGGATGCTTATTGCCAGGAGATCCGCAAGCTGGAAGGCAAGTTTGACGGCCTGGAGTTCCATCATGTCCCTCGGGATAAGAACTCGGCCGCCGACGCACTAGCGAAGCTTGGATCATCAGGAGCAATGGTTCCTGGAGGGGTATTCCTTCAATAGCTACCGAAGTCGTCCATCAAAGAAGAAGGCTTGCAGCCTCCAAAAGATGAAGTTGCATCAGTGTCATAATCATGGCTGGTGAAGAAGAAGAAGATTGGCGCCAACCGATGATCCATTTCATCCTCACCGAAAGACTTCCCCAAGACAAAGATGCTGCTTTTTGGTTGTACAAAAGGAGAAAGCAATACATCTTGATCGGGTCGAAGTTGTTCAGAAGAGCTGGATCCACTCGAGTCCTACTGAAGTGCATCGACAAGGCTGAAGGATAGAAAATCCTGGAGGAAATCCATGCCGACACCTGCGGGAACGACGCTAGGGCCCGTATGCTAGTCGGCAAGGTGTTTCGGGCCGGATTTTATTGGCTGACTAGAAACTCAGATGCTCTCCAACTGGTGCGCAGTTGCAAATGATGTAAATTCTTTGCCAATCAGCACCACCTCCCTACACAAGCTCTCCCGACCATATGTAACGCCTAGATTTAATAAATTCGGACCTTTATTGAAATTCCATAGAAAATCAATAAAACAAGACGTTCATCACACGACTGCGTACAATACGACAAGCATTCATGGTTCGTAGACCATATTAGTACAAAAGTGATAAAGAGAAGAGAAACTAATAAAATAAGGGTCCTAGATGAACGCCTCCTTCCAGTCTCACCTTGACTGGGTCGCTACTCCAAACCTTGATCCTCCTCATAGTAGACGAGCTCTGGTGGTGTAAGTCAACGGGGGTGAGTACAATCATACTCAGCAAGCCACCGAATGCAAATATAATGTAGAGTAATAACAAGGAAGGTAGTGGCTAATTTTATGGAAAAGCATAATTTGTAGAGCAATTAATGTGATCAAGTTATTAATACAGAAACACAAACATGTATATGCATCATCTTCTAACTCGAGGGGTACAGTCAGCCCACCCTCGCTCATCAGTCCTTACATGCCATGAATAACACAAACATTCAAGCAATAATAAACTAACTATGAGAAGTCACACAACCCGCCCTTGACCGTGGGCTCGGCTTTTCGAAAAGATTTAAAACTCTGATCAGATGTGTACCACTGTACCCACAAGGCACACACTCATCCCATACACCAAAGTGTAACGAGATGACCCATACCACGGGAACTCGTGCCAAAACCTTCCATATGGAGCGCTCTAATCCGACAACACCCTCTTATGGGTTTCATATGGTGCCCCGACACGTCGAGCCAACACCATACCCTCCTTGAGCCACGTCGGTACAAGTCACCCACAGGTTTCCCCTTGCCCCCTCCACTATGGTGCATCGAGTCGGTTTGTTCCATACTTCTAGTTAGGACATACCCATTAGACTTGTGGTTAGTACGGAAGTGCTTTGCAACAGATCCTGCAGACCGGTCCTTATAGTGCCCTGGGTGCGACCAACCAATGCCCTAGCTTGCACCCGGAACCCACCATACTTCTAACATAGCCAACTCCAACAGAATCCAGAGACGAGAATAATGGGGAAATTCATATAGCAGAATCCAACTATCTACGACTCGTTCTTTTATCCTATAACAGTTGTGTCGATACATTGGACACTAGCTATTATAATATTGTAGAGTGACAAGGAGTGAAGGCTCAATAAGCATGGCTTGGGTTTACACACAAGGACGGAGATCTAATAAATATTGTGTAGGGCTTGATATTAGACTAATGCATTTATATCCTATAAGTTCTAGCGATATTTAAATAAAACATGGGCTCAATTATGATCAAAATGGGGGTTGTGACTTGCCTTGCTCAGCAAATGGTGACGGTGGAACCTCAGGGTAATACTCTGGATCCTTGACGGTCTCGTAGTCTTCTCGATACGGAAAAATTAAACACAACATTCAATAAACAATAAAAACATTACAAAACATATACATACAAGTTTATGGCCTTAAACAAAGGAATAAAACCCTAAATATTCTAAAGTTATGGTGAATATATTAAGGGTTAATTTTTAGGGATTTTTCCTGATTTATTTATGGAGTTATGAATTTATTTCCTAAAGGGATTTTATTTATTTAATTTATAAGAATATATTGTGCAAAATAACCCTACTGTTTTTATGGCATAAAAATGTAGAAAATAAAAAGATTGATTTAACAAAATTTGAATGGTGAAATTTGGAGTTAAATTGAGCAAGTTATGAATTTTCAAAGTTTAAAAAATTTTCTGAAATTTTATTTAAACAGAAATCGAGTTCTGGTCCACGGTGAGACAGGCCCACCATGGACCCGTGCACTGTGCGCGTGGTCTGGCCCGATCTGGACCGTTGGATCTGGATCTAGCGACCAGATGCGAGGCGGGGCGAGTTAAGTAGTGATCGACGGCCCACAGCGCTCGGTACCGGTTTTACCGGATGGACGGCCCAGATTAAACCTCGGTGGGTTATAATCCTAGCCATCCATCTCGGATCGAATGGCTGAGGGCACGTCCAGCATGGCACACGATGCAGAGGGTAATTTACCCTCTTCTCCGGCGATGGTGGCGTTCGGGCGTGGCGGTGATGCTGTCGGCGAGGGTGCTATGCCCTAGGTCTTGGCGGAAATGGAATGAAGAGAAGGAGGGGGTCACAACCGTACTGGAGACGGGGGCGGTCGGAGACCAGAGGTGACAGGTGGCAAGGGGAGGCGGTGAAGTCCCTCGGGTCGATGGTGGCGACGGTGATCCGGCGGTGATTCGTCTCAACGGAGGCAAGGTCGGGGTAGTGGGCGTGGAGGCGGTCCTAGCGATGGTGTCGGGGAGGGAAGCGGTGGCTTGGGGCGCCGTCGAGGGCATGCCGGAGCCGGAATAGAGGAAAATGTGTGAAAAAGGGGCGGCGGCTCTCGGGAGAACATGGCTTGGGCTAAAAGCGGGTGGCGGGTTGCGGTGAGTCCGAGGGCTCTTATAGGGTCGTCGGCAGTGGTTTATGGAAGGCTAAATGAGGGAACCCGAGAGGGTTTCCAAAGTTACTCTGGTGAGCCATTCCATGCGCTCGGGTGGCTTCCATTTAGTTGAATCCGCGTGGCTAAGGGGATCCTGGCTTCGGTCAGGTGATTGGCGGCGGCCGGTGGCTAAAATCAGAAAGGGGCGCCGGAAATGGAAGGGGGGATCCCCTTCCAACGAAGAAGAAGGATATGACAGGTGGGTCCCACCTGTCAGCGGCGAACGGGGAAAGGAAAGTGGCCGACAGACGGGCCCGGGTGTCAGCGACCGAACGAAGGGGAGGGAGAGGCTGTCGCATGAGGCCAAGGCGGGGCGCAGGCGTGGAGAGGGCGGGGCGGGCGTGCCGACAAGGCGGTCCCACATGTCAGTGCCTTAGGGCTGGACTGGGCCGAGCTTAGCGAGGATTCGGGGTTGCGGCCTAATCTCATTTAAAATACATTTTCTGTTTAAAATAATTACAGAAATTCCTATATTCATTTAAATCTTGAAATACTGTTGATAAAATTTTGTAAAAATGCTCAAAAATATTTCTTGACCTCTAGATTCCATCATAAATTTCTCAGGTTAAAATTTGAAGTATTTCCCCTTGTTTGGCTTTAATAGGGTTCTTTTAGTCTTTTCTTTAATCAAATAATTCTTTTTAATTCCTGAAAATTTATTTTCCTCATTTTATTTATTTTTTATTTCTGGGATGTTACACCATACCATCCTCCCAGCCTTTTGTTTGCTAGGGGCAGGACATGGTAGGGCCCTTGCCGAAGGCACCACAGGGATATGATCGCATTTTGTGGCCATTGACAAGTTCTCCAAGTGGATTGAAGTCATGCCACTGAAGACCAGTACAACCAAGGCAGTGGAATTCATTGAAAGCATAATCTACCGGTGCGGAGTCCCAAATCATATCATCACAGATATAGGGACTTAGTTCACGATTGATAATTTTTGGGATTTCTATGAAGACCGATGCATTGAAGTTAAATATGCCTCAGTTGCGCATCCTTGTGCCAATGGCCAGGTTGAGCATGCCAACAGAATGATTTACATGGGCTTAAATCAAGAGTGTTTGATCCTCTGCACAAATACGGTGGCCGTTGGATGAAGGAATTGCCTGTTGTTCTCTGGGGCTCCACACACACCCGAACAGGGCCACCGGTCAAACCCCATTCTTCTTGGTGTATGGGTCAGAGGCCGTCCTCCAAGTGGACATGCTGCACAGAAGCCCGAAGATACTTAAATATATTGAAGGTGTCGCCGAATGTACTCAGGAAGAAGACATCGACAGTCTGGAAGAAGCCTGACTGGGTGCTTCAATACAAACTGTCTGGTACCAGCAAGACCTTTAGGGGTATATATATAGCAAAAAATGGCATTAAATGGTTAAGATTGTCAAAATATCAATTTTAGTAATTTGGGCCAAAAATACACATGTCCTGGATCGGGGCAAAGCCCTACAGGGTCGAAGGCCCATTGAAGCAATGGGCTTCCGAAACTTCCAGCAGGCCTTCTAGCTTCAGCCCTAAGGCCTTTGGAGGCCTACCTCGCTGAACCTTCGGCCTGAGGAGCAGGCTTTGGCGGGCCTGACCGAAGGCCCACTTCGGGCTGAATTCCAGAGATAGAGTTTGAGTCTGATTCTGGCTAATTTTATCCCTACGCATGATTAGGCAAAATATTAATAGATTAATCTTAGAGAATAGAAGACTAGCCCCTATAAATATAGGGGTGAGGCCAGTTCATTAAACCCCCTAACACAAATCAAACACAAAGCCCTAGCTTTGAACCGTACCTTTACTTTTATCTTTACTTTTCTGCAACCATCGTGGGTTTACCTAGAAGCCCTCCACCGGCCACTTCAGAATAGTGGTAATCCTTGTTACTTCGCATGTGAAGTATCCATTAATCTATGTAATAGATTGCTATCGCCTTGTTACTTTGCCTGTGAAGTATCCGCTAATATGTGTAACAAATTGCTACATTCGTTTCTCTAGTGCAACACTTAGCAGAATCCAGTCCCCAGGCCGAATTGGCACCTGATATATGTTCTGTTGCAGGTTTTCACGCTCGGAGCCACTTCGCCCGAGGTGTCCGGAGCCAAGAGACTGATTTCGGAGGCTGCTAGAACACCCTTAAGTAGGGATCCCTGCTTCGGCTACCCGTGTCGGTGTAGTACCAAAAGTAGCGACCAGAGGGGGGTAAATTGGCGCCTAAAAATTTCTTGCTAAACTATATTCTAACCCTAACACCCAAATGAACTTAACCAGACAAATAATATTATCAAGGAAAATTACTAGAACTAAAGTTGTCTAGCCTAAAAAATGACCGGTGGCCTAATTAAAATGATCTTAAAGAAAAACTAAATAAAAATACTGCAGTAAATAAAAACACCTAGATTTATAACAAAATATTTATATTAAAGTCTAGAAATAAAATACTAATCAAATAAATGAAACTTGGATCGTTCAAAAATCAATTCAGAAATAAACCTAAAATATTTCAGGTAAAAGCTAGAATAAAAATACAACTGCGACTAATAAATTTTTCTTTTCTTTTTATATGAGCAGATTAAACAGGTATATTTAGATAAACAATACGAGATAACTAATAAGAAGATTAAATAATAATGTCTAGCAGGGAAAAAATTACCTACAAAAATATTAAAAACAAATTTACTACTAATTAAAAATAGATCAATATTGATTTAATTAAACAACTAAAAAAATAGTAGATTAAACTAACTAACCTGCATCTGCTAAATCAATCACATCTGCCAAGCGTCGCTCGGCGTTTCCCGTTCCTCTGCCGCCGCGTCAAATAAATCTGCGAAGAAAAACGATTGCAGTGCACCTGTGAGTGCTGCTCCTGCCCAGGCTAGCTTCTAGGCTCTGCAGTCTATTGCCGTGTTCTTCCACCGTGGGGCCCGCCAGGAAAAAGATGAACTCGGCTGCTGTGAGACGCTAGCCGTGGGGCCCGCACCATAGGCTTTTCACTGCGGGCTGCTGCACGCCGGCCGAAGGCAAAGGCTGCAGCCGCTGCGCCTACACATCCCGTGGAGAAAAATCCCAGATTGAAAAAAAACCGGCTAGCGAGCAGAGAGGAAGTCAACGGCGGCGGTAGAATACGGAGAAAAAATAGGAGATGAAAAATTTGTTGTGTACTGCAAATAATCTTAGGAAAACAGTCACCCTATCCCTAGGGGGGTAGGGGTCTATTTATAGGTGACTCCTAATACATGAAAAAACTAATTTACCCCTAGGGTAAATTGCGCTAACTCTAAAATAAAATCCGAAATTACTAACATACCCTTGGAAAAATCAACTGACACAAATAAAAATATTCTGGACTTAAAAACTAAATATTAATATCCTAAAAACAAAATAATCATAGGTTGTTAGTTTTGCGCCGAAACTGACAAAGCGTTCACCGTCTTCCCACCGGGTACCCGGATTGGGCCGACCCGACCCCGCAGCTTCCTCAGCCCGGCAATCGCTCACCGCCCGTGTACCTGAGTCAAACCCAGTCAACAGACCAGTGGATCCTTTGCCGCTCCTAGCCCATGTACCCGGATTGGGCCAGCCCGACTCCGCGGCTCCTCTGCCCGGCTGTCGCTCGCTGCTCGTGTACCTGAGTCACACACGCCTCAAACACGGCATGTCTTCATGTCTCTTTCTTTGACTTCCGTTGACAATCACTCATCACATCTGGAGTATAAAAGCCATGTTCTTCAACATGGTTTCTCAATCTCCCCCTTGATGAGTGCATTGTCAACACCCTCCTCGGCACTTCTTCAGAACCTGCAAAACATGTGTAAACAGGAAAACAAAGACAAAAGAAAAATAGAAGAAAGAAAATAAAAGTTTAACCCTAATGACCAAAAGCCAAACAGATGCAAGAAAACGGTCATTATGATTAACCAAAAATAAAGACTCAAAAACAAGTGCAATCTCAGAACTACCAACAAAAGATTGAAATACTCCCACTGAAATACTCCCCCTGAAATAAATCCCAGAGAAAGCCAAAAATGTCCCCTAAACTCCAAAATTTCTCCCCCTTGTTGACAATTGGACTCATCAAGTGAGACTAAATGCACTCTAAAGAGACATAGACACAAACTCCCCCTGAAATGCAGCTCGCCCTCAAAATATGCCGTGAATGCAAATGGGGTGCAGGTGGAGTGTGAAAAGCATGCTTCTTAGATATGATTAACTGCAATTACAAATATCTAACATGTATAGCAAAAGATATATTGCCTAAGATACATGACATGATCAGTGCAACAGATGATATCTAAAGAGAGTCATTAGCACGCATTTTTCGATTTTTGCAAACAAAATCATCACCACATTTTCTAGTTGACAAGCAAAGTAAAGCATGAGATGCAAAAGCTAACTAATATCTACCAAGATAAACATTGTCCATAGCAAAGTGCTTCAGCAAACTTGTCATTTTTTAAAAAAAATTCAGACCTTTTTTTATTTTTCATTTCTGCCAGGGGTTATTTGCATGTCAAACCTTATGCTAACCGACCAAGTCAAGCCTAGGCCAGAAATGGACCATCAGAAGCTTAAGACATTGGTCTTGGCATATATTACACCATCCTAGTTCATACCAAAGTGCTATGGTAAGCAATCCAGAACAATGCAATGCGACAAAGCAAACCCACCTAGATCTTTTCTGATAATCATAAAAATGCATAAATTTTTCATTTATCTGAATTTTTTATCATTTTATAGCACATTTTTAATATTTAAAGCATATAGATGTCCAAGTTGCATATATGCATCTAAGTAAGGATCTAGCTACCAGGCATGTAAAAGATAGCGAAAGCATTCAGTCTACACATGCTAGTTACCAAAAGCAATGGTGATCATTTTTCAATTTTAAAGCATAAAAGCCATGCATATGACAAATATCAGATATATCATGTGAACTGAAATAAAACATGATCATCGACAAGTAATCAAAAACATATACTAGCTAGAGAAAGTAAAATAGATCAATCATATAATAAAAGCAAGCTCAAAATGTGATTGATGATTATGCATGATATGAACGCACACAAAAATACTCAATAAAAAATAAAGAAAAAAGAAAAACTTACTCAAGATATCCTAAAAAGGATACACAACTCCCAAATCCCCTCGCAAACGCTCAAAATTAGACTGATCTAGGGGTTTGGTAAAAATATCAGCCAGCTGTTGATGGGTATCAACATGAATAAGATCAATGACCCCTTTCTCATATTGATCCCTCAGAAAGTGAAAGCGCACATCAATATGTTTGGTTTTTGAATGAAGACATGGGTTTTTCCCTACACTAATTGCACTGGTGCTATCACAAAACAAAGGAACTCTAGCAGGGAAGAACAACCCAAAATCCCGCAAAGTAGAAATCATCTAAACCAACTGTGAGCAGCAGCTAGCAGCTGCTACATACTCAGCCTCAGTAGTATAAAGTGCAACTCCAGATTGTTTTCTAGAAGACCAAGATACAAGCGAAGAACCAAGAAGCTGGCAAGTACCGGAAGTCAACTTGCGATCCAGTTGGCACCCACCGAAATCAGCGTCTGAAAATCCAGCTAAATCAAGAGACGATGATGCAGAATAATAAAGACCTAAATCACGAGCGTAAGAAAGATACCTGAAAATATGCTTCACGGCCTGCCGGTGAGATGCGCGTGGTGAAGGCTGAAAACGTGCGCACACACCCACGACAAACTGAATGTCTGGTCTCATCACAGTCAAGTATAGCAGCGATCCGATCATCCCTCGATACTCTCTCTCATTTACCTTGACATCGTTCTCGTCCTTGTCCAGACCTCCAGATGTACCCATTGGGATCATCTATGGCTTCAGCTCTCCACCAAAGTCAAACTTCTTCAGCATATCCCTTGTGTACTTACCCTGGTGGATGAAAATGCCATCCTTGGTCTTCTTGATCTGGAGCCCTAAAAAGTACTTGAGTTCTCCCATGAGACTCATCTCAAACTCGCTATGCATCTGCTAAGAAAACTTGAACACAAGCTCATTAGTAGAACCACCAAAAATAATATCATCCACATAAATCTGAGCAACCAATAAGTCTGCTCCATCTCAAAGCAAGAAAAGAGTTTTGTCCACCAAAACCATCACAAAACCTTTCTGCAACAAAAACTGCTTCAGGCGATCATACCAAGCCCTGGGGGCTTGCTTCAGACCATATAAAGCCTTCTGCAACTTGAAAACATGATGAGGAAACTTAGGGTTCTCAAAACCGGGGGTTGCTTAACATAGACCTCCTCCTCTATATACCCGTTTAGAAAAAGCACTCTTGACATCCATTTGATAAAGCTTAAACCCTTTAGAAGCAGCAAAAGCCAAAAGAATACGAATGGACTCAAGATGGGTAACAGGGGCGAAAGTCTCTTCAAAATCAATACCTTCTTTTTGACAAAAACCTTGTGCCACTAATCGAGCTTTGTTGCGCACCACAACTCCATGTTCTCCTTGTTTGTTCTTAAACACCCACTTGGTGCAAATGGTGTTGCATCCAGGTGGCAGCTCAACTAGTGTCCAAACCCGATTGCGAACAAAATTTTCAAGCTCTTCTTGCATGGCGTTTATCCAATTTGAATCAGACAGAGCATGAGAAACGTCTCTAGGCTCAAAAGTAGCAATAAAAGCAGACTCACCAAACATAGCAATAGAACCAACTGAAGACCGTAAGGATCTCTCCGTAAGGTCACCGATGATGAGCTCTGAAGGGTGATCACGCTGAAATGCTCGGGATCCTAGGTGATCTGAAGTCACCTCACCAGAGTCGGCAACTAGCTCCTCTGGACTCGGCTAAGAGGTCATCTCATCGGAGTCAGCACTTGGCACCTCTAGACTCGGCTGAGGAGGCTCGATCAAAGTAGAAGGAGTAATCAGAGGTCCATCCTCATCCTCAGTCGAAGTCTCAGAAGGTGTGGGGTCTGCAGGCGATGCAGAGGGCCCACCCTCATCATCAGCAGGAGTGTCATCATCTTCCTCGAAGATAGACTCTCCAAGCTCATCATCTCCAGAAAGCTCAAAAGGAGTCAGTGAAGGCATGGACTCATCAAAAGAAACCTCACAAGTCTCGACAAGCAGCTGAGAGTATAGGTTCCAAACACGAAAGCCTCTAGAATGCAAGGCATAACCAAGAAAGACTCCATCCCAGCAACGAGACTCAAACTTGTCCAAATGCCCTACCTTCTTAAGCACAAAGCACTTGCATCCAAAAGCTCGCAAGTGACTCACCTTGGGCTGTCTGCCAAAACGCAACTCATATGACGCCTTACCTAAGTAAGCTCTAAGAAAAATACGGTTAGCTAGATAACAAGTTGTGTTCATTGCTTCAGCCCAAAAGCGCCTAGGAGTCCTATGCTCATCAAGAATCGTCCTGGCCATCTCGACTAGCGTGCGGTTCTTTCGTTCCACAACGCCATTCTGTGGGGGAGTGTAAGGAGTAGAGAACTGATGATCAAGACCCTGATCACTACAGAAGCTGACAAACTGAGAGTTCTTAAACTCAAAGCCGTTGTCCGAACGAATTGCTCGCATTAGACCATTGTTCTTGTTCTTCAGCTTCAAAATCAGGTCATGAACATACTGAAAAGTCTCATCCTTAGACTCTAGAAAGTAAATCCACAAGAATCGAGAAAAATTGTCAACTATCACAAGGGCGTACCACTTCCCACCGACTGAGCGTACTCGAGCTGGACCTACTGTGTCCATGTGCAACAACTCTCCCGGGTACGAAGTCATCACCTGAGTCACAGGTGCATGAGAAGCGGCAACCATTTTCCCATGACGACAAGGATGACACACTAGATCCTTCTCCATTTTAAGCTTAGGCAATCCTCGGATAAGGTCCATAGAACTCAATCTGACAAGCAGATCAAAACTCAAATGACCTAACCTTCTATGCCACTTCTAGAGCTCAAAAGAGGATCCATCCATCAGACAGCGAGAAGGGCCAGAAGAACTAGAGAAATCAATACAAAAAAACTTACCGAAAGGTAAGATCTGACAAACTAAAGATCCTCTAGAATCAACAACAGAAGCCAGGCCCTTCTTAAAGCGCACTTCTAAACCATCCTCAAGATGTTGTGAAACAGAAATTAGATTAAAGTTCAGATTTCCAACTAAAGCAACATTCTTCAAAGATAAATAATCAGAAATACGAATCGACCCAATACCTTGTACCTTCCCTTGACCACTGTTCCCAAAAGTGATGTATTCCTTGGAGCTCGGGGGAGTGAGGCTGGAGAACCATATGTGATGTCCCGTCATGTGGCGAGAACATCCTGAATCCATGATCCACACGTCCTCCAGTCCTCGATCCTGCAAGATCAATGGTCATGAGTGGGGGCAAACGGTCGAACACCAGGTTTAGCAAAGGTGCTAAACCAGTGTCGAGCCATCTACTCGTATGTAGGAAAGTAGAAGGAATCATATGAGTCTGGACCAAAACGCGACTCAAAGCACGGTCCTCTGTTCTACCTAAAATCACGGCCACGAGGTCCAAAACCATATCCATAACGATCTGGAACTTTGCCAGAACGGAAACCACCCTCTAGAGCACGGTCATAAAAATTGTCTCCTCTACCACCACCTACATGACGTGGCCTAGACTCTGGCCTCTCTCTACATCGAGGAACTCTCTGTCTACCACCCTGCTGGTAGAACTGCTTCTGCCCACCTCGAGCTCTCTCTGCTCGCTCAACCCGCTTCCTCCTGAAGTAAAACTCCTCAAGATGTCCGTCTCTCTGACAAAACGCACAGTGATAGGTAGGCTTCTTGGGATGTGGTTGAGGCTTGGGATTCTTAGGCTTGGTGGTGTTGGGTGTAGCATCTTTGGTGTTAAAGGGTCCAAGTAAAGAATCAAGAGAAGTGTGGAGAGGTTTAGGCTTTGGAACCCAGATTTGCTTCTTAGGTGGAGCTTTAGGTTGTTCTTGGAACACTCCATCCTTGGGATGACTATCCTTAAAGGACTCAATGGAGTGAGTCTTGGGGTATCTCTGTTCGGGAGTCATCTTACTCCACTCCACTGCTCGGCTAATGGCACTCTCAAAATCAGCCTTGGTATAGGTGTAACCTACCCCAAACCCATCCTGTCTCTTGAACTGTTGGATCATCATGCCGAGCTGTGGCTCTATGGCACTAATCTAACTCAGGATCCAACGGAGGTAAAAGTTCTCGTTCTGAACATTAGCTAGCTCCTCTCTCAAGGAAGCTAACGCCTCCACCTGAGACAAGCAGATCTCACACTCTTTATCAACTTCGACAGACTTCTCAGCTTTTAGCTTGATCAACTCCATTCTCATGGACAAGCAGTTCTCACAAACAGTGGGTGGAACTGACAAGGTCTCAAGCTCTAGCTTAGTCTGCTCCAACTCAGCTCTCACTCCAGCTAACTCGCTCAACTGCTCATCACTCTTGGCTCTCAGCTCAGCTATACTAGCTAAATGGGATGGGTAGTCTACACAAGGTACGACGACAATGGCATGAGCATTTTTAGCTCCTGCTGAGCGCTTTCAAGCTCAGTGGCCATAGCGTCTCTCTCATCTACTCTCTCTGTGTACCTGGACTTAAGAGTCGTTAGGTCACACAACAACACCTCACAGTTAGGGCACTCACTACTATCACCCAAGCAAGGGGAAGAAGACAGACTCTCAATATTGCCATTCACCATGGCAAGCTCACTCTCAAGCTCATCTATCCTCTTCTTAACCCCTCTAAGCAGCTTCTCCTGATACTTCAACTCCTGACGGTTCTGTTCTAGTAAATTAACAACTTCTTGTTCATAGGAAGATACCTTCTCATCGTCGTCATCGGAGGAGCCCCTTTCTTCCTTATCCCCAAGAGCCATTGAACAGAAGCTCTTGCGCGGTCTTCGGCTGTGACGTGAGAGACTCTTCGGCTTGTCCCCAAAGGCCATGAAGCAGAGGCCCACCAGATCATCCCTGTCCTTCCCCTTCCTGATCACGATCTCTTCATCACTTGAACTCGAGGATGAGGAGGAAGACGAGGATCTCTTGGAGTAGCTTTTCTCCATCTTGGTGAAGAAAGCCTTGTCTTGCTTCTTGTTCTCATGCATGTAGTACTTCAAAGCCTTTCGAAAGAATCTTGTCTTGGGCTTGCCCTTTGTGGAAGCAGAGTTGTCGTACTTGCCGGAGTCGTAGGAGTTGTCGTCGGTTCCTTCTTGTAGCTCTTCCGCTTGGGGCAGTCGATGATGAAATGACCTGGATCACCACACTCAAAGCATCCGGACTTTGTGTCGTGTCTTTTAACCATTCGTTTATCATAGACACGTCACACCCGGTTGTTAAACAGAGACAGATCATCATCTCCTAGCGAATCAAGTTGTTCCTCGGAGATAGACATCAATGAAAAGGCAGTACAACTCATGGCAGTAGGATCAGCAGACGGTGTCGCAAGGGCCAGAGTTTTTGAGCCAGAACCAGTGAGATTTGATCTCAACTGGATATCGACCTCTGAGGCCTTGAGCTTACTAAAAAGCTCTGCGACAGTCAAGGTATCATAGGAAGCGCTCTCAACAATAGAAGAAACCTTGATCTCCTAGATCTTAGGGTCCAAGGTATGGAGAACCTTAAGCGAATGTTCATGATCTGAGACTAGTTGATCACGCTCGGCCTTGTTGATGCGAAGCTTGTTAATGATCGATTGAAAACAACCAAACAAAGCCTCAACCGTCTCACCCGGCTTCTATGAGAAATTTTCATACTCACGTCGGTAGGTCTGATAAAGCCTAGCCTTGACCTGAGTTGTCCCCTCATGGTGTGCCTGGAGGGTAGTCAAGATCTCTCGAGCAGTGGTGAGATGGCTAACACGCTCAAACTCACTAGGACCTAGACCAGAAAATAAAATGTTCACCGCTTTACTATTGTTTTGATGCTGGGCAATTACATCTGCAGCGGTACCCTCAGCAATAGGCACTATGGTGAAAGTAGGATGAACACAAATCTCCCATATGTCCGAGCTCTGGCTCATAATATAGGCTCGCATGCGAGTCTTCCAATAAGTGTAGCCGAAAGTTTCAAGAGACAGAATTTTACCAGAAGACGTCATGATCACTACCTCGATTTAGAATTGGTTAAGATATGAGAAAACCCTAACCTAGCTCTGATACCACTTGTAGGACCGAAAGTAGTGACCAGAGGGGGGTGAATGGGCGCCTATAAATTTCTTGCTAAACTATATTCTAACCCCAAAACCGAAATGAACTTAACCAGATAAATAATATTAGCAAGGCAAATTACTGGAACTAAAGTTGTCTAGCCTAAAAAATGACAGGTGACCTAATTAAAATGATCTTAAAGAAAAACTAAATAAAAATACTGCAGTAAATAAAAACACCTAGATTTATAACGAAATATTTATATTGAAGTCTAGAAATAAAATACTAATCAAATAAATGAAACTTGGATCATTCAAAAATTAATTCAGAAATAAACCTAAAATATTTCAGGTAAAAGCTACAATAAAAATACAACTGCGACTAATAAATTTTTCTTTTCTTTTTATATGAGCAGATTAAAGAGATATATTTAGATAAATAATACGAGATAACTAATAAACAGATTAAATAATAATGTCTAGCAGGAAAAAAATTACCTACGAAAATATTAAAAACAAATTTACTACTAATTAAAAATAGATCAATATTAATTTAATTAAACAGCTAAAAAATAGTATATTAAACTAACTAACCTGCATGTGCTAAATCAATCGCGTCTTTCGTGCGCCGCTCGGCGTTTCCCGTTCCTCTACCATCGCGTCAAATAAATTTCCGAAGAAAAACGATTGCAGTGCGCATGCGAGTGCTGCTCCTGCCTAGGCTAGCTTATAGGCTCTGGAGTCTACTGCCGTGTTCTTCCACCGTGGGGCCCACCAGGAAAATATGACCTCGGCTGCTGCACCATCGTGGGGCCCAACAGGAAAAAGATGAACTCGGCTGCTGTGACACGCCAGCCGTGGGGCCCGTGCCGAAGGCTTTTCGCTACGGGCTGATGCACGCCAGCCGAAGGCAAAGGCTGGAGCCGCTGTGCCTGCATAGCCCATGGAGAAAAATCCCAGATTGAAAAAAACTGGTCGGCGAGCAGAGAGGAAGTCGACGGCGGCGGTCGAATACGGAGAAAAAATAGGAGATGAAAAAATTGTTGTGGACTGCAAATAATCTTGGGAAAACAGTCACCCTATCCCTAGGGGGTAGGGGCATATTTATAGGCGACTCCTAATACATGAAAAAGACTAATTTGCCCATAGGGTAAATTACACTGACTCTAAAATAAAATCCGAAATTACTAACATACCCTTGGAAAAATCAACTGACACAAATAAAAATATTCTGGACTTAAAAACTAAATATTAATATCCTAAAAACAAAATAATCATAGGTTGTCAGTTTTGCGCCGAAACTGACAAAGCGTCCACCGTCTTCGCACCGGGTACCCGGATTGGGCCGACCCGACCCCACAGCTTCCTCAGCCCAGCAATCGCTCGCCGCCCGTGTACCTGAGTCAAACCTAGTCAACAAACCAGTGGATCCTCTGCCGCTCCTAGCCCATGTACCCAAATTGGGCCAGCCCGACTCCGCGGCTCCTCTGCCCGGCTGTCGCTCGCTGCTCGTGTACCTGAGTCACACACGCCTCAGACACGGCAGGTCTTCATGTCTCTTTCTTTGACTTCCGTTGACAATCACTCATCACATCTGGAGTATAAAACCCATGTTCTTCAACATGGTTTCTCAGTCGGGTCGTCACGCTGTTGTCGGTTTGACCGAGTCCCGCGCGCCAACACGCTTCGCAACAGGCTTCATCGAGACAGGCTTCGCCACGTTTGTACTTTGCGCTAGACGAAGTCACGCCCGTGCGTCGCGTTGGAGATATTCTATCGTGTAATAGACTTTGCACTGAACCCCATTGTTCGGAGATGATTGTCGCGTCGAGATCTGTTCGGAGCCTGCCTTCGGCCAGATTATTCTGAACGCCGAAGACTACTTTCGGTGAGACCCTTCGCATCATACGCCGAAGGTACCCTTCGGTGATACCCTTCGCACTATATACTTCGAATCAGTGAGGCTCCGCTTAGCTTGCTGATTTGTTCTATTTAATATATTCCTTTTCATCTAATTGGATTATTTCTGTGTGATCTGATTACCTGGCGACTCCACCCCCCTTACCACTGTTAAGGGTAGTCAGAATACGACGTCAGTGTTGTGTTACTCTTAGGCTTGTCCCTAAGTATCCACACACTTTCGGATCGTCGAACTGACCCAAGTGCGAGGGCACATTTTCATGTCAACAGTATCATGACCGAAATGTTCACCAGTGCTCTTTCTGAGTGGGTGGCATGGTCCTATGCCGAGTTCAATCGGCGGTCGAGACCCACAAGCTCTCGGCTCCCTGGGAAGGCCCCTTCATTATCGCTAAGGCTACACACCCGGGATCCTATCGCTTGATACAAGAAGATGGCCAGAAGCTGGTGAACTCCTGGAATATCGAGCACCTCACGTGATTTTATCCGTGAGCGAGATAAGTATTCCATGATTATTTCATAATAAATACATTTGCTTTCCTAGATATTGCACTCCACAAGTCTTGATCTCTAACCGTTCTAGCCTCGATGCATCGATCTGCTCTGGCTTAACTACAATGTGATTCGTCGTCTGCCTCTGCTCTGGTTTCGTGGTCATGATCCGCTCTTACCCGACATTTGCTGAGATGTAACCATTCTAGCCTCGATGCTATGATCCGCTCTAGCTCGGATATAATGTGTATTCACCAACTACCTCCACTCTGGCTTTGAGGTCATGATCCGCTCTGACTCAGCCTTTGCTGAGATGAATGTTTGCCACCACTCTAGCTGAATAGCTATGAATCGCTCTAGCTCGACTATTGTTGGATCGAAGGAACGCTGGATTCATTTTCGCTAGAACTCTCGGAGTTCAAAGTGTGCTCGGCACTCGAGCATCTGCGAGTCAATCACTCTGACTAAATCAATCATGATTCGCTCTGGCGTAGTCATTGTGAGGGTCACTCATTTGCCTAGGGGCTCTAACGAGCACTTATCTTTGCCCGACTGTCGACGCTCGCCCTTGGTGGAACGTGATGCTAATGGTTCTAAACAACGTGCATGTGGCATGAGTTCCCTATGTTTTGACCTTAGCTAGATCGATGAAACTGGGCCATATTTTGAACGCAATTAGACAAGATAGCAAAGACTTAAAATAAATAAATCCTTATTATATTCTGATGAGATGTACATATACAATGATTTATTCTACTATGTTTTTTATCTGCTCAGTGGGATCCAGCCTCCTCGGGGATGCGTCGGAGGGCTTCTTAAGTACGAGGAAGCCCTCTGTTGACACCCCGAGGAAGAAGCGCATCCAGGAGGATCCCCGGCTAGGAGCACTAGCACGCCGGGCAAGCCAACAGGTCGAGGGAGATGGTCCCTCTTCCCGAAGGATGACTGGAGAGATCCTTGGTGAGCTTTTTATCTGCTCAGCAAGGTCTCCTCTACCGTGTCATCCCCCATGCTGTTCTGAAGCCGAGGAAGCGATGTCCCATCGAAGACGATTAATTCCCATGAGGACGATGACGTAAGGTTGCCACATGGGCTCACCGCGCCTAGGCCGTGCTCGGAGGTCCTCCATAAGGTCATCACATGGGCTTGCAGTCCCATCTTCAACACACCGATAATCTTCAAGAAGGAAAGAAATCAAGACTCTAGTCATGAAGATTGATAAAGAAATCAACAAGTGAAGATTCACTTACCCGAAGTTTGGAGGCTCTTGATAACCCTTCAAAAAAACGTCGCACCAAGCCATCTAGAGGGTAACACCTTCTAATGAATAAAAAAGTCAAGGCAGAGAAGATGATCTATGCCAAGATGTTGAAGAAACTGAAGCCAAAGGGACCTATTTATAGGCCCAAATGGAAGGCGGGGAGGAAAGACGCCAACGTCCTATTAAAAGAGGAACCCTGCTAATGACGCATTGAAGATCGCTCTGCCAATCACCGTATCGTGACGGTCAAAATCCCCTGCCATGCAGAAGGGATTCATCGCCTAATGCGCCCATCGCCTCAGCGCCATTTATGTCTTCGCCATGATTTTCTCCACCAGACTCTGCCAAACGGAATTCACGAGATTTAACAATCACACCACCTCCGGTGGCCCGAGGCAGCCAAGATAAGTCTCCAATTCTCCTTACTTTAAATTTCAATTTGATACATCATTCAAATTTGGAATTTATTTACTTGTAAGCATGAATATCATAGCAGTAGCGTTTTTTCCCACTCTGTATCCATGATCAGCTCTAGCTGAGTCATTGGAAGGCCCCTCTGCTTCTGAGTGCTTAACAAGTTTGCGGCTCTTAAGTGTTTCCCTTGGGACTTGCCGCGGTCTTCCTACTCTATATCCACAATCAGATCTGGATGAGTTAGTGAAGTCCTTCCCAGGATGATTAACAACAGCCCTCTTTTGGCAATCTCCTCTACATGATTTCATGGTCTCTCACTCTGTATCCATGATCAGCTCTGACTGAGTTAGGTCGATCAGATTCTGGAAGAGTTGTCTCTACCGACTGGTTCCTGTGATTCATGAGGTCTATAAAAGTGTGGTTCAAAAAAGCGTGTATGTGGCATGTGTTATCCCTACACTAGCGAGCCTACACTATGGCCAAGCGATCACAATCAGTTGGATTGCATACAAAAATTAAAAAAGTAACCAAGCAATATTGTGTTACATGTCTTGCAAATATGTAACACATATTTTTGTCACTTGGTAGGTGCGGGAGGAGCAGGAGGATAATATTCAATGTCAGCAGTCAAGGCGTCATCCGCTTCCTCGACCTCAGTGTAAGCTTACTAGGCGTCGGCTTCGCTATAATGCGCTAGCCACCCCGCCTGGATGAAATCCAGTCGAATGGTCGAGTATGGTGCTCGGACGACCCCCAGCACATGAGTGGCCATCGTCTTCGCGAAGTCCTGAGCCGACTGCTTCATCTGTCCTTTAGCGTTGACCAGCCGAGCAAATGACTTGTCCGCCGACCACTAAGTGCTCGGGTGCTCGTTATCAACCATTCGGATCATCGCCTCTGTGCATGTTCGAGGGGCATCTAGATCCCTCTAGGTGCTCACTATACGCCTCTCCAGGTCTTCAAACTGAGCGGTCACCCGATGGTGAACCTCTATAGAGCAAAACAGAGTTTTCAGGACATAAATTGATGAAATTCGTCCTGGAAGAAAAAAGTGCTCGGAAGAAGTCCATACTTTTATACTCACTGCGCCATTCCTAGGTCGAAGCCTCAGACTTGATGAGTTGCTTCTTCAACTTTTCTATCTCGACGGAGGAAAAATCTCTTTCAGCGAGTTGCTTCGCCGCCTCCTCCAGCTTGGCCAGAGCAGTGTCCCTCTCGGCTATCGCAGCGTCTGCCGAACGTTGTGCCTGGCCAATGACTGTCTCCAGATGCTCGCCCGATGCCAACAACTCTATGAGAAGACGAAGAAGAGTGATGCTCCAGATCCACAGATGAAAATGCTAAAGATACTGAGACATACCGAAGGCCTAGAGGTTGAGCTACTCGCGAAGATCACGAAGATGCCCCATGAGATCATCGTTCTTTGTCTCCAACTACCGCAGCTCATCGTCCCTCTGGGATAGATCGGTGTCCTTGGTGTTCAGTTGCTCTCTTATTTCGAGAGCCACGTCTTGCGCGGATACCCGGATTAATCTATACGCCAAAGTATGCAAGACTTTTTTGCAGGAAAACTTACCATCGTCTTCTGTCTATGGTACTCGAAAGACTTCAAGCGCCCGACCATAGCCACCAACCATCGCCGAGCGGGAGTACGTCTAGAAGACGGTGACGCTGACCCGACCATAACGAGAGGAGTGGAGTGCTCCTCCCTTGGCATGGTGGGCTCAGATGTGGCCACCCCCGCGGTCAATGGCGGATCCTCGGACCGTCTCAGCTATGAAGGTTGGGTCCCCGCCGCATCACCCGCCGAAGGTATCCCGCCCTTAGGTGAACCCAACGGTTCCATGTAGACCATAATGGTGGTGGTCGGCACGATGACATCGGTCACCTCGACCGGGCTTGGGTCTGGCAATGGCGATCCTCTGACCCTATCAAGAAGAAGATAAGAAGATCTTGTGATGATCACGAAGAAGTATCCAAGAAGATCGACTACATCAACAAAATGTCCTCACCACGCCGATCGTCGAAACACCTCCTTCCTCATCCTCAAGCTGGGTCCTACACCGGAAGCAAAACCGGTTGTCGGAGCCAAGCGATGCTATGATGGAGGTGGGGTGGACACCGAGGATGACGATGTCGTGGCCTCAGCCGCTATAGGCGTCCTCTTAGAGGCATCCAAGTCAACACCTAGAGATGAAGGGATCTTCATAGGCCCCTCAGCCTGCCTCCGCCTCGCCTCCGACTGGGCAACTCTCTGAGTCGCATGACAGCTTGGCAGATTCGCCGCCTGCTTCTTCTCCTTCCTCGCCGAGGGGGAGCAAGCCTCCTTACTCTTCCTCTTCCTATTGGGTGCGCTGCCACTCAGCCCAGCATGCTTCTGCTCAATGGAGCAAATGTCCTCTAGTAGTGGAGCTAGAGAGATGAAGGCAGCTCGACACTGCACAAGTTCACATTCAGACCTAAATATTGATCGCAAGTTCCACCAAACCCTCAATGAAGAACAGGAGGAAACAACATTACCTCTGGTCGGCAAAAAGCACAACGGGAGGGGCGGCAGCAGGTGGATCATTGGGCTTCGACCTTGCCGCTAAAGACGCTTTGTACCCTCGCCACCGCCTCCTCCAACAACAAGCCATCAACCGACTCTTTTTTCGGGTCATTGGGCCCTGAGAACTCGCACCCGGGGAGGAGCCGCTGCATTAGTGGCACAACCCGACGAAGCAAGAAG
Organism: Zizania palustris; assembly: GCA_019279435.1. NCBI lineage: Eukaryota > Viridiplantae > Streptophyta > Magnoliopsida > Poales > Poaceae > Zizania > Zizania palustris. The sequence goes on from JAAALK010000081.1 coordinate 19,003,355, forward strand.
CTGATCACAACCTGTAATCCCATGTGGTTCCTTTCTCAAAGACGGTGGATCAAGGCCACCAACTCGTCAACCTGCTCGTGCTCCTCGACCGGGCACCGTTCGGTCCAAGTGGAGGATGCCAGCGGCGCTCGGTCGATCTCTAGAGATAGGGATGGCTCGTGGTTGGCCACATAAAACCAACTTGAGTGCCACCCCTTTTTTGAAGAGGGAAGAGGGATAGAGATGTACTCTACCGCCTTCCCATCGCGAAGTTGAAGCCTGCATCCTCCAACCACTTTGCTCCGAAGAGATCACAAGCATAAGAAGTTGCGGGAAAGATTGAAATGGGGATCGATACCCAGGAAAGACTCACACAACTCGATGAAGATAACAACATGGATAATGGAGTTGGGATTCAAATTGTAGAGAGAAATGTCATAATGATGAAGAATGCCACGAAGAAAAGGAAATGTCTCGCCGCCGACCGCTGGCCACAACGAGATGGTCTTTGGTGGGATCTCTCCCCGATCCTCTAGCGCCTGCACCGCCTCTTCTCCCATGGAGGAGACACGAAACTCGTCGAGGCGATCTAGTGGCTTCCGAGGAGTGTTTGCCACTATTGAAGTCCTGGAGATCCCCGCCAAAGGTTTTAGACTGAACAGCTTCCTGGCTTTGCGGTAGCAAACCACGCAGTTGTAGTGCCGAGAAATTTTGTGATGCGCTAGGAGAAGAGGAGAAGGAGAAGCAAAAGATGGAGTACTACTTCAAAATGCACCAGGGAAGGTTATGAATTTCCTCCCAGCGGTTTCTCGTTCTGAAGCGTCATGACTGCCAAAGTGAGTGGTTCGGAAAAGCACCTTTTTGCCATCAATCGCGCTTGTGCGATTCCCAGGAATCGCTCAGAGGGTCCTAAACCGCACTCTAGAAAATGAAGCAAGAAAAAAGCAAGTGAAGTGACAATGCCAACTGTCGTCTCCCCGCACGGTAACTTCCACCTATAGGGAGACCGCACAGTTTCAAGACAAACTACACCAACGGTAAACTCCCCCAAAGAAGATGTTTTGAGACTGAAGCTCATTCTCCAAAGGAACTTCAGCCTCGGGAGCTGCACTGGGTAGGTGCACCTAGGCGGTGTACTGATCGAAGACATGACTACATCAAAGGTACTTGGAGCTCTTCCTGCCCACTTCGAGCACGGCGCATGCCGAAAAGAGCTCGGGGGCTGCTGTCATAGATATGATCCAAGGTACCCCACCGAGTGGTTTCACTCAGGTCGCCGACTGCTGGCTAGGCCAGTCCATGAAGGACTTCTCTACCGCCAGGCCTCCCACTCAGGAGCGGACGAGCCTGAGTGGTGAGACGCCAATGGTCGGTCCAGGGCCATCCGCTCGATGGTTATCTCCAATCAATGCCAACGGTTACCTCAAATCAACATCGACATCTCTATGACAGTCATTAGACCCAATTAAAGGCAGTTATGCTGGTAGTTATGCGGTTGTTTCCGCATTCTATCAATGTTAAAACAACACATCATCAAATCGCACGGACTCGACACTAGAGAAGGCAACACCCCCCCGATTCATCCATATAGAGACTAGAGTAGGATTATTATCCTCCGGTAGGCCCGAACCTATCTAAAAACTCTCTCATGTCCGTCTCCTTATTGTTTTTATCCTTTTTGCCCCTCTCAACCGGGGTAACCATTGAATCCATAGCCACGACTCCTCCATTCTACCTACACAAATCACACTACGGGTACCTCCTGTAGGCTAGCCGTTCCCACACAACGACAGACACATCCTGTGGATGCCCTCATGGTGTGGCAGACAACCTATTGAAGACGTCACTCCTTGTCACATACATTTGCTCCTGCATGTTATAAAAATCAGAAGGCACGAAAGGAGCAATATAGTAGGAAGAAGGGTACCCGGGAGGCGGAAAGTAACATAGAGGCCACTGTGCCATCGTTAGGTGATACGATGGTGGAGGAAAAGGTGACTCCAGTGGTCTTTCCCATCTTGGGCCGAACTCACTCCTCCGAGGAGGGTTCATCCTTGCTAGAGGTCCTTGATGAGTATTCGCCTTCTCGGCCATCTTCTTGTGCTTTTCGAGCAACATCTCATACGTCACTAGAGATGTCAATGGGGACCCGTTCCCCGATTCCCCGCGGAGAATTCTCCTATTAGGAGTCGGGGATGGTAGGTATTTTTTACCCGTGGGAAATTATATGGAGGAAAAATAGTCCCCATTAGATTTTGTGGGGATGGGTATGATCCTCTATTCCCCATCCTTGTTCCCCGCGGGGACCTGGTTCAACCCATAAAATAGGCCCATTCCAATAGCTCGTGTTGGTTGTTTTATAAATTTATTGATTAATGTTTTTTGTTAGTGAGTGATTGGTTTTTTATTTTTACAAATTTTATTAAAATTTGGAATCACTTGCAGTTAGAAATTTTAGTAAATTTTGGTCTCTAAATTGTCTTGAAAATTATGCTTTAGATGATAAGATTGAATCGAATACGGGGGCTTCACGGTGAAAAAATCCCCACGTGGGTAACAGGGATGGGGAAAAAATATCCCCGTCATCATTGGCGGGGACGAGGACGGGGAAAATATATCCTCGTGGGGATGGGTATGGGGAGGTAAAACCCGACGGGGAATTCCCCATTGACATCTCTATATGTCACCATCGGCTTCTTGTGTGACTTAGCCAAAGACATTGCACTGGTGTTCACTTTCCAAACCCCTACCTCAGGATTCTTCGGTACAAGCATGTGCGTACGAGGCTCTCCAACCACGACTTCCTTCCCCTTAGCCTACTTGGCCTGCTCGAGCTGAATCAACACCTTCTTCCCTTTGAGATCAATGGTGTTCACGGGGAAGGGGTCCTAGTCAAGCTTCATCTTAGGATTAGTATCCAACTTCAATTATCCTTCCTCTATGGCCGATTGAACATGTCGATGAAAAACATTGCAATCATTAGTAGAATGATAATGTGAATCATGCCACTTACAGTAAGCACGTTTCTTCAAGTCATCGGTGGTTGGAATGGTGTGACCCTTCGGCAGCCTGATGAGCTTGTTCTTCAACAAAAAATCAAATATTTTGTCGCACTTGGTCACGTCAAATGCATACTTTACTTCATTAGGCCTACTCTTAGTGGGAGATGGCCACAACTCAAAGCAAGTAATAGGTTTGGAATTGTTGGACCAAGTCCATTCTGCAATATACATGTAGGTCGAGTTATCCTCGTTCTCCGATGATTCCTCATCGGAGTGCTCCATGACGTGCACCTCGGTCTTAGGCTTACTAAATGTCTTGGTGAACTTCTTACTTTTGGATCGGCTCTCCTGAACTAGAGCCTTTTGTAGGATTTGACTAACTAAGGAGCCATGCTGAATAGCGTGGGCCTCATGGCTCCAGATGTGATGAGTCATTGTCAACGATAGTCAAAGAGGACAGAAGAAGAAAGGAGATCTGCTGTTTCATGGGCCGCGTGTGACTCAGGTACACGGGCAGTGAGCGACTGTCGGGCTGAGAGAGCTGCGAAGTCGGGCTGGCCCAATCTGGGTACATGGGCCAGAAGCAGTAGAAGACCCACTGGGATGTTGACCAGGGTTGACTTAGGTACACGGGTGGTGAGTGATTTCCGGGCTGAGAGAGCTGCGGAATCGGGCCGGCCCAATCCGGGTACCTGGTGCAAAGTCGGTGGAGGCTTTGTCAGTTTCGGTGCAAAACTGACAAATGTTGATCTTGTATCGGACTATCCAGAAGAGAAGTCGTAGTCGCTACGAATGCTTAGCTTCCGGATAAGTCATCTGTATCTCTAGGCCCACAGTCAGTCAGTCATGTCTGTAAAAATTCCTAAGGGCATTTGAGTCTTTTCCTTTATTTTAGCGTCTGTAAAAACCCTAAGGGGCTGGTGGAATATTCTAGGCCATTGGGCAGCCTATAAATAGGGCCCCAATCCCTAGGGTTGGACTACCCCTTCTAGAATTCACTTTTCAATCTATTGGGTCACTTTTGCTTCCTGAAGTTTCTCTCTCCTGTGTGTGCGCCGCCAGGCTGCTTGCTGTTGTTCATCCTGTTTGTTCCCTGTTTTAGATGATTCTATTCCTTCTGCTTCATGTGTAGCATCTCATTATTAGCTCTGCTGTTTCATTTTGTTGCGCACAACAAATTTATTCCTGAGTTTTGGTGCTTCTGTTGCCTCTGTTCTTCACGCAAGTAGTACTAGTTCTTGCTGTTGCAAGTAGTACTACTTCTCTGTAGCAACAGTACACTAGTACTATAGCTTGCTTTTTACTGCGTAGCTTTTTGATCGAGTTGACAGGGCCAAAGTCCCTTTTCTTGTGTGAAGTCCAACTCTCTGAAGCAGACTTCGAATCTGCTGACTTCGAATCTGCAGACTTCGAATCTGCAGACTTCGAATCGATAGACTTCGAATCTGCAGACTTCGAATCTACAGGCTTTGAATCTGCAGACTTCGAATCAGCAGACTTCGAATTTGTAGGCTTCGAATCTGCATACTTCGAATCTGCAGGCTTCAAATCTGCATGCTTCGAATCTGCAGGCTTCGAATCTGCATGCTTCGAATCTGCAGGCTTCGAATCTGCATACTTCGAATCTGCAGGCTTCGAATCTGCATACTTCAAATCTACATACTTCGAATCTGCATACTTCGAATCTGCAGGCTTCGAATCTGCATACTTTGAATCTGCAGGCTTCGAATCTGCATACTTCGAATCTGCATACTTCGAATCTGCATACTTCGAATCTGCAGGCTTCGAATTAGTAGACTTCGAATCTGCAGGCTTAGAATCCGCAGGCTTCGAATTCGCAGACTTTGAAGCAGGCTTCGACACTATAGGCTTCGCCGAGTTTCGAACAAGAGATAGATTTTGAACAGTAACTTCTCATCTCATTCCATGTGTACTTAGATTATTTTACTGAGAAGTTTGATCTGCCATATCTTGAATATTTTGTTAATCTGCCTATTAGCATTGTACTGGTGTTTCTCTGTTTTTGACATCGGCCTTTTCTAGGCTAGATACTTTTAGACTTAGGCAATCTGTCCTCGCTTTGCTGCTTAGTCTTTTGAGGTGTGTTGGGTTTTGGGAGAAGGCCATTGATTCAAAAGAATTTTTTTTGGCGCCCATTCACCCCCCCTTTGGTCTCTACTTTCGGTCCTACACTAACCTCGAGGAAATCCTAGCCATCTATCTTCTCCTTAAGTTCGGAGTGTAAGCCATTAAAATCTAGGTCGGTCAAGTCTCTCTCAGAAATGTTCTGGATATAACATTGGTTTCTGGTGTCCCTAAAGCGCCTAATGTACTCGGAGACGCTCTCGCTAGCCTTCTACCTAACCGATGTTAAGTGTGAGAGCCTAAGTTCGGTTTCCCCAGTATAAAAGTAATAATGGAATTTCTGTTCTAACTGGGCCCAAGTCTACACGGATTTCGGCGGTAACACCGAAAACCAAGTGAAAGAGGTGCCAGACAACAATAGAGAAAATAACCTAAGCTTCAGTGTATCCGACCCACTAGCTTTGCCACATTGTGCTAAAAATTGGCCTATGTGCTCTAGGGTGGTTTTACTACCTTCACCATCAAATTTAGTGAACTTAGGAACCCTGAAGCCGCGGGGGTATGGGATAGTGTCGAAGTGGTCTAGGTACGGCTTGTGGTAAACCCTAGCCCGATCCCAAGGTGTGAAACTCGTACATTCCCTAAATAGTGCGTGGATTCGCTCTTCTATGTTGTCTACGCCTCTTGCCTGCGCGCGTTTCTCATGTGGGGGCGTGACACGTGGTGGTATCTCGATGTGTTGGTCGTGTGGCTCCTCCTCTCGTGTCGGCTCATGATAAGGGACATGCTTAGGCCTATATGGGTGCACGGGAGCAGGAGGTGTAGGCAGTGCAGGAAAGGGTAGAGTAGGTGCGGGCGAAGGCAGCGCGTAATAGGTAGAAAGGGCAGTATGACCGGTCATAGGGCCGGTCTGATCGAAGATATAATGGTCGGTTGGACTGGTGGTCAACAGCTGGGGCTGGCACATGTCGGTCTGACTGGCCCAAGGGCCGGTCTAACCAACAGGGTCGTACGTGGTTTTGGCCATGGATGTTGAGGCCGGGGACGCGATGTTTTCCCGGTACTCCCATCAATTTTACTGTGTATGTGATGTATGGGGGGTACGCTAGCAATTGGAGTTGGAGAAGCGGCTTCGGAAAAGTCGAATCTTCTAAACATCGCCTCCATCCTAGAATCGACTTTGGGTCCTAGACGATTTGCAAAAGTGGCGCTAACCGCTTGGTCTACTGTGGTGGCTATATTTTTCTCGATGTCCAGGGAGGATAGTGGAGGGGTGACGGTGTTACATTGCTTCCAGAGAGGTTGGGGATGTCGATGTCACAGTTGATGAAGCTCGTGCGGGTCTTGGTGAAGCGCCCAAGCATGAGAGTGTGTAGCTCCTTTGTCTTGGCCTCGATCTCCACCTTGTCCTCCTCGGAGAGGTCGTCGAGGGTGGGGAGGATGATGTTGCTGTCATCGATCTCCGTACTCCCCACCGGATCCATCGGCATCAAGGGTCACATCGATGTAGTCATAGTATATGTACCCGTCGCCGATGTAGTAGTACTTGGCATGTTGGCCCTAGCGGAGTCGTCAAAAAGTGTGTTGACGCTAAAATCTATCGATCAAAGTACCAACACACTAACGCCGATTCGATGATCCAAAAGCATGTGGATATTTAGGAATAGCCCTAAGCGTAACACGAAGCTGACGTCGCGTTCTGAGGACCCTTGACCGTGACAAAGGAAATAAATGGAGTCGCTAGGCAATTAAACAATACCAAAATATTATTTAACTAACCAAATTGTCGGGGAAGCGATCCAACCAGTCAAGTCAGGGCCGATTAAACCGAAGTACAAAGGGCGGTCAGACCGTCCTAGATGGGCCGGTAAGACTAGCTGTAGGCCGCCGGTCAGACCGTCGGGTGCTGGCACGTGGGATGACGGACCTGGCACAGTCCAGTTAGACCGAACGTCTACCATCGGTCAGACCGAAGTGGCGATCATCAATAACCCCACGTCATCGGCATGCTGGATGGCAAATCCGGCACGCTCCGGTCAGACCGAACGCTTGCTGTCGGTCAGACCGAAGTGGCGGTCAACAGCAATCTTGTGTCGCCGACATGCTTGATGATGAAAACAACACGGGCTGGTCATACCGAACCCAAGTCATCGGTCATACCAACAATCTGGGGATAGACCACCCAAGGCTCCGACGGCCGTCTTACTGTAGACGGCTTGCAGCATGGGTTCTTAGCGAAGAGGATGGGATGAAAACACTGCAAAAACACCAAAAGATCAGAGGCAATTCGGCCTAGAGACCGAATTACCGATAAAATCCGATAAAACCGATAGAAATCTGTTACGTGGATTAAATAGGTGATTCACGAGCGAATCAAAAAGGCTTACCGTGATTACGACGCGGCGGACGGAGAGTTTACAGTGCAAACTCACAAAGATGGACGTAACAGCTACTCCTAGGGCAAGAAAAATAGATTGAATGTAAAGAACAATTAATGATAAAATAATAGATTGGATTTATTAGGGTTTCGGGGTCCCTTGAATCGGCTTTGCCTATATTTATAGAGGTGAGTCTTGACATTTTTGGGCTCTTAATTGCCTAAACCACGCGTCGATACTGTTAGGATATGATTTGATACCAAAACAACTCGAACAGATCAATTTGATTTGGACTCGGAGTCGGTTCGGTCAGACCGGCCTTATAGAACCGGTCAGACCGAAGTGCGTTCAGACCAGCCTGGGTTAGAAATTGCATATTTTCGGCTAAAACTACAGATTTTGATAATCTTAAACATTAATGTTACTTTTTGCTATTAACAGTATCAATGCTAGTAAAGAATCCAAGCCAATTTAATTTACTGCAGTATAAAAACCCGTCTGATGCAAACCTGAACTATGCAAGGACTGGCTAGCTTCTCTCGATGTTCGTATTGTCACGCTCAGTTGTTAACTCGGCCAAGCTGCATGTTCGTAGCTGATCGAGCTAGCTGTGTGTCTGCCACTTCGTCTTTATAAAAACACCGGCAAGATGTATCAGTTCTGCTAATTTAGCTCCCCTCACAATGTTTAAATATTATTTTAAAATATTAAATATAGATTATTTATAAAATCCATTCATAATTGATAGATTATTCGTGAGACAAATCTAATAAACCTAATTACAGACAATGTGATGTCATAAACATTTGATAATCATGGATTAATTAGGTTTAATAAATTCATCTCATAAATTATCCTCCAATTCTACAATTATTTTTATAATTAATTCATGTTTGGTTCTTCAAATTAATGTCTAAATAACCAATGTGATATAGGCTAAAATTTAGCGCAAACGTCCAAACACCCCGCGATGAAAACCCGAAGAAATACGTGTCGCCCGATTGGATCGACTTGATAAGCTCCTACTGATTGCTCAAAAATAGCAATTTTAACGTACGGATTTTGTACCAAGATACATTGTCTCCTCTTATTTATTTATTTATTTTTCATCTATTTTATCTACCTATTTTCTTATGGTGTAATTTAAAAACCTATATAAAAATATCAAAAATAATTTTAAAATTATTTATCAACTCTTTAGCATTAAATTCATCTATCACAAAATTCGGAATCTTCAAGGCTTGTTTAAGGCAGGCCATAGCATGGCGGACGCTGATATTAGTAAAGTACAGTTGTACTGTTTTTTAAAAAATCTATTATATATGGAAAACTTAAGATAAAAAATAATAAAGATAATTCATTTTTTAAAATCTAATGGTAATGATTAAAAGAAATTGATATCTTACTCCTAATACATAATAGATCACTCTGATGTAATGATCACGCTGAAAAGAAATCGATATCTTAACCATTGAAATAAGTTAATTTAGGTTACATTGTTTTTCCTAAGCAATAACTAAGATTAATTTAGTCTCTTATCTTTTAAAAATAAGAGATATACCGTAAAGTAACTCGGTTATATGTATGCATTGATAGAAATTTAAAAATACAAATCCAACAGTACTAAAAACTCACCTCACCACTCATCGTGTACTTTAATTTCGCTCCTATTAACTTTTCCATCAAGCAGTACTTCTTCGTTAAGTCTATACTTGTCACTAAAATTTTGGGCCGGGCACTGGTGCGTTCGTGCGCGCGTGCTTGGATGAATGCATCTAGCTCGTGCGAGAACCTGACACCTAGCTAGCCTGCAAGCTGCTTTAACCAATTGAGCTCACTCACGCCGGCGCACTACACCACATTAGTCACTACGGCGTCTTGAGCATCTAGCCAATCGTTGTCAGTCAAATTTTAGTCCCACCTCATTTATGTAAAGAAGGTACGAATCTCTTATAAAAAAGAGTAGGTATCTTCTTACAAATTAGTCTTTTGGAACGAAGAAGACTCTCACCTTGTAAAAATACATCAGATTCGCATAAACGTTTGAATGTGAGAAGAGGGTGAGTGAAAAAAATCCGGGACGCTAACACCACTACACTACCTACTCTGCGTTTGGAGAAGAAGACAACTACAGTAGCAGCAGCAGAAGATCTCATGTCACAGTACTGAATACTGATAGATCGCTACACTAGCTAGCTCGATATACCAGATTTATAATGGAGCTGACACTATTGGCCACTCAGCTTAACCCAAACACACAGTCACACACTCCCAGAAATTTAAGAAGATAATTGATCAAGTGGCCGGGCATGCGCGCACTACCTAGCTAGCAATCAAAGGTTCAGTTTGTGCAACGAAAAAATAGTTAAGAACATTGACAGTCTATACGAGAATTCTGGCAGCAAGTGAGTTACGTGTAGGTGCATGCGTTAGCTAGCTCGGGTACCTAGATACTTAGATAAGCTTAATTTGTAGTTAACCTAAGTCTGAATTTGACTGCTCGGTCGAGGCTAGCAGCTAGCTAGATAGACATCTTTCACATCAACCACATCATTATCAGATTTTTTTGATGCAATTAGGTGATGGGCCGGCCAGTTATATTAGTCCTGCGATCGAATCATTGCATTGCTTGTCTCTCTTTTCCTGGTCATATCAGATTTATCAAAAGGCCACGCTCTGCATGCACGGTTTTGACTTTTGATGAGCATATGGAATCATAGGGAACAGAATTGATGCAGAAAAGGCCGTGATTTAGCACTGTACACAGAGTGATCACAGACCATGGTTGTTCATTGGGAGAGAAGAAGATTATTGGAGAGAAAGAGGGTGGTAAGTGTCAGTTTTTACATAAATAAATCATAGATGCAGGCATGGGTCACAGGCCGACAGACAAACATGCGCCAGAAAACAAAAGCAAGTGTTTGCATTATGATCTTTACGGCTTCCGTATCTCATAATATTAAAATCTAAAATCAAATGACATTTTCACCATAAATCTAGACAATAAATCCATATATACCAACCAACAAGGAAGACACAGGTAATTAGTATATATGCATTAGCGCATTACTCGTTATGAGCTTAATTTCACGCCATGCGAATCAAAAATACCATTAGAACTGATCAGACACTAGTTGGAAACCCACAAACACTCCCGTATTCGCTAGCTGATATATCATGCTTGCTTCACGTGCTTGAGCAAATTAAAGCAGCAGACAGCCAACAAACACATGAATACTTGATACCATGCATGTACTAGCAGTAGCTAGTAGCCTAGTAGCAGCAGTAGCTATACTATATCTCAGAGATGTACAGAATAAACGGACAGTAACTAGTGACAGATGCTGATTGCAGAACAGTAATCCTAGATCGACCGTGTACTGATCGATTCAGAAGTGAAAGCAGCAGGTAGATAGATTCATATGTAGCAAGGCTATTATTCTTCAGCTTAATTAATTGTATCAACTTTGGTTCATGGACTAGCTTGGATCGATCGATCTCCGACGTGCTCATGGCCTGCCGTTGTGCTGCGTGTAGATGTAGTCGAGGTGGGCGTCGCGGAGCAGCCTCCTCTGCACGCACTCGTCGTCGTTCCCCTCCTCGCAATCCTCGACCTCCTCTGCTGCTGCACCCATCAGCTGAGCCAGAAACAAGACAGGTGTATCAAGGTTAGCTACGGTACTAGTTGGTGCTTCCATGGATGCCTGAAGCCCTGAACTCGAAGCTTTCTCTCTTCGTTCTCACCTCGGCGACCTCGTGGCCATTGCCGGTGGAACCTTGCTGCAGCACTGGCCCATCTGCGGCTGTCTTGACACCATCATTCTCTGAAGAAAAAGAGAGATCCAGAACGTTAGCCCGAGTAGATAGATCTCTCTAGTTTGCATCTGCACGCATCCGCCAGAACTGATCGATCCATTAAACAATTTATCTGAAGCGCCTCTAGGCGCTAGCTGCTAGTGCTAGCTACTACCTTGGCGTGCGCGAGGAAGATCAAGAGCAGCAGCAGGCAGGGGCCGAGCAGCAGCGGCGCCGGAGTGGAAGAAGAAGCAGGCGACGAGGACGAGAAGCAGGGCGAGAGCAGCGAGCCGCGAGGAGGAACAAGAAGAGACGCCGTGGGCCCTCATCCCTACGGTTCCAAACTCGGCTGGACCAATGCTGCGTTGTCGAATGGCGAGAGGCCGGAGGAGGGAGAAGAGTGCACTGGCGCGCACTGTGCTTAATTTGAGCTGAAATTTAGCAAGCGAGCAGCTGGTTGGACTGGAGAGTGAAGAACTAGATAGCTATCTAGCTTAATCTGGGTAGTGGTGGTGGCAACAGCCAACAAGAGGCAGCTATTTATAATCGGTGAAGTAGCCTTCTGCTTTGGCTGCAACTTGCAACAGTTAGGAGAGGAACACAGTACACAGGAAGCGACTAACAGTGCAGGATTATTTTTTACAGAATGAACTGCACGCGGGCACGCACTAGCTCGTCGGCCGCATGCAGAACACGAGTAGATTAAGATTTTTTCTTCTTTTTTTCAAGATTACGATTAGATTAGATCGATTAGCCTCTAGATAGGGCAAGTAACTAGCATGTACAGTAAACATGGCTTTTTACTGGTGATTTGTACAGTCAGGAAAAAAAAGAGGAGAGCTTGATTTATTGCTGAATGAGGATGGTTCATCTGAACTGAACCTCTGCTGAATTAAGGGAGGCATTCTGAAATGGTGAAAGAAGAGGTGGAAACCCACGCAATAGTCAATCTCCCTCATGTTTCAAAAAAAATCGTTTTAGGATTGGATTTAAAGTTTTCAAAAAGATTTTGTTTTGTATATTTGTATGTATTCAGGATATTTTTACTTTTTTATTAAATCTAATTGTCATACATCATATTTAATATGAATAAATAGGTAAATATACACACTAATTAAATTTTTATTGGTATCTAAAATCATATCTAAAATGAATTTCTATTGGAAACCACCTAACAAAGTAGAAAAAAGATTTGGCCAATTGAGCCCTTTATATATAGGCGTAGGGCCGCCCTACAGGGGAATTTGAGTCAAATTATTACATAGTTTCGTAAGTCAGGTGTAAAGAATCGTATTCGGTTATATCTAGTTAAACTTAGACTAGTATATTTCTTTATATTTAATACATCTCTTATTTTAATTCTGTAAGGTAATTAAAATGTTAGGACTGGCTGACAGTCCTAATATTTTACTTTATCAGTTTAGCTTGGATTATAATAATTTAAATTGTTTTTATAAGTCGAAACAAATAGAACAACTTATTATATTAGTTTATTATAATTTAGAGAACATATTATAATTTAGAGTATATATTATAAAATTCGGAAAGAGGTAGAAATATGTTTGGGTTTCGTTTCTCAGCAGAGTGTATAATTTCGGTCGGTTTCATGCAGAGACGCGGTAGCCGTTTCTTGTTACTTTAGCAATAACCGTGGTTACAGATATGGATTAACTTTTAGTCATACTGTATCAACCATGGTTAATAGTGTTGTTAACCATTGCAGAGCGGCGGGCAGCAGATTCAGACTTGAGAGCTGCAGTGACAGCTCGCTGTCCCTGCTGCTGTGCTGCATCTGTGGAGTGGACATGGTAGCTTAGCTCGGCTTAGCTTAGCTAGCTAGGGCATGCGTGGGGCCCATGCCGAACTGGCAAGTGTGCTGCCGTGTGCGGGACCCACATGCACGCACGGTATCAGCATCACAGCTGCAACCTGCAAGCACCACGTCTGATCTGCCAGGTCTACCTCCCTGCATCCAGTGGAGCAGAAATTCTGACTTCTGAGAAGTAGCCATGGTCTCTTCTTGCTCTGCATCCACTCGCGCGAATCCATGCATCATTGCCTTGCCTGGCGCCACTATCTCGTCGTAGTGATTTTGCATAGTTGCATGCATATGTGTTTGAGCTGTGTGCATACAGTAGCATATATACATAATTTCAATTCAGAGATCAGATATTAATATAGAATTAAAATGTTCCCTATATCCTATAATACTGAGATACGAACTAATTTGATATTTTATATTATAAAGAAATTAGACGATATCACTGTGAAGATTTTACTAGAAAATGTTAAATCCAGTTTTAGCTTATAATATTATGGAACGAATGAAGTATTTAATTTGAGTTGTATGTATACAGAGGTTGGCTTGGAATTTTAGTGATGATATTTTATGAAAAAAATTAGTAAGAGAAAAAGTAAAGTACTAATAAAATGAATAAAAACTAGAGAGGTGTCCATGAAATGTTAATAAGGGAAAAAATTAAAGTACTAATAAAATGAATAAAAATCAGAGATGTGGTGATACACCGGAAAGAGCACATTTGCCGAGTGCCCTAAGGTTTGTCGAGTGCATTTCTTCGAGCACTCGGCAACCCTTGTTTGCTGAGTGTACCATGAAATACACTCGGCAAACATATTACACTCGGCAAATAAAATTGTTTGCCGAGTGCTTTATCCATGGCACTCGGCAAACCTGTGGAAAAATCTCGCTGCCCCCGGTTTGCTGACGCCGTTGTAACGGTAGAGAGGGAAATTAGGGTTTGCCGAGTGTCCAGTGGACACTCGGCAAACCCTTGTATTTGCCAAGTGTTTTTTAACATATCACTCGGCAAAGTGAACAGTCCCCTTATTTCATGTGAAACACACATTTTGAGTCCATATGACATTTTAAACATGTTTTGAACTTGAATTTTCTTTACAGTCATAATTCAGCATCTGTTAATCCATGCCGAGTGCGTGATAAAATGCACTCGGCAAACCCCCTCGTTGCCGACATCTCCTATATGCCGAGTGCTGTTTGCCGAGTGTAGCATTTGGTGAAGCCTTCGCCGAGTGCAAAAGAAGCTTCGTCGAGTGCCCTAGGCACTCGGCAAATAACTGTTTTCCCGTAGTGTGAGGTATGTTTACAGTAGGTTGTATTTGTATTTTCTAAATTATAGTAGCTCTTTTCACTCACATATTCATACATATAACTGACAGATATTTAGAAAAAGAAATTAAGTTACAACTATATATTATGTCCAATTATGTCCGCCCGTATGTCTTGTATACTGTGATGATCCGGTGGCGTCGTCCCCGAAACTTTAAATATATAATATCATCAAATTTGGTCTGGCTTCTTTCATCAGAACAAAGTTGCATCTGGCACGTTTACACCGAAAATAATTTTTAGCTAAGATTTTTTTTATATTCATATTCATAACGTCTTATGGTTAAATAAAAACTGCCCCGAGAATTAGTAAGAACACTTTAAGCAACATCATAAAATTAGATTATAAAATTTAATTCTGTAAGATATGTTTTAAGCAGCAATAGGAACAGGAATGAGTAGGGCCAGCCAAAGTGAGAAGAAAACTTAACGGGACGGATATGATGGATGGATTGCACGCGCGCGCAGCTGATGGCTGAGTTGCAGCGTGCATGTGAATGGTGGTTGGTGTCATGGTCGTCGTCGTCGTCGCTGTCGCGTCGCCGTGTCTGGCCAGTGCAGCGCGATCGGATCAGAGGTGTGGCCGGCCGGCGGCGCTCGACGTGCATCCATCCATCATATCCTTGGACCATATGGCTCCTGTGCCTCCTTGTTCATACGAGTCAACGGCTGGCCCCTGTTGCTGTTCCATACTTGCATGCATGCTAGCTTGTCCCTGTAGCTGCCACAGCGTCTGCATGCATGCCATTGGCTAGTTATACGGCTTCCATCTACAGTACCGCGCACTATCGTAGAACCGGCCGGAGCCAAACCGATATAGCAAAAATCAAACCGATATTTTTTTCGCTGTCGGCTATTGATACGAGTTAAACCAACGCTACAGAAACAGAAGAGTTTGAGGATTTGTTGAGTGCATTTCCTTAGGCACTTGGTAAATCGAGATTTGCCGAGTATAGACTATAATATACTCGATAAATATTTTACGCTCGACGTCGTTTAATATTTATCGAGTGCCAAGTCAAAGACATTTAGCAAATCTTTAAAAAAAATAGCTCCCCCGAAAGTCCTGATGGTGTGATGACGACATAGGAGAAAAAAAGACTTTGCCGAGTGTCACTAACGGAAACTCGGCAAACTATAGTATTTGTTGAGTGTCACTAAAAAACACTCGTCAAAAGCTTAAATACCCATTATTTCATATGGGATCATATTTTGAGCCCATGTTACATTTTAAACTTGTTTTGAAATTGAATTTTTTTACGGTCATAATTCAACATGTGTTAATCCATAGAAAATGTTCATATTTTTTGAGTAAGTTTGCTATTTTTAATTAATTAATCATGTTTCTAGGATTTAATTCGAAATAGGTCAAATTTGAACTACATGTACATGAAATAATGACTAAACAATTGTAGAAAAATCATATTTATGTTCATTAGTCCATTTTTAATCTTTTAGCACTAAATATAACTAAATATTAAAAAATATAAGTTGCGACACTCTGATAGCAACATGGAGCTTAATGGTTTTTAATAGGAAATTAAATTGATACCTAAAAAATATGATACTTGACATGGTGTTATTATATCATACATATATACTGTAATAAAATTTTAAAAATATTCGAGAAAGTTTTCATGTATGACATTTAGAAATTAGAGAATCTTCGAGAATGTTTAGGAGTTTAGTGATGGAATAAGTTAGATTTAAAAGCAAATCGATATTTAAATATTTGTTTGAACTTAAAACTTTTTGTACTATGAAAACCTAATGTATCTTTTACCATTCCAAAAATTGGCATTTTTACGGCCAATTTGCTATTTTTAGTTAATTAAATCTCTTTATAGGATTTAAATTGAAAGATGTCAATTTTCGACTGCAAGTGCATTAAATAACGATCAAACTTTTCTGAAAAATCATACTTCTATTTTGATAGCTAAGTTAGGCCTTACACAGTAGAGGTAAAGAAAATTTAAGATATCACGATGAAGGTACTCTATTAACAACGTGCACATTCTTGGTGTATTAATTTTAAATGATTCAAAAAATTCAAAAAAACCTAAAACTTGATACGGTGTTATGATATCATACATATATTTTGTAAAAAAATTAAAAATGTTTTGAGAAATTTTTCACGCATGATTTTTAGAAACTGGTGATTCTTGGAGGAAATTTTAGAGTTAAGTGAAAGAATGACTATAAGTTTTAACAGTGGCAGTTCCAAATTTTTTTCATGGATATTCCTGTTCTATATTCTAAAATTTTATATCATTATAAACTTAAAGTATAATATTTTTTCCAAAATATGACAAATATAACATTTATATCTCATAATATCATAAATCTACTAGAATTAACCCTTAAATAAAAAATATAAACATAATCGGTACTTAAATAAAAAATCTAAATATGTATTAAGCCAAATTTTGGGTAGTCCAGGGCCCACCCTTAAATAAAAATATATAAACATAATCGCTATTTTAAAAATTATTTAACCTTAAAACTTTTTCTAATATAAAATTGGTGTATTTTATATCATGGCAAAAAATAGAATAGGCTTCAAATTAACACGATTATTTCGTAATATTGGTAGCATAGGCTTCAAATTAAACTTTAGTCACCGTTAGTGTCAATAGAGAGGATTTTATTAGGGTGAAGAGTTTGAAGCACACTCGAATTTATTTCCGTTTTCGCATGCGCTGACACAACAAGTTAGGTCGGTCGATCCATCACAGAGAGGCGTGTAACGGCAGTAGTACGGCACAAGCAGGCGCGTGCACATGCAGCTACTATACCGTATGCGGTACGAGCATGCATGCACGCGCGACGGCGCCAAACGTATTAAGGCGACTTCGCCACTACCCGTATGGGAAACTGCACCTTTGACGCCGACGGCCCGATCGACGACGACGGGTCGACGACGACGCGAGTTTGGACTTGGATCTGTATATAGATAGCGCCATGATGATGGATGGCGTATCTTGACGAATCCTTCGGGTGAGTCAGCAAGCACACGTACGTGATCTCTCTGGGAATTTTAGCACGCCGTACGACACCGACGTCACCGACTGATTAACACGGCATTTTATGCATGCATGCATGTTGGGTACGTGTGCGGTGTGCCCGTCAAGCAGACGCCGTTTTCCGTATCAAACAGGGCGCGCATGCAACAAGGCCGGCGCCGAGATGGAGCATCGTAGTGTACTCCTTATAGCATCAACAATATTGAAATAAAAAATAAAAAATAGTGTTAAGAGAATTTTTTTAATTTGATACTAATTCTATACATCGAGAAGTTAAGATATTGCTAAGCAAATTAAGATAAGACATGGATTTTATGTATGGATACTAGTTCTATAAATTAAATAATACGGAGTACTATTTTTTTAGTTTGATAGTTGCTCATTGAATAAAGTATACCCATTTTTATAATTTTTAATGTTAGAAGGGGTCTCACATCTAGTGCTATACATTATAACATTTTTTTCTAAGAAATATGTTTACTTACATGTCATGTAGTACTAGTTCAAGAGTACTATACATTGTAGATGCTCTTAGACGACATTAACAATTAAACCATGATTTCTCACTTAATATTCTATCTTATTATGCCAACAATACACTATCTCTAAAAATCATAATCTTAGCCTCAATTCCTTACTATAGGCCCACGTACTGTATTTCATATATTAAATCCTAATATTTTTAATATATCAAATAGTTGAAAACTTTAAAGTTTGGCTACACGCATTATCGTATGTAATCCTTTATTTTCAGATGTGAGATGTCATCTATAGCATATAGCTAGCATGCAATCCTCATTGCAAGTGCTGAGATTGCTCCCATCATTTTCAGCTAGTGTGGCGTGCACTATTCTTATCACCACATTCCATTCAAGCACGGCTTCGATCGATCGGGGCAAAAACTAAAAAGTTAATTATCCGTGTGGCTTAATTCTTGCGATCGAGGAGATGGCATAATCTTGGCGAGCATGACGTGCAGGATATCTTAAAAAGTTTGAGATATTTTTTGACCTACCTCACAAGATCATCATGCGTGCTTCCTTTTGTCGTAACAGGGGCGGATCTAGGATTTATATAATGAGAGTAAGAAATTAAATAGACTATAAACTACGAATATAATATACCATAAATTGATTTGATAACAACGATAAACTAAATCGATGATAAACACTCAATCTAGATACATATATATCAAAATAATTTATATCACATTCTCAACACTAATGAACCAATATAATTTCTAGTGAATAATGATAAAACATAAGAAAAATAGAACTTCTTCCATTTAGATAGAGCAACAGCTAGTAGACGTCGTCGTGACTGCTATGCCAACCATTAAGATGGTGGTCTACACTTTGTGGACAGTGGGTGTGTTTGACAAATTAAATTGGATGGTACCAATAAGATATCTTTTATAGATGATAGTTAAATTTACTTATACCATATTCAAACAGGCAACTTTCACAGTTCAGTTATCACGGAGATCAAATCAATATAAGAAAATTTGTGGCACCTTTATAACAAATCGGAGAAAAGTACGTTATAGACTATCATGTAACAAGATGATTCTTTCTTTTTCCATGAGCTTATTTAAAATGACTAAAAAATAATAATAGAATTATACGAAACACATACTACCTTTTCAATGGTACATAATGACGTACTGATATCTGTTGGCTATTAGGAAGATATGAGAAAAGATGAATAGAGTTAGCTAGTTAGAAAAAAGATTATTGGATTAACTATTAAATTATTAGGCTATATTTTAACCCAATTAAAACACACATATACATATATACATACATATATATACATATATATATACTCAAATTTTTGCAAAAAAAATTGGGGGTACAAGTGTACCCCCATGCTCCATAATGGGTCTGCCCCTGTGTCGTAATATATTCCTTCATTCACGCTTAGACCTAGTTTTGGAACACAGTATATATATACACTATTAAAAACCTATCGGGGTTCGCAGAGTGTCTATAACACTCACAAACAACACTTGAACCTGGCCTGTTGTCAAACTTATTCGTTGAGTATCAAATTTTGCGCTTGGCAAAAAAAGTGTTTAACGGTGTGCAGAGTGACGTCATGTCCAATTTGTTAAGTGCTAAAATTTTGGCACTCACAAACGAGAGAACTGAAAATAAAAAAGGTCTGGCGGAATGGCATGGCACAACAGGGCACCAGGGCAGGGCGCGACGTGGGGCTACAACGCAGCAAGGCGTGGAGGGGCGTGCGGTGTGATGGGGCGACGATGTGGTGTGGAGGGGCAACGGGGCTAGAGCCGACGCGTAGGATGGGCGGAGAGGGGCATCAACGGTGGGGGCGAGGCGGGAGAGGTTGCCGATAGCGAGGGAGGGGCAGCTGAAGGAATTGTGCCCAAGATAATTCTAGGTAGATCGGAAGTTTCAATAATATTACACACATCGAAAGTTCCAATAAGGTATCGAAAGTTCCAATACGACTTAATCTGGGACAATTTTCTATTTTATGAATGAGTTGAATGTTTCGATGGTGAATCGGAAGTTCTGATATTCTGAAATCGTTAGAAGTATTGATGGATCAGAAGTTCCGATAATTTCCAAAACTACAACAAAGAGTCCAGATCGGAAGTTCCGATCCAGGATCGGAAGTTTTGAAGAGGACGAAACATATTAGATCTATTGGTCCTTAATGTGGATTTGGGCCTAGGATCCTAGATCTATATAAAGGGAGGAGGAGGTCATGGAGATCAGATCAGTTGTAATTTAGATTAGATCTAAACCCTAGCCTCAAAGAACCTCTCCTCTCCCTTCTTGATCTCAATAGTTGAGATTGAGATTTCTCCCCAAGATTTCATGAGCGGTGCTAGCACGTCAGCATGAGATCGATCTCATCCCTGTACATGTGGATTGCATAGTGGCACTACTCGAATAGTGATGCTTGTGGGCTTCCCCACGTGGACATCGTTGGTCTTCGCCAATTTGATTGCCGACGAATGGAGAGAGATGAGATGAGGATAAGTGAGGACATGCTTCCCCAACATCTTCTTCTGCTACACTAGCATGTCTCACATTAGAAGGTAATGATTTATGATCCCTGTCGCGCCCCGATTTAATAAATCAAGACTTTATTGAAATTCCATAGAAAATCAATAAAACAAGACGTTCATCATGCAGCTACGTACAATACGGACATTCATTCACGGTTCGTAGACCGAATTAATACAAAAGTGAATAAAGGTGAAGAGAAACTAATAAAATAAGGGTTCTAGATGAACGCCTCCTTCCAGTCTCGCCTTGACTGGGTCGCTACTCCAGACCTTCATCCTCCTCGTAGTAGACTGGCTCTGATGTTGTAAGTCAACGGGGTGAGTACAGATGTACTCAGCAAGCCACCGAATGCAAATAGAATGCAAAATAATAACAAGGGGGATAGTGGCTAATTTTGCGGAAGCAGCATAATTGTAAAGCTTTAAATGTGAGCAATTTATTAGTACGGAAAAATAAACATGTGCATGTGTATCATCATCTTCTAACTCGAGGGGTACAGTCAGCCCCACCTCGCTCAACAGTCCTTACGTGCCATGAATAACTTGAACATTCAAACAATTGTAAACTAACTGCGAGTAGTCACACAACCCGCCCTTGACCGTGGGCTCGGCTTTTCGAAAAGATTGAATTACTCTGATCAGAGATGTACCACTGTACCCACAAGGCACGCACTCATCACCTACACCGAAGTGTAACGAGATGACCCATCACACGGGAACTCGTGCCAAAACCTTCCATATAGTCCTCCCCGACTCAATAGCACCCTCTTATGGGTTTCATATGGTGTCCCGACGCATCGGAGCCCCACCATACCCCCCCTTGAGCCTCGTCGGTACAAGTCGCCCGCAGGCTAGCCCCTTGCCCCCTCCTCTATGGTGCATCGAGCCGGAGTATTCCATACTTCCAGTTAGAACTTACCCATTAGACTTGTGGTTGGTACGGAAGTGCTTTGCAACAGATCCCGCAGACCGGTCCTTATAGTGCCCCGGGTGCGACAAACCAGTGCCCGAGCTTGCACCCGGAACCCACCATACTTATAACCTAGCCAACTCCAATAGAGTCCAGAGACGAGAATAACAGGGAAATTCATATACAGAATCCAGCTATCTACGACTCGTTCTTTTTAACCTATAGCAGTTGTGCCAGTACATTGGGCACTAGCTAATATTTTTATAGTAGAGTGACAAGGAGTTAAGGCTCAATAAGCATGGCTTGGGTTTGCACACAAGGACAGGGATCTAATAAATATAAGTGTAAGGCTTGAATATTTGACTAATGCAATATTAACCTATGGGTTATAGCGATAAGTTATTAAATCATGGGCTCAATTATGATCAACTGTTTCCACAGAGATGGTCGATGACTTGCCTTGATCAGCAAAGGGGGATGGAGGAACCTCGGGGTAGAACTCCTGCTCCTCGACGAACTCGTAGTCTTCTCGATACGGAAAAGTAAAAATACATTCACATTCAATAAAACAGTTAAAATCCACCAAATAAAGGAACATACATAGTTGTGGGTGAAGTAATATTTATTATTCTGAGTTTTTGCATATAACAGTGAATTTTAACCTTTTTAGGATTTTTCATAATTTATTTTGTTGAATTAATAATTTATCCCTAAGGGGTTTTTATTCTTTTATTTGCTAAAAATATTTTGGGTAACAGTAACATACTGTTTTTATGGCATTAATGTGTAGAGAATATTATTCTGGATTTAACAAAATTTGAATGGTGAAATTTGGAGTTAAAATGAGCAAGATATGAATTTTCAAAGGTTAAACTATTTTCTGAATTTTATTTAAAACCAGAAATGGGCTCTGGTCCACGGTGAGCCAGGCCCACGGTGGACCGCACCACTGTGCGCGTGGACCGGATCAACCAGATCCGTTGGATCCAGATCCGGCGGCCAGGCGCGAGGCGGGATCCCTTAAGTGAAAACGGACGGCCACGATTAAATCATACCGAACCGGTACGCGTGGACGCTCGAGATCACTTCTGGGGTTTAAGTGGCGATCGACGGCCGAGAGCGAGCGATACCGCTTTGACTCAGATCGAGGGCTCAGATTAAGTCAACAGGGGATCTAATCTCAGCCGTTCACCGCAGATCGAATGGTCGAGAGCTCGTACGGCACGGCACGCAGCGAAGGGGTAGTTTTACCCTTCTTCCCCAACTCCGGCGATACTGCGGCGAGCTATTCCGGCGATGGTAAGGGCCTAGCGCCTAGGCTACTGGCTAAAATGGAACCAGGAGAGTAAGGGGGTTACGATGATACCTTCGGTGGCGACGATGGGGCTTGGAGGTGACCGGCGGCGAGCGTAGACGACGGAGGTCGTTCGGGAGCTCGACGGCGACGATGATCCGGCGGGTTCCAAGACCAACGGAGGGGTGGCCGAGGGCAGGTGGGCTCTGGTGATCACACCGGTGGCGACGGCTAAGGTGGTGGAGGCCGGGATCGACGGCGATGGCTCGCCGGAGATGGAGCAGGGGAGAACCTCGAAAAAATGTTGCCGGGGCGCTCTGGTGCGTTTGGGCTCGGGCTGCTACGGTGTGGGTAGAGGGCGGCGACCACAGGGGCTTTTATAGGGTCGTCGGCGGCGCCTAAATGGAAGGAAACCGAAGGTTTCCCTCTCCCTCCAGCGATCTCATTCCATAGGCTTCGGTTAGCTTCCATTCTCGCGAAACCGCGTTGGCCAGGGAAGGTGATCCGTGGTCGGATCGGGCGAATCGAGGTGGCCGGCGGCGAGAACCGAAGGTGATCGCCGGGAGGAAGGAAGGGGGCGATCCCCTTCCATCGGAGACGAAGGTCCTGACAGGTGGGCTCCACCTGTCAGTGGGCGAACGGGAAAGGAAAGGGCCGACAGGCGGGGCCGAGCGGTCAGAGGGCGCAAAGAAGCTGACGCGTGGGGCCAGGTGGGGCGCGGGCGGGAGGAGAGAGGGGAGGCGAGCGCCGACAGGCGGGTCCCACTTGTCAGCGAGAGGGCGGTGATGGGCTGGGCCTAAAAGGCTTTAGGAGGGAGTTTCAGGGTTTCGGCCCAATAAGATTAAAAATTGTTTTCTGATTAAATTTAATTCCAGAAAATCAAATATTTGATTAAGGGCTGTATCACTGTTGATAAAAATTTGTAAAAATTCCTAAAATTACATCTTGATCTCTAGTTTATCTCATAAAATTTTCAAGTCCAGATTTGGAGTATTTCTCCCTGTTTGGTTTTATTTAGGCTCTTTTGTGATTTCTTCTTTAATAATAAATCCAAAAATGATTTAAATAATATTTTCTTTTAATTTAATTTCTGGGGTGTTACAATCCCTCAAGCACATGGTTCTAGGATTTGGAGTCAAAAATTTTGAACTTGCCGACTAGCGTAGCTTCCCCATGTTCTAATTGTGGTATCAGATCCTATGTGCATAGTGTTCGATCTAGATCAATCACCTATGGATGGAGATACGTGGTGGAATATAGATTAGATCTATTTCCTGTTCATCAGATTTCAGAAGTTCCGATGCCAAATATAATTCAATACAGAGAGCAATTTTACTATCAGAAGTTCCGATATTTGATCGGAAGTTTCGATAGATCGAAAGTTCTGATATTGGATAGAAAGTCCCGGTATCGGTTTTTAATCGATACAGAGAGCAATTTTCTGCAAGAAGTTCTGATACCAGATCAGAAGTTTTGATCCACACAAAAACTAGAAATTTTGAGCCTGTTGAGCTGGAATTTTTAGATCCAAACATTGGTCAGTTATAGATTCTTCGCCTAACTTTGTTTTGCAGAGAATGTTGTGACTGGTATGGCCTTGCTGTGATGTATGAGATGTATTGATTGTGAATTAAATATGGCATACATGTCATGATTATTTACAGCCTAAGGCTGGTGTACATTTATATGACCTACATGTCGATCTGTGATACTTCGGCTCATGTAACTAGTATAAGTGCTATTTTAATAGGCTAGTACAAGTTCATGGAAGCCAGAGGCACACACTCAATGACGGGAGTCATGGAGATGGAGATCACCATGTGAAGGGGCCATACTATGTCACAATCAATGTGTTATCTGTGATGCTTACTTATGTTCTTGTCGTAATATTCTTCAATGTTTCGTGCATGCTAGGAACGTCACCTTGCTAGAATATTTTTACCTCAGAAAATTAAGTATTGATACTCTTTCCAATAGTTGCACCTACCAAGGATCTTGATCATCGATAGTGGGTCTACCAAAGCAGGGTGCGATCTTTTATCTTGACCAATTAGGGTGGAAGTCGGACTTCCACACACGTAATATTGGTTTGCTTAACAAAGCTATCAAAACAGTGTTGGTCTTTGGGACATGGAGTTGGAGGTTGTGCATTGGATGCTGCTTCAACGAATAAGAGTCACATATGATGTGATTGGCAAAGTGTTGCTTACCTATGTCAGTTAGCTTCTTGCAGTGATGCCAAAGCTCACTAGGAGCTAGTTGAATATGGATCTTGTCACACTATTAGTCATTAGAGGGAAAGTGACTGCTTTTAATAGTGATACATCATATATTGGATATTGTTGAACCTTGCATTTAATTTTGTAGATCATGACACTAACTACTATTAAGAGCATATTATTGAACCTTGCAAGAAACACACTACCGAACCTCGTGCCTCTAAGGGGGGCACCCAACGGCATCCCTCCTAGGTACCATAGGATGGCATACTACGGGGCACATCCATACAGAGATGAAGGACAGTACAGGAACAATGTTGTCTGGCAAGAGCAATATCAATAGGCCCCAACACCTGACCAATATCCAACGTCGGGACAACAAGAAGACAATTGGGTAAATCGCATCACGGAGGTCATTAGAGATCAATTTGGGCTGAAGCCCAAAGAACAGACATACATGTATCGGCGACCATACCCGGAATGGTTCGATCGAGTACCGCTGCCAGGCTGATAGAAGGTACCCGATTTCACAAAATTTTTGGGACAAGACTCGATCTCCACAATCGAGCATATCAGCCATTTCCTCACCCAATGTGGAGAGGCATTGGCCGATGAGGCGCTGAGGATCTAATTGTTCCCGCTGTCTCTATCGAGATCGACCTTCGCATGGTTCTCTTCACTGCCAGCAGATTCCATCAAAGGATGGACAGATCTAGAAAAGAATTTCACAAATATTTTTTCGTTGGCATCCAGGAGATGAAGCTTACCCACTTGATAGTCGTGAGACAAAGAATGGATGAGTCAGTACAAGATTATGTATATAAGAATTGGTTCTTATGCAAGTGGGAGATTGAAAGAATTGTGCCCAAGAGAATTCTGGCAGATCGAAAGTTCCGATAATATTGCACATGTCGGAAGTTCTGATAAGGTATCAAAAGTTCCGACACGACTTAACCTGGAACGGTTTTTGTTTTCTGAACAAGTCAAAAATTCTGATGGTGAATCGGAAGTTCCGATATTCTGGAATCATTGGAAGTACCGATATATTAGAAGTTCCGATAGTGTATCAAAAGTTCTGATAATTTCGAGAATTGAAACGGAGAGTTCAGATCGGAAGTTCCGATCTAGGATCAGAAGTTTCGAGGCAAACGAAACATATTAGATTTGTTGGGCCTTAATGTGAATTTAGGCCCAGTGTCCTAACTCTATATAAACCCTAGCCTTTAAGAACCTCTCCTCTCCCTTCTTGATCTCAATAGTTGAGATTGAGATTTCTCCTCAAGATTTCATGAGCGGTGCTAACAAGCCAACATGAGATCAATCTCATCCCTGTACGTGTAGACTCCGTAGAGGCAATGCTTGAATAGCGACGGTGTGGGCTTCCCCACGTGGACATCGCCGGTCTTCACCGATTGCATCACCGAGGAATGGATGGAGTAAGACGAGGATAAGTGAGGACACGCTTCTCCGACATCTTCTTCTATTGTACTAGCGCATATCGCATTAGAAGGTAATGATTTATGATCCCTCGCGCGCATGGTTTCAAAGTTCGAGGGCAAAATTTTTGAACTTGTTAGCTAGCGTAGCTTCCCCATGTCCCAACAACAGCGTGGCATGGGAGAGAGCATAGGGCCGGAGAGAGGGGACTGGAGGTGCGACAGCTGTGAGAGGAAAGGTGGAGACTACACGCGATGTTTCAATTTAAAGAAGGGAGAGTGAAAAAAGAGCGCACGGAGTTCGAAAAAAATGGCGTGGCATGTTGCAAAAAACGGCGGTACACATATTTTTTATTTTTTAAAATTTTGTCAAATGTATTTTTTATTCTTTGATTTGATAATTTTTGTGAAACATATTCAAATTTAGTAGATAAGGCTAAATTATATGTCAAACGAAAAGGTATAACACTACGGGAACAACCACATTTGCCGAGTGCCTAGGGCACTCGGCGAAGCCTCTTTTGCACTCAGCAAAGGCTTCGTCGAGTGCCACACTCGGCGAACCCCACTCGGTACACGCCTTATCGGCGATGAGGGTGTTCGCCGAGTGCTTTTTATCGGGCACTCGGCGAAGTCTTTGCCGAGTGCAATATGGCACTTCGTTGAGTGCCACGCTGGCACTCGGCAAACACACTCGTCTTGTGGCCGGGTTGGCCGTTAACGGACGTTCGCCGAGTGCCCCACGTGGCAACCGGTGAAGGGGGTTTGCCGAGTGCCACGTGGCACTCGGCGAAGGGGGTTTGCCGAGTGCCACGTGGCACTCGGCGAAGGGGGTTTGCCGAGTGCCACGTGGGCACTCGGCGAAGGGGGTCGGGGCACGGGTGGCACGGGCTTTGCCGAGTGCCACATGGAAGCACTCGACAAAGCCTCCCCAGAACGCACAAAAACGTGCCACGTGGCACGTTTCTGTAATATCTAGGTGGCTTTTCCGAGTGTAGCACTCGGCAAATTTTTTTATTTTTTTTCATTTATTTAATGCATATTTCATCCAAAAATCACATTCAATCACAAAATTCATCACAAATTCACATTTAGTCACAAAATTCATTCTAAAATTCACATTCAATCACAAATATTCACATTCAATCACTATATGAATCACAAATTCACTCACATCACAAAAATCACATTCACACCACAAAATTCACGTTCACATCACAAATTCACGTTCACGTCACAAATTCACGTTCACATCACAAATTAAAGTTCAAATTGACATCACAAGTTCAAGTTCACGTTCATGTTGACAAGTTCAAGTTAATTAACAAGTTCACAACGGCAACTCACACCACGCCTCACAAGTTAGCATTACCGCTATGCTTAATGTGTGGAGATGGCTGCGTGTTTGATCCTGTTGCTGATGAATGAAACTGAAAAAAAAGAAAAATAGTTAGCACAATTGTATATAACAAAAACGACAAAAACAATATTAGAAACTCACATTGCCGCTCTGTGGAGTCCGCAGAGATTGTTGATGTTGAGGAAGTCCAGGCAGGCCCATATGACCTGAAAAAGATCCACCCATCTACGCAAACCACTGCTGCATCTGGGTCTGCATCTCGGCCTGCATCCGAGCCTGCATCTGAGCCTGCAGCCGAGCCTCCATCTGGGTCTGCCACTCGGTCCTTTGTGATTTTTCTTCATTTAGTTGGGCCTACAAAACATTAATTCACAGTCATTAACGTTCCAAAACAAACAAATTGAAGTGTTCGATGATTGATGAAAATGAACTAACCTATAGATCAGTAATCAGACCCATAGATGTGTCTCAGTGAGGGCGTATACCCAGACTAGAGGTCGAGCTCCGAGATCTCACCTCAGATAGAGAGGGGGTACTACGGGTATCAATGGCACCGTCGCCCATCAAATATCGCCCATGTCTCCTGCCTCCTCCAGCCCTCATGACCACCTTGCCATCGATGTCATGTGCGACTGGGTCATAATCGGGACCATGCACTTCCCTTGCCATCTCTGAATAGTCCTGGAGGCATTGATATGTGTTCTTATTAGTGTACGACTCAGCGGGGTCATTTGGATTGTAAGTATTGCCTTCAACCGTCCTCCCTTTGTGAGCTAGAGCATATGCCATGACTTGGGAGCATTCCTAACCCGCATTGGCCATTGACTGAAACAAGAAGATAGTTAGAGTTATATTGTGCAATTAAGCGAAAAAAGAAACATGTAACTACATACCCATCTCGCCCTGAACTGTCGAGGTTCAGCGAGCCTTGATGGTGTGCTGCCCTCGGCATGAGTAGGCGTCTCTGGCGGCATGCATCGTGACTGCTCTACCACTCGGCAGAACACCACCTATCAACAATTTGGCCCCAACATTCAAGATGAGCGGCACACCACTGTGGAGGGACCTATTTGATGCAAGCGAAGTTGTTAATGACATAATATTAAGTATTAGAAGATACACGAGAATACACTTACCATCATGTATTCCTCTCGTGTCAGAAAGGTGGTCCGGGCATCCTTTTTATTCTTCCTCTCTCGGCGGTGCTGAGCGTAGAAGTCGATAACGTCTTGAATGCACACCTCATAATGCATGTCGGTGACAAGTTTTTGGCGACTCTATTAATAATAGCGGTAGCCTGATCCACATACCCCTCATCACATCTATAAAAATCCTACATATAGATGTAAAGAGAACGTTATGTAATCCACATGTCAATAGTATTGACACATATATTAAGAAAATAAACTTACACAGAGCTCAGCCCTGACTCGATCGGCTAGGTGGGAAATTGTCTCCCTTCTCGGTCAGGGACGTCCGACACACTTTCATAGTGCCTCCATGAGTACGCCGACTCCATACTCCCATCAAAAGATACCAAACCAGAGAACTTTTCCTTGATAAGAAGCCTGAGGATGCTGTTTACGTGGCGTGAGCACTCACGACCTGCTCATTCAACCATAATCCAGCTCCTACCCCGATATCATTAAAAAGTATTAGTATATATTAAAAACTAAACTAACGAAAGGAATACATTATAGACTTTCTATAGCAACTTACCTATTTCCATCGGATCGAATGAGCGCACGATCAGCTACTGCCACTGGTCGCCTCGGGAGTGATGAAGGACCACGCAACCACACTGCAGCCGCTTCTATAGCCTGCTCCTCTCCCTCTGCCCCAACCTCCTCCCCACCCTCCGCCCCCACCTCCTCCCCACCCTCTGCCCCCACCTCCTCCTCCTCCTCCACCCTAGCCTGCTCCTCCTCCTCCTCATCCAGCACGTAATCAACGTCGTGACGGGATGTCGGTATCTGGCTGGTAGTTTCACTCGAGGGCGCGGGTGCCTTTCCTCTCACTGCTGACTTCTTTGTTCTTCTACATCGAGGTCTAGATGAGTACCCTACCTCATCTTAAGAGAGAGTGGATTTACCGCCTTTTCCTACTACTGCACTTATTAATTAATTTAAACCCCCCACCATATTTCAATCACCTGCTACGAAAAAGAGTAAATCACTTTAGATAAACCGTGAAATGTGTTATAAACGCATTTAATCAAAAATTAAACATAATTCTCATACAGCTGCTAGAAATAGTCATTGTCTTCTGGATTTGCTGGATCATATGTATCGTCATCACTATCACATGATATGATATAATCGTCCAGCTGATCAGGAGGTGGAATGTTGTCATCACTTTGATTGCTTGAGTGCAATCTCTCTAGCAGTTCTACGTCTCTTCCATTTTGAATCTCATCTCCTTCGTTGACATTGGCACTAGTTTCGTTATCTACTTCCACCGTCTTTGTCAAGTCGATAACAAACTGTTGATAGCAAAAAATGGAATTAATGGCTAGATCGTCAAAATATCAATTTTGGTGATTTGGGCCGAGAGTGCACATGTCCAGGGTCTGTCCGAAGCCCTACAGGGTCGAAGTCCATTGAGCTATGGGCTCTGAAAGCCTCTAGCCAGCCCATGGGCTTCGGCCAGAAAGCCTTCGAAGGCCCACGCTGTCGAAGCTTCTGAAGCCTTCGAAGGCCCACGCTGCCGAAGCTTCGGCCCGAGGAGCAAGCCTCGACGGGCCTGGCCGAAGCCCACGCTACCAGAACTTCGGCACGACGAGCAAGCCTCGATGGGCCTGGCCGAAGCCCACGCTACCGAATCTTCGGCCCGAGGAGCAGGCCTCGACGGGCCTGGCCGAAGCCCATGTCGGCAGAGATAAAATTGGATGCGTTTCCAACTCAATCTTTATCTCTATCTGGCCGGATTAATAGTGGATTAGATTAGGAATTAAACCCCTATAAATAGAGAGGCAAGGCTGGCGTGAGAACCCCCCAACTCAAACCAAACCAAAGTCCGTGCTTTGATCGTATTTACTTTACCTTTATTTTCCTGTACCTCTTCGTGGGTTTGTCTGGAAGCCCTCCGCCGGCCACTATGGAACAGTGGTAATCCTTGTTACTTCGCCTATGAAGTATCCATTAATCTACGTAAAAGATTGCTATCGCCTTGTTACTTCGCCTGTGAAGTATCCGCTAATCTGCGTAATAGATTGCTACCTTCGCTACTAGTGCAACACTTAGCAAAATTCGGTCCTCAGGCCGAATTGGTACTTCGCATCATCTCTGTTGCAGGATCACACGTTCGGAGCCACTTCGTCAGAGGTATCCGGAGCTGAGAGATCGGTTTTGGAGGTCCCCAGGACACCCTTCGGCGGACTGCAGGCTCCGACAACAGGCTTCGCCAGCATCCTTCGTCGCAACAGTCCCCACGTGTCCCTCGCGTCATCAGTGGCGGTTCTACAGGGTGGTCCAGGTGGGCCCTGGACCACCCTGTATTTTGGCCCAATAACATCTATTAGCTCATTTTCATTTTTTTAAATTATAGTGTTGCTAGAAAAATTATTTACATATGGAAAATAATATTACTTGTTTATGTACATAATTTGGATGACATTATTTAGGCTCTCGTTCTGTAATAGAAGAATATTGTAAATATTTTTAACTTAACAGTGCTCATTTCTAATTAAAGTTGCATCAATAATATTTCTTGTATTTTAGCTCAATATTATCTATTAGCCCATTTTTCATTTTTTTTTCAAAATTACAGTGTTGCTAGAACTATTTATTTACATATGAAAAAATAATATTACTTGTTTCTGTCCATAATTTGGATGACATTATTTAGGTTCTTGTCCCGTAAGAGAGAACACTATAAACATTTTTAACTTAATAATGCAAAGAAAAATATGATTAATGTCATTTCTAATTTAAGTTGCATTAATAATATTCTGTTTGAATTGTGTGAGATTTTTTATGTTGTAATTTGCAAATTTTTGGACTTAGCTGTTGATTTTAGTTGATTTATAATGTTATGAAATAGAAATGTTATATTTATGTTATATTTTTTTTTAAAAAAAATCGTATTTTTCATTGAGTTTATAATGTTACGAAAATTTAACGTATATAATAGGAACACCCAGGTAAAAAATCCTGGAGCCGCCACTGCGCGTCATTATCCCGTAGTCTACTGTATCGGAGATCTCACGCCGAACCCCGCTGTTCAGAGGTGATCATCGCGTCCAGATCCGTTCGGAATCTGTCTTCGGCCGGATCAGTCTGAACGCTGAAGCACCCTTCGGCGGAGCACTTTGCACCAGACGCCGAAGGTATACTTCGATGAACCCTTTGCACCAGACTTCGAACTAGACGGCCTCCGACTGGTTTGCTGATTTTATTTTGTTTAATCTATTTCTTTCGGCTAATTGGATTATTTTGTGTAATCTGGTTGCCTGGTGACTCCACCCCCCTTATCACTATTAAGGGTAGTCGGAACACGACGTCGGTGCCACGTTACGCTTAGGCTTGTCCCTAAGTATCCGTGCACTTTTGGATCGTCGAACTGACCCAAGTGCGGGGGCACGTTTTCATGTCAACACACTTTTTGGCGACTCCGCTGGGGAAGGCTACGCCAACATAATGAGTATGTCTACATCGGCCACTGGTACATCTACACCGACTACTATGTTTACACCGCCGATGGACGCAATAGGAGGCGCGGATATCGACAACCGCAACATATTGTCACCTACACTTGAAGATATCCCCGCAGAAGACCGAGCAGAGATCGAGGCTAAGCTAGAGGCGCTCCAAGACATTATGCTTGGGGGCTACGTCAAGACGCGCGCGGGCTTCATCAAGCGCGACATCATCACCCCCGACCTCGCTCAGGTCCAGGTAACACCTGTATCGCCTCGTTTATCTTCTTTAGAAATTGAGCAAAAAATAGCCGCGTCAGTAGATCAAGCCGTTAGCGCTTCGCTAGCCAACCGTTTAGATTCGACAGTCAGCTCCCAAGTAGAGGCAACTCTTAGAAGTTTCGGCTTCACTGAGGCCATACCCCCAGTTCCTATTGCTAGTGCACCTCCGACAAACCACGTATACAGTAGGACTAACGACAACACTGGCACAATCATATCTCCGGCCTCACCACTTATGGCCGAGACCAATCATTACACCTACGGTCAAAGTAATACTGCATACCATCCACCGCCACCTGCGCCAATACCCGCGCTACCCACACCACACGTGCAGACGCCCGGACACGAGCACGTTGTGCAAATAACACGTAGGGAAGAAGCACATGGCCGACACGCCGACATCCCACCACGTGTCGCGCCCCCGCATGAGAGGCGCATGCAAGCAACATACCAAGACGATATAGAGTAGCGGGTCCGCGCACTATTTAGGGAGTGTGCCGGATTCGTGCCCAAGGGACGGGTTAGGGTTTACCGTAAACCATACCCCGACCATCTTGATATAGTACCCTACCCCCGTGGCTATAGAATCCCTGAGTTCACTAAATTCGATGGCGAGGGTAGCAAGACTACACTAGAGCACGTTTGTCAATTTTTGGCGCAATGTGGAGAAGTTAGCGGGATAGATGCTTTGAAGGTTAGACTATTTTGTCTCTCGCTATCCGGTACCGCTTTCACTTGGTTTTCGGCGCTCTCGCCGAACTCCATCCACACGTGGGACGATTTAGAGCGGAAATTCCATGATTATTTCTACACAGGTGAAACAGAACCTAGGCTTTCACATTTGACATCGGTTAAGCAAAAATCTAGTGAGAGCGCTTCTAAATACATCAAGCGTTTTAGGGATACTAGAAACCGATGTTTTAGCCTTAATATCTCAGAACGGGACTTGGAGGAATTATCTTTTAACGGGCTGCGTTCCAAAATTAAAGAAATGTTAGATAACCAAAACGTTTTAGAAGTTAGCCAAGTTTTACAGCAGGCTCTGGTCTAGGAAGGTCGAGCCAAAGATAAAAGTTTATTAAGACGTTTAGCAAGCCTAGAGCTGAAATCCACATCATGGAACACTCTGATGAGGAAGAGTCGGAGGAGGAGGATTCGACCGACATGTACGCGACCGAATGGGTTTGGAACACTAAAAATAAACCTATCACTTGCTCCGAGTTACGACCATCCCCCACAAAGAATAGACTTAGTGAGGTCAAGTACTCGTTCGATATAACTAAATGTGATAAAATATTTGATTTTCTCTTAAAAAGTCAGCTTCTCATGTTACCTAAGGGTCAAGTCATCCCACCTGCCGATGAATTAAAGAAGCATCCATATTGTAAGTGGCATGACTCACATTCGCATAATACTAATGATTGCAATGTTTTTCGACGACAAATACAATCGGCCATAGAAGAAGGACGATTGAAGATAGACCATGATCCAAAGATGAAGCTGGATAAAGATCCCTATCCAGTCATCACCATCAACCTCGGTGAAAAGAAGGTGTTGATTCGGCCAGAACAGACCGAGTCAGCTAAACGGAAGGATGTAATTGTTGGAGAACTGCACACTCGCACGCTCGTGCCAAAGAACCCCGAGGTAGCAGTGTGGAAACAGAACGTTAATACCCCTTCGGCTAAGGCTTGCAAGAGGCCGAAGGTAACATATGACATGCTGCTGAACAAGCATCAGAGGAGGGCCAAAGAAGTAGGTCCACACGCCAAGCTAAAACAGCCGAAGGGTCCAAGACCCTCGAAGGGTGGCTTCGGACCGAAGCACGCGAACCCCCCGCGCAAAGGCTTCGGGCCGCGGTGGCCTGATGCTCCGCATGGTGGTTCCGAGCCACAACGGCCGAACCCCCCGTACAGCGGCTTTGAGCCCTAGTGGTCGGGTCCCCTGTACAACAACTTCGGCCCCCAATGGCTGAACCCCACATCGTGTTGGACTTCCCCGATGGGAGGCTTCGGCCCGCACTGGCCGAACATACCTCCGGCCTGGCAGGACCCTTCGCTGGTGTGGTCCGAGATACCTTCGACTTGGTCGAACCCCCCTCCAGGTAACGGGTTCAGGTCAGATTGGGCGAGGCCACTAGAGCCGCCGATGCCTCCGCCGTATGACTGGGTGGGGACCCCATGGGCTCCGTACGTATCCGGGTCAGGGTACCCTCCGCAACCTAACACTATGCATTTTTTTCCTTTAGAGTACTATGAATGGCAGGGGCAAACAGACGCAACGAAGGGGGGCATCATCCACCGACTCTCCGTGGTGCCTTATGAATCGAGCCATGCAGAGCGAAGCCGAGGGGTGCGAGCACGCGGAGGCTGAAGTCAGTGAGTCTGAAGCCATAACCATCAGAGTTGGGTCTCAGGAAGTCCCAATCCCGAAGACGTTGTCACTGAGGTCTAATAGAGGTAAGTCCTATGCTTCGGCCGAACTCTGCGTCGAAGCTGGGTTCGATCGGCTGAACGAGGCCGGTCCGTCCGACGGGGTTCGCAACGAAGCCCCCTCCGAACGCGAGGTGCACAGGGCCGAAGGACGCAGTACCACTTCGGCCAGAATTAACAGAAGTCGAACAGTAGCACCCGACACCAAGCCTCAGCCTTCTTGGGCACCTCTAGGCATGTCCAAATCACAGAAGAGATGCTTACAACGACTACGGGCACAGGAGATGCGCGAGAGGGAAGCTGAGGCCGAGCGCGATGCTATCTTCGAAGAGATACGCCCTCGACCAGCCACAAAGCAGGTATGGAGGGAGAAGCCGGTTGAGATAACCAACCGGACTCCTAGTCGGAGCGACGACGACATGCTCGACGACGATTACTCGCCCATCTCCAAAGGGCCCGCACCCCAGGTGATGGATATCAACATCGTCACGCTACCTGCTGAGTTCGCCCTACCACAGGATGAGGGCGAGGTTGCTCAATTGAACCTCGGCCCACGCAATGCCATCTTCGAGAAGCCCGAGGACTCGGCTCGCCATCTAAATCCCCTCTATGTCAGGGGTCACATCGATGGGAAGTCGATTTCACGAATGCTCGTCGATGGCGGCGCCACTGTTAACTTAATGCCTTATTCGTTGTTGAAGAAACTTGGCAGGGACAAATATGACCTGAAGAAGACCAACTTGATGCTCAACGGCTTCAACGGCGAGAGCTCCGGGGCCAAGGGAGTACTCTCTATGGAGTTGACGGTGGGCAACAAGACATTGCCAACAGCGTTCTTCATCGTCGACGTACAAGGTAACTATAGCTTACTACTCGGGCACGACCGGATTCACGCGAACTGTTGCATCCCTTCTACTCTACACCAGTGCCTGATACAATGGGATGGCGA
Organism: Zizania palustris; assembly: GCA_019279435.1. Taxonomy (NCBI): domain Eukaryota; kingdom Viridiplantae; phylum Streptophyta; class Magnoliopsida; order Poales; family Poaceae; genus Zizania; species Zizania palustris. The sequence continues at coordinate 19,039,323 of JAAALK010000081.1, forward strand.
TGAGGTAGAAGTCATCTCCGCGGATACTTTGGCCCAAGTAGCTTTGGCCGATGTGTCGGTTGAAACCATCCACAACAAAGTAGAGTGTTTGTCAGGTAGAGATCTTTCGGACTACGATTTTGTTAGCGTATCCAGAGGGCGGTTTGTACCAGTGTCTGTAAAGCCAACTAGAGTAGCACGACTATTTTTGTATTAATAGACATGTCTAGCAAGAACAATCTAGATTGGCTTAAGTCTCGTGTGGAGCAATATCGGTCTAGTAAAGATGGTATTGCCAAGGCCATCAGGGACTTTAGCGAAGTGGAGAAATTAGGACAAGGTTTTGCGTCGGCCGATCCCTTGGAGGAAATCGATGTAGGTGATGGTAGCATCCCAAGGCCGACATGAAAAGTGTGTGGCAAGCATCATGAAAAGTGTTGAAAAGCCGATATGGATGGTATCGTCTTTAGCTCATTGTGCTTTTAGTTCACTAGTTCACTAAAAGGCAGGGGGGCATGTGTTGATAGCAAAAAATGGCATTAATGGCTAGATCGTCAAAATATCAATTTTGGTGATTTGGGCCGAGAGTGCACATGTCCAGGGTCTATCCGAAGCCCTACAGGGTCGAAGTCCATTGAGCTATGGGCTCCGAAAGCCTCTAGCCAGCCCATAGGCTTCGGCCAGAAAGCCTTCGGAGGCCCACGCTGCCGAAGCTTCGGCCCGAGGAGCAAGCCTCGATGGGCCTAGCCGAAGCCCATGCTACCGAAGCTTCGGCCCGAGGAGCAGGCCTCGACGGGCCTGGCCGAAGCCCACGTCGGCGGAGATAGAATTGGATGTGTTTCCAGCTCAATCTTTATCTCTATCTGGCCGGATTAATAGCGGATTAGATTAGGAATTAAACCCCTATAAATAGAGAGGAAAGGCCAGCGTGAGAACCCGCCCCCCAACTCAAACCAAACCAAAGCCCATGTTTTGATCGTATTTACTTTACCTTTATTTTCATGTACCTCTTCGTTGGTTTTCCTGGAAGCCCTCCGCCGGCCACTACGGAACAGTGGTAATCCTTGTTACTTTGCCTGTGAAGTATCCGTTAATCTACGTAAAAGATTGCTATCGCCTTGTTACTTCGCCTGTGAAGTATCCGCTAATCTGCGTAATAGATTGCTACCTTCGCTACTAGTGCAACACTTAGCAAAATTCGGTCCTCAGGCCGAATTGGTACTTCGCATCATCTCTGTTGCAGGATCGCACGTTCGGAGCCACTTCGTCAGAGGTATCCGGAGCTGAGAGATCGGTTTCGGAGGTCCCCAGGACACCCTTCGGCGGACCGCAGGCTTCGACAATAGGCTTCACCAGCATACTTCGTCGCAACAGGCTTCGCCACGACCATACTCCGCACCGGACGAAGTTGCACTCGCGCGTGGCCCTCGCGTCATTATCCCGTAGTCTACTGTATCGGAGATCTCACTCCGAACCCCGCTGTTCGGAGGTGATCATTGCGTCTAGATCCGTTCGGAGTCCGTCTTTGGCCGGATCAGTCCAAATGCTGAAGCACCCTTCGGCGGAGCACTTCACACTAGACGCCGAAGGTATACTTCGGTGAACCCTTCGCACCAGACTTCGAACCAGACGGCCTCCGACTGGTTTGCTGATTTTATTTTGTTTAATCTATTTCTTTCGGCTAATTGGATTATTTTGTGTAATCTGGTTGCCTGGCGACTCCACCCCCTTATCACTATTAAGGGTAGTCGGAACGCAACGTCGGTGCCACGTCACGCTTAGGCTTGTCCCTATGTATCCGTGCACTTTTGGATTGTCGAACTGACCCAAGTGCGGGGCACGTTTTCATGTCAACACAAACATGCCTGGTAGCCCATCTTCTTGAAAGAACTCTCCATCGTATGTGTTCGGGTCTATGTTATAGTCTTCGTTGTTGGGAACAGGCAGTTTACCGTGTGGTGACACCTTATACACAACATCACAACCTTTAAGATGTGTGACGGTTTTGCACGGGTAAGAGAGATAGTAAACTTGTGTTGCCTGTTGAGCCACAATATAAACATCTTCACTCGGCAAGGTGGTATCTTGACGAATTTCTATTTAGCCAAGTTCGGGAGTCATCTCACTACTTTGGGATTGAACCAGTGGCATTTAAATATAATGGGATTAAGAGGTTTGCTCCCATCGAAACTCAATTCGTATATTTCTTCGAGTCATCCATAGTAGTCAACCCCGTCTGTGCCCGGAGTAAAAACTCCGGAATTTGTGGTTCTTCAGTTAGGTCGGCTCTGTTCATGGCTTGTTGTGTGGAAACGATAGCCGTTTACGTCGTAAGCTTTGAATGTCTTGACCTTGTAGGCACAACAATTCGCAACTTGCCTCAACTCGGAACTCATTGTCGTGTCAGTTATTCCCTATAGGTTTAAACACGATGAACATGTATATTAGTCGCATATAAGATATAATTGAAAGGTAGAACTAACTAAAAGTTAATTTGAGAAATACCTTAGTTTTGAACCAAGAAATGAAATCGGGATTGCCATTTCCCACACCATACTTAAGAAGGGCAGTTGATTCCGCAATGTTAGCCTCCCGCGAACCACACCAAAATCGTCGATGAAATTCCTCAATGTATGGTTCCACTTCGGAAAGGTTTGTCAGGACATACAACATAATCAAACGCCACTCTTCATGCTGCAAGGTCTTGTTAGCAGCACCACTTGCACTTCCTAGTTGGCCCTGAAGATGCTGAGATTTGATTCTTCTTCTGGAAGATTGTAACAGGAAGGTGGATTATGCACGCTACGAAGATTGTCCACATAATATCTAGTTGTGAAGTTTGACACCTCCTCCAAAACATATGCCTCAGCTATGGATGCTTCAATTTTGCATTTGTTCTTACATTTATTCCGAAGAATCTTTTGGAATCTCTCAATTGAATAGCACCAACGACTCTGGACCAGACCTCCTATCTGGGCCTCATACAGAAGGTGCAATATCATATGTTGCATCAGATTGAAAAAACTGGGCGGAAAGATCTTTTCTAGCTTGCATAATAACACGGGCGCTGGTGTCTCCATGTATGCTACCACGGTGTGAAACAACTGTTTAGCACAAAGTTGCCGGAAAAATTTCTCAATTCATCTAGAACTCGCTAGACATCCTCGGGGACATAGCCACGAATCATGACCGGGAGCAGCCGCTCAATCCATATGTGATAGTCATGACTTTTGAGTCCGTTTATTCGCAGAGTAGCTAGATTAACTCCCCTCTTCAGATTAGCTGCATAGCCATCATGAAACATCAAGGTTTGAAACCACTCAAGTACTTCCCTCCTTTGTCCCCTTGTTAGAACAAAATCAGACTTTGGCTTCGTCCAGGATTTCCCGCTTCTAGGAGGTATCATGTCGAGCTTAGGTCTGTTGCATATAGACGCTTGATCCACTCGGGTCTTGACGTTGTCTTTCGTCTTCTCAGGAATATTCATGATTGTGCCGAAAATGGCCTCGACGACATTTTTCTCGGTGTGCATCACATCAATGTTGTGCGGAAGGAGAAGATTATCAAAATAAGGAAGATTCCATAAACATGGCTTGTGAGTCCATGCATGATGCTCACCATATCCGATAAAACCAGCTCCTTGTGTATTAATTTGCAAAGACTCTAATTGAGCACGAACATCGGCTCTGGTCATTTTAATTGGTGCTGAGCCTTTAACAGACACACCTTTGTAAAATTCTTCTTATCCTTCCTGAATGGATGGTTTCGAGGAAGGAATTGTCGGTGCTTGTCAAACGAGGAATATTTTCCACCCTTAGCTAGCCAAATGAACTTCAGAGTCGACCGATAAATCGGGCATGCGAACTTCCCATGCATGCACCAGCCGCAAAATATCGAATATGCTGGTAGGTCATGTAGAGAGTACATATACCAGACATGCATTCTGAAGTTTGTCTTTGTAGATCGGTCATATGTCAACACACCGTCTTCCCATGCACGGACCAAATAATCCATCAAAGGCTCCATATACACACTCATATTTTTCCCCGGGTATTCAGGCCCTGGAATTATCAAGGACAAGAAAATATTCTGTCATTGAAAGATGACGCCGGGAGAAAGGTTGAGGGGAATAACAAACATTGGCCAACAACTGTATGCGGCAGCCGTCATACCATATGGATTGAACCCATCTGTTGCTATAGCAATTCGTACATTACATGGCTCTAAAGCTTTCTCAGGATGGAGCTGATCAAATTTTTTCCACGCTTCTCCATCTGATGGATGACCTAGCTTGTCTGGGTTGTAACGAATCCCATTTTTATGCCATGTCATCTGTTTAGCAGATTCCTCGGTCATGTACATCCGTTGGATCCTCGGTACAAAGGGAAGGTACCGAAGGATCTTCACAGGAATTGAGAGTTGTTTCTTCGCACCATCATCGGAGTCTACCTCAAGATACCTAGAGGATTTGCATTTCACGCAACAGGTTGCGTCTGCGTATTGTTTCCTGAATAAAATGCATCTGTTGGGACAAGCATGTATTTGCTCATAAGGCATCTTAAGTGCACGGAGGACTTTCTTCGACTCGTACATGCTCTTCGGAAGATTGTGACCTTCTGGAAGAAGGCTACCAACAACCGTCAGCATAACATCGAAGCATTCTCGACTCAAGCTAAACTGCGACTTGATGGCCATTAGTCATGCGATGGCATCCAGTTGAGAAACCTTAGTGTGACCGTTAAGAGGTTGCTTTGACGCGGACAACATGTCATAAAACGCTTTTGCCGTTGGATCTGACACTTCCTCTTCACGTGCTTCGTCAAAATGCGCATCTTCAAAGTCATCTAGCATAAATCCAACCCCTCCCTCATCATCGTCCATGCGATGTCGCAACACCTCGTCTCTAGGACGTTGGGACTCACCATGATACGTCCAACGGGTATAATTTGGCATAAACCCATATTTTCATAGGTGTTTACCCATGACATCCTTTGTATGTCGGCGCTTATTCTCGCACCGACTAAATGGACATCAGGTCTTGTCACATACATTCTGTCTACCAAACGCCGTCTCTAAGAATACTTCAGTGTTCTTGATCCAATCCATGGTCACCTCGGCCTCACTAGGGCGACCCGTGTACATCCACTCACGATGATCCATCTTGTACTGAACTAGGAAACAACACCCATGTTTAGGGGTTAGTGAGAAACGAGATGCATCTAACAGTCTAATAGGTAAGATAGGTCCTAATCCCACCAGAGAATGCGTAGATTGAACTCGTTTTCACGCTCCATTCTGATCCAACCCAAAATTTCGGCAGCACCTTCCCGCTGCTCTCCAAACGCACGTCTGGGCAACATGCCAAGAGGATGTGCGTTCGGAGAACAACGGGGAGGTGCTGCCAAAACCATGAGTCGAATCAGAACGGGGCATGAAAATGAGCTCAATCTACGCATCCTCTGGCTGTCCAAACGTGGACAATTCGAAACAGTTACGGCCACAAATATGCAAAGACATGCATATTCCAAACCATAAATCTTCCGAACGGGAGACGCCTAGGATACGTGACAATAACAAAAAAATAAATTTTTGACAACATCTTATCTCTAATACATAGCAAATCTAGCATGCATAAATAGGACGGCACGATGGCCGTCACCCACATACACACATCACGACGTGATGGCCGACATCCACATAGACACACACACATATATATATATATATATATATATATCACGGCACGATGGCCAGCATCCACATACACAAGATATTAATCAACATAACCATTAAAACATAAAAAGTATTACAACGATTATATTAAAATTTCTAAAACATGTATATTAGAACAACATGGTATTAACATGGCATTAACATGGCATTCTTAATAATTAAACATGTGATTAAATATGTGATTAAACATTACATTAAACATGGCATTAATTTAAAAAATATATAAGTAAAGTAGAAAATATACACACACTAGAAAATATACACACTAGAGCATCCATATTTCATCTCAAAAAAGTATAACCTAAATGGAGTGGAGGGAAAAAATATCACCGGAGGAGCTAGGGGTCGGGGCGGAGGGGGCGGCGGAGACGGCGACCGGAGGAGAAGGGGCCGGGGGCGCCGGGGGCGGAGGAGGAGGGGCCGGGGGCGGCCGACGGTAGGGGCGCTGGCACGGCCGGTGGCGAGGCGTGTGGGAGCAGGGGGTCGGGAGCGACGGGGTCGGCGAGGGCGGCCGGCGGCGCCGGTGGCCGGGGGCCGGGGCTGGGGCTGGGGGCCGCAGGGGCGGCCGGCGGCGAGGCGCGTGAGAGCAGGGGGGCGGGGGCGGCGGGGCCGGCGAGGGCGGCCGGCGATGCCGATGGCCGGGGGCCGGGGCTGGGGGCCGCCCCCGTAGGGGCGGCCGGCGGTGGTGGCGGAGGGGTGGCCAGCGCGGGGGTGTAGGGGGCCGAGTGGCGGAGGCGGGGTGCGGGTAGCAGGGACTGGCCGGCGGCGGGGGAGCAGGCGGTGGGGGAGCACGCGGCGGGGTGCGGGGGAGCAGGCGACGGGGTGCGGGGAGCGGGGGAGCACTTAATGCACCCAGATCTGCGGGTCTATTTTAGGTTATGTCCAAACTTCGCCGAGTGCCAAATTGGGAGGCACTCGGCGAATGAATTTTTTTTTTTAAAAAAATTACCGAGTGCCATCAGTAAAGCACTCGGCGAATGCTATATTTTTAAAAAAAATTGTGTCGAGTGCCAATAGTGATGCACTAGGCAAATGTTATTTTTTTAAAAAAAACCTTTTTTTGCCGAGTGCTAGTAGCTCTGGCACTCAGCAAAGATTATTTATTTGCTCTTTGCCGAGTGCCAGGGATAATTGCACTCGGCAAAGAGTTTTTTATTTTTTTTAAAAAAAACTAAAATAGAAAAAAGACAGTAAAAATCTCATAATTTGGCATTATATAATATACACTTATTGTTACTCCTAGAAATTTTCTTAGTTCAAATAAACAAATTTAATGCACTTGTAGTTCAAATTTGGGATCTTTTAATTAAATTCTATAAAGAAGTTCAATTAACTAAAAATAGCAAGCTAGTACTAAAAATGCCAAATTTGGACATGGTATAAGATACATTGGGTTTTAGTAGTACAAAACGTTTTAAGTTCAAACAAAGATTTGAATATCGATTTGCTTCTAAACCTAACTCATTCCATCCCTAAACACATTTACCTTCTCTTGGATTCTCCAGTTTCCAAACGTCGTACATGAAAACTTTGTCAAAACATTATGAAATTTTTATCACAGTATGAGAAACCAAGGGTTGGTTTCGGTGTTTTGTGATGAGTGATTGACAGGATTTTACCCTCTGTTCGAAGGGTACCTCCGAAGGGGCTTCGGAGGTGGTACCTCCGAAGGGGCTTCGGAGGTGGTACCTCCGAAGAGTGTTCGGAGGTGGTTTCACCGAAGGGTGTTCGGTGTTTGCTTGTTGCAGCGGAGTGTGCTCGTCGGAGGGGTCCGACAGTACGCGATGACAGGGTTCGTACCGAAGGCTTCGGTACTTTGGGCGGTACACCGGAGTGTGTACCGGAGGTTGTTAACCCGGAGAGGTCTCTGGAGTACTGGATACACTTGTTTGCTTGTCGGTGGTGCGTAGGGACTTCGGAGGCGACGGACAAGGTTCGAGCCAGGTGAACCTGGGTCAAGCGGGAGGCTTGATGCCAGGGGAGCGGGGAGCTCCGTCACGGTGGCTGCGAAGGGGTCCGGGCCGGTCCTCGGGTCGAGGCGTGCCAGGTGAAGGCAGAGAGTGCGGAGCGTGGCTCCGGCTGAAGGTACTCCGAGACAAGTCCTCGGAGGCGAGGCACTTCGAAGGTACTCCGAATGGAGTGACTTCGGAGTTGGTGGACCAAGTCCTCGGAGGCGAGGCACTTCGAAGGTACTCCGAATGGAGTGACTTCGGAGTTGGTGGACCAAGTCCTCTGCGGAGGCGAGGAGTTCGAAGTGTGCTCCGGAGGGAGACACTCGAAGGTACCTGACGAAGGTCTCAGAAGTCAAGGCGCATCGAAGGCATGGTCCGGGTGAGGCTCGTCGAGGAAGTGTGCTCGGGGTGAGACACTGCGACGAAGTGCTCATGGAATGCTTCATGCGGAGGCCTTGGACGAAGGAGGGACTTCGAAGGGTGGTACTCCGAAGGTGGGGTTTCGGAGTGAGGATGACATGTGGTGCTTCGGCCATGCATGGCTTCGGTACACGGACTGACGAAGTTCGAGCTGGGAGTAGCTGCGAAGCCGTGGTGGTCCACTCCGGAGATGGTGGTGCGAAGGCCCAAGGGCTTTGACGGCTTCGGCTCAAAACCGTCACTGTATCGAAGGACTTCTTCGGCGGAGCGAAGGCCAACAGGCTGCAGGCTTCTCGCCGAAGCTACCGCACCCTCCGGTGCGAAGGGAGGTTCCAGAAGTCAACACTGTAAAGGCTGACACTGTCTGTTCTGAAAAAGGCTGACACTGTCCCCTCTGCAGCTGACAGAGAAGCCTCCAAAATAAAGGTGGACTACCTTTTGTACCCCTTAGTTCTATAGAGACAAAATGGATGTAAACCCTAGGGGTAATGTAGTCACTTCCTTAGGATGAAGCCGTGGGCTATAAATATGGGGGCTCGGTAGGTAACATTTAACACTTTGAGCATTTACTGTTGAGCTCCTGTACACACAGACCTCACTGGTTTTCATCCAGAGTTCAATATATTTTGTGTTCCTTGTTCAAGCGGCGAAGCCCTGCTTCTTTGTGCTTTTTGCTTGAGCTCGCTTTACATACCTCGCTAGTCTTAGTGCACCGAAGCTTGTTCTGGCGAAGGGTGTTTTTCTCGCGAAGTGTGTTTTACAGTGTGCTGTCGCTCTGTGTAACACGAGGCAAGACCTCGCTGCTTACTAGCGAAGCCCTGTTCATTTCCCGTAGTGCTTCTTGTGTCGAAGCCCTTAGCGTAGTCCGTTTTGTGTGCGTGTAGACCTTCGCGTACGAAGCCCAGCACCAGTTGTTGTCGCTAAGTACTTGATCGAAGTCCTCAGAGGGCTGTCCGCTCCTGCGAAGGGTGAAGTGCGAAGCCTGCTCGAAGCACCTTGTGTGCGGAGCCTGCACTGACTTAGAAGAGTAGATTTTCGAGGGTTGTTAGTGGAGCGAAGTCTTCTTGGCTTCGAACCTTTGCTCCTGCGAAGCCTGTGTTCGGAGCTGTCGAAGTACCTCCAAACCAGACCTTCGAAGGTTGTGTTCGAAGCCTGTTCCGCAGAAGACAGAACAGAACCGAAGGCTAAATTTTTAGCCCGAAATTTTAATAGCTCCCATTCACCCCCCCTCTGGTCGCCGTTTTCAGTCCAACAATTGGTATCAGAGCGGGTTAAGATCACCAGTTGACCTTAACCGGTTTTGTGATCTGTTGGCGACATGGATAGAGGCAGTAAAATTCCTCTGTTCGATGGGACAGATTTTGCATACTGGAAGGTGCGCATGGAGGCTTACTTGTTAAGCCAAGGAAATGCAATTTGGGAGATTGTGGACTCGCAATACTCCATCCCTGATACCCGCACCACTCAAACTGAAAAAGATCAGTATATTGCCAACTCGAAGGCAAGGAACATACTGTTCATTGGTCTGAGTCGGAGTGAGTTTGATAGGGTGCAGCACCTTAGGACTGCTAGGGAAATTTGGACAACACTCACTGTCTTTCATGAGGGCTCTGCTCAGATTAAGGCCAGGCGCCAAAGCACCTACAATCAACAGTATCAGCTGTTTGTGCAGGCACCTGGTGAATCTGTAGATGCCATGTTTTCTCGCTTTGACGCGATAGTGAGTAACTTGCGATCCAACGGGACGCTTGCTTACAGTGATCACGATAGGGCTATCAAGCTTCTCTATGCTCTTGACCGTAGCATATGGGAAGTGAAGATATCCAGCATTGAGGAGTCCACAGGCTATGACACATTGACCTGTGACGAACTCTTTAGCAAGCTGAAGTCCACAGAGATTGCCAAGGCATCTCTTGCTGTGCACAGAAGCTCTTTGCCACAGCCATTGGCATTGGTTTCTAGCACTAGCCGTGGCACCACTGCAGAACCAAGCACATCAGGCACTTGTGTTCTTGTAGATGGTTTTGCTTTGTCCTCCCTGGTCTCCGTCACAAAGGAGCAGGTGGATACTCTAGCTGATGACGAGCTTGCTCTCATTGCCCGGAGGTTCACCCGCTTTCATCATGAGAGACGGGATCAGAGGAGAAGTGGTTTTAGTGGCTGCTATGAATGTGGCGACACCTCTCACATTAAGGCCAATTGCCCCAAGGTCAAGAAGAGAGATGAGAGTGACCGCCCCAAATTCCACAAAAAGGAGAGGAAGCCCTTTGTGAAGGGCAAGCGCGGCAAGATGGCTAAGAAAGTAGCCAAGGCCGCTTCCAGAGCCTTTGTTGCTGCTCTCAGCGACATCGACACTTCCTCAACTGAGGAGTCGAGCTCTGAGGAAGAGGAGTCCCCAAGGAAGGAGGACAAGAAGGACAAAAAGGGACGTGACTTCACCGGCCTTTGTTTCATGGCCGACAGCGATCACAGCGGCGATGAGCTTGACTCATCTGAGGTAAACCTATCATCTGACCAGCTACTAATTAAATTAGATGAGCTGAATGAAGTAGTGCTAGGTCAGGATAGATTACTTGTGCAAGCCGCTAGAGAAAGAAAAGACCTTAGACTTAGGCTAGAAAATGTTTCTACTGAATATGTCATGCTTAAGTCTAAATTTGATGATGCTGAATGTGAATCATGTTCTGTTGTCATGAGTGAGCTTGCTCAGTTGCGTTCTGTTCATGCTCAAACTCTTTCTGAGCTTGAGACTGCACAGAAGCAGCTTTTGGAGGTGGATTCTAGACCTCATGATGTTATTGATTGCATGAACTGCTCTTTATTACGCGATAGCATTAATTTACGTGATAAGCATGTTCATGATTTGGAGGCTAGATTGGAGAGGGCCGGTAGTTCTAAGGATGTGCAACCTGTTTGTGACACTTGCATTACCCTTAAGGACCAACTAGGCACTGTTAGAGAGCGAGCAGAAAACCTCATGTCTGAAAATGAATACCTTCTTTCTGTGGTGAATAAATGCACTGAAGGGAAGGGTAGGATGGATTTGCTCTTGGCCAAGACCAAGTTGTGTGCTGACAGAGCAGGGGTAGCTCTAGGTTTGGGTTTTGAGAGGATAACTTCAGACAGTAAGACCAAAACTGTTTTTACCTCTCCCACCACCCTAGAGAAAGAGAGAGCTCTGTTGGACACCCCATCAGCCAAAAAGCCTACCCATCCACCAAAGAAAACCACTCCTCCTGCCAAGAAAAATCCTCCCAAGAAAACCACTCAGAAGAAACCCAAGGAGCCTGTGAGAGTTGCTCCTATGACCCATGAGAGTGCCCCCAGGAGAGTGTTTCATTGTTCTTATTGTCAGCGGGCGGGTCATTTGATTGGTTTCTGTTTCCGTCGCATCAAGGATGAGCGACGTGCACAGGCGATGAGCTATCAGGACATGCATTACCCATCTTTAGGTATGCATGAGTCTGAGCATTACTCTCGTCCTGTTTTTGAGGCTCCTCGTGCTTCTCGGAGAGGTTTTGCTCCTCGAGGTGTTCACCATGTTCCATATGGTGGTAGACCTCGGGCGAGTAGCTTTGTACCTCATCAGAGTAGGAGACCTCGACATGCTTTGCGTTCTGTGCATGTAGGTAGACCTCGCACTTCGCATCATTCTGATTTTTATGTGCGTAGACCGTCTGCTTTTACTGTGCCTACTACTCGTGTCACTCAGTGCTGGATGCCTCGTCATTATTTTACTCACCCCAGCACTGAGCGATCGAGACGCTCTTATCATGTGTAGGCGACAGGTCGAGGCTTGGAGGGCACGTGGATCATGGACTCCGGTTGTTCGCGCCACATGACCGGAGATGCAGCTTGGTTCTCCAGCCTCACCACAACCAAGCAAAGGGAACATATCACCTTCGGAAACAATCGAAGGAGTAGAGTGAAAGGTAAAGGTGTGGTAAGAATTAACGCAAACTTCACTCTCAAAGATGTTGCTTTGGTTGAAAACCTGGGATACAATTTGCTGTCTGTATCTCAGTTGCTTGATGAGGGCTTCGAAGTGCGATTTCATCGCGATACTTCGCAAGTGCTCAATTCTGATGGCGTTGTGGTGTGTAAGATCTTTAGGGTTGGGAGAGTTTTTGGAGCTGATTTTTCAGAGTCATCTGGTTCTTCTCATTGTCTTGTTGCTCATTCGACTTCTGAGCTTTGGAAGTGGCATAGGAGACTAGGGCATATGAGCTTTGAGTTGCTCGCTCGTCTGAGCGCCCTAGGTTTGATCCGAGGATTGCCCAAGCTCAAGTTTGAGAAGAATTTAGTTTGCGCTCCTTGTCGACATGGAAAAATGATTGCCGCTTCGCATTCGCCAGTCACCACAGTGATGACTGAACAACCCGGAGAACTTCTCCATATGGACACTGTAGGTCCTTCTCGGGTTAGTTCTTTAGGCGGCAAGTGGTATGTTTTAGTTATTGTCGATGATTACGCTCGCTACTCATGGGTCTTCTTTCTTGCCAGCAAGGACGAAGTGTTTTCACACTTTCGGAGCTTGGCTTTGAGACTGTTCACTGAACTCCCTGGTGCATTAAAATTCATTCGAAGCGATAATGGCACCGAGTTCAAAAATAGTCTCTTTGTTGACTTTTGCATGGAGCATGGCATAGAACATCAATTCTCTGCTCCGCGGGTTCCTCAACAGAACGGTGTTGTTGAGAGGAAAAACCGCACTTTGGTTGAGATGGCTAGGACGATGCTTGATGAGCATAGGACTCCTAGAAAATTCTGGGCTGAGGCCATAAACACTGCATGTTACATCTCAAACCAAATTTTCTTGCGCTCAATTTTAAATTTGACATCTTATGAGCTGCGTTTTGGGAGACAGCCCAAGGTTACTCATCTTCGAGTTTTTGGCTGTCGCTGCTTCATCCTAAAACGTGGTAACTTGGATAAATTTGAGTCGCGATCTTCTGACGGGATCTTTTTGGGCTATACTACACATGTTCATTCTTATCGTGTTTATAATTTAGAGACTAACACTGTCATCGAGTCATGTGATGTGACTTTTGATGAATCAACCCCCTCTGTTAGTTCTGCTTTTGAACAGGCAAATGAACACGACATGGAACAGACATTATTCGAAGACGAAGATCCCGGAGAATTCGAGGATGATCCCCTACTACCCTCCACATCAACCCCCGAAGCTGACCCCGCTTCAACTACTTCGGCACGAGGTCCCGAAGCGACTACCTCAACATCGGTCATCTTGGACCACTCCAACGCACAAGTTGAGGGGGAGACTGCATCCCGCCGCGAGGCTCCACATCATGTCCAAAGGATGCACCCTCCCGAGCAGATCATTGGTGAGCTTGATCAAAGGGTAACTCGTTCTCATGCCCATTTCACTAATGCTGCTTTTGTTGCTTCTTTCGAGCCTCTAGATGTTAGTCATGCACTTTCTGATTCTAGTTGGATCAATGCCATGCATGAGGAACTTGAAAATTTTGAGAGAAACCAAGTCTGGACTTTAGTTGATCCTCCACCAAATGTTCATTTCATTGGAACAAAATGGATTTTCAAAAATAAACAAGGGGAGGATGGAACAATTGTTAGAAATAAGGCTAGACTTGTAGCTCAGGGCTTTTCTCAACTAGAAGGGATTGATTTTACTGAAACTTTTGCACCTGTCGCTCGCCTTGAGGCCATTAGGATTTTGCTTGCCTTTGCGACATCCCGGGGATTCAAACTCTATAAAATGGATGTCAAAAGTGCTTTTCTTAATGGCTTCATAGGTGAAGATGTTTATGTAAAACAACCCCCTGGTTTTGAAAACCCCGAGTACCCACATAAAGTCCTTAAACTTCATAAGGCTCTTTATGGACTCAAGCAGGCCCCTCGGGCGTGGTATGATAGACTTAAGTCTTTTCTGCTTGAGCGAGGGCATTTAATGGGGTCTGTTGATAAAACTTTGTTTACTCTCAAGCATGGCAAAGATTTCCTCCTAGTGCAAATTTATGTGGATGATATCATCTTTGGTGGCTCTTCTCATGCTTTAGTTGCCGAGTTTGCAGATACCATGAGCAGGGAGTTTGAAATGTCGATGATGGGTGAACTCACCTTTTTCCTTGGTTTGCAAATCAAGAAAAGCAAACAAGGTACCTTCGTCCACCAGACGAAGTACACCAAGGACCTGCTCAAAAAGTTCGACATGTCCGATGCGAAGCCCCTCGCCACTCCAATGGCTACATCTGTAGCATTGGACCCTGACGAAGATGGAGAAGCCGTAGATCAGAAGGAGTTCCGGAGCATGATCGGCTCCCTCCTCTACTTGACTGCCACGAGGCCGGACATACACTTCGCAGTATGTCTGTGCGCTCGTTTTCAGGCTTCACCACGAGCTTCGCACCGCCAAGCGGTTAAGCGCATTTTAAGGTATCTCAAACACACCCTTGAATTTGGCATATGGTATTCATCGTCTTCATCTTTATGTCTTAGAGGTTATTCAGATGCGGATTTTGCTGGGTGTAGAATTGTTAGGAAGAGTACCTCTGGTACTTGTCATTTTCTGGGTACGTCTCTGGTTTGCTGGTCTTCCCGCAAACAGTCTAGTGTTGCACAATCGACGGCTGAGGCCGAATATGTTGCTGCAGCTAGCTGTTGCTCACAGATTTTGTGGATGGTTTCCACTTTGCGGGATTTCGGGTTAGATTATAAGAGTGTTCCATTTTTTTGTGATAACACTAGCGCTATTTGTATTGCAAACAACCCGGTTCAGCACTCCAGAACCAAACACATTGATGTACGGTATCATTTTCTCAGAGATCACAATGAGAAGGGTGATATTGAACTTCAATATGTTGATACCCAACACCAGCTTGCCGACATTTTTACAAAACCCCTCGATGCTTCTCGATTTGCTTACTTGCGCGGGGAACTTGGTATTTGTCATCCCTATGGCATTTTGTGAGGGGGAGCTGATTTTAATTGTCTTGCATATGCTCATTATGTGTGGAATTGCACTTACATCTTTTGCTATTATATGCCTGCTTTTAATTCAAAGAAATCATGTCAGCTCAGCTCTATGAAATATATCTGGAACATTGGTTGTGCATGATGTTTTATTTTCTAAAATCAAAATTTGCTCACCGCACAATCTTGTATCTAGCTTGTTTAGGCAGGACTGCTTTTAGCTATCTTTTATCTACTTGACAGCAAGACACTGTTCCTTGGATGCTAAAATTTGCAACTTGAAAAATTATGTTCTTTATTCATGGATATTCATCAAAATAACTTATTCATCTGAATCAAAATCAAAAATCCATGATTTGCCTGGTTTCAATGAAAAGATCCAGGAGGGTTTGTTTGTCGCACTACTCTATTCTAGACTGCTTACCATTGCACTTTGGTCTGAACTGGAATAGTGTAGTGTATGCCAAAATCACCGCCTTAAGCTTCAGATGGCTTTCATGCCTAGGCTTGGCTTGATTGGAAAGTATAAGGTGGACAAACAAATAACCCCTGGCATTAGGAAAAGAACAACAAAGTTATTTGATCATCAAGGTTGCCGTCTCAGCTCCATTTTGAACAAAGACTTGTTTGTCTAGGGTAGAAATTGTTAGCTTTGCGCAGTCCTTGCCTTCACATGTCTAGTTGATATGATTAAGTGGTGATGCTTTTGTTTCAAAATGACAAATTCACATGCCATCATCTTGTTTCACAGAATGTTAACTTGAGCTGAGCACATGATCATTGATGGTACTGTTGGCATATTTTTGCATTATATGTCTTTGCAATTCTATTCATCTCGAAGCTTTGCATCTTTTGAATGCTCCTTGATGCTTGCATTGCCAAAGGGGGAGAGGTTTGCTATGTTCTCTGCTGCAAGAAGGCATAATTTTTAAAAGGGGGAGAGATTTTTGACATAAAGGGGAGAAAAATTTGCTCAACTCAGAAGGAGTTCTTATCAAGGGGAGTTTTGCCAAAAAGGGCTTTTACTCTTTTGAGAAAGGGGGAGAAAAATTCTTTTATCAAGTGACATGCTTTGGCTCTTTTCTGAGTTTTTATGGTCACTTGTGTGCTGAAAGTTTTTACATTTTCTTGAACTTCGATTTGGTTGTCAATGCACTCATCAAGGGGGAGATTGAGAAACCAAGGGTTGGTTTCGGTGTTTTGTGATGAGTGATTGACAGGATTTTACCCTCTGTTCGAAGGGTACCTCCGAAGGGGCTTCGGAGGTGGTACCTCCGAAGGGGCTTCGGAGGTGGTACCTCCGAAGAGTGTTCGGAGGTGGTTTCACCGAAGGGTGTTCGGTGTTTGCTTGTTGCAGCGGAGTGTGCTCGTCGGAGGGGTCCGACAGTACGCGATGACAGGGTTCGTACCGAAGGCTTCGGTACTTTGGGCGGTACACCGGAGTGTGTACCGGAGGTTGTTAACCCGGAGAGGTCTCTGGAGTACTGGATACACTTGTTTGCTTGTCGGTGGTGCGCAGGGACTTCGGAGGCGACGGACAAGGTTCGAGCCAGGTGAACCTGGGTCAAGCAGGAGGCTTGATGCCAGGGGAGCGGGGAGCTCCGTCACGGTGGCTGCGAAGGGGTCCGGGTCGGTCCTCGGGTCGAGGCGTGCCAGGTGAAGGCAGAGAGTGCGGAGCGTGGCTCCGGCTGAAGGTACTCCGAGACAAGTCCTCGGAGGCGAGGCACTTCGAAGGTACTCCGAATGGAGTGACTTCGGAGTTGGTGGACCAAGTCCTCGGAGGCGAGGCACTTCGAAGGTACTCCGAATGGAGTGACTTCGGAGTTGGTGGACCAAGTCCTCTGCGGAGGCGAGGAGTTCGAAGTGTGCTCCGGAGGGAGACACTCGAAGGTACCTGACGAAGGTCTCAGAAGTCAAGGCGCATCGAAGGCATGGTCCGGGTGAGGCTCGTCGAGGAAGTGTGCTCAGGGTGAGACACTGCGACGAAGTGCTCATGGAATGCTTCATGCGGAGGCCTTGGACGAAGGAGGGACTTCGAAGGGTGGTACTCCGAAGGTGGGGTTTCGGAGTGAGGATGACCTGTGGTGCTTCGGCCATGCATGGCTTCGGTACACGGACTGACGGAGTTCGAGCTGGGAGTAGCTGCGAAGCCGTGGTGGTCCACTCCGGAGATGGTGGTGCGAAGGCCCAAGGGCTTTGACGGCTTCGGCTCAAAACCGTCACTGTATCGAAGGACTTCTTCGGCGGAGCGAAGGCCAACAGGCTGCAGGCTTCTCGCCGAAGCTACCGCACCCTCCGGTGCGAAGGGAGGTTCCAGAAGTCAACACTGTAAAGGCTGACACTGTCTGTTCTGAAAAAGGCTGACACTGTCCCCTCTACAGCTGACAGAGAAGCCTCCAAAATAAAGGTGGACTACCTTTTGTACCCCTTAGTTCTGTAGAGACAAAATGGATGTAAACCCTAGGGGTAATGTAGTCACTTCCTTAGGATGAAGCCGTGGGCTATAAATATGGGGGCTCGGTAGGTAACATTTAACACTTTGAGCATTTACTGTTGAGCTCCTGTACACACAGACCTCACTGGTTTTCATCCAGAGTTCAATATATTTTGTGTTCCTTGTTCAAGCGGCGAAGCCCTGCTTCTTTGTGCTTTTTGCTTGAGCTCGCTTTACATACCTCGCTAGTCTTAGTGCACCGAAGCTTGTTCTGGCGAAGGGTGTTTTTCTCGCGAAGTGTGTTTTACAGTGTGCTGTCGCTCTGTGTAACACGAGGCAAGACCTCGCTGCTTACTAGCGAAGCCCTGTTCATTTCCCGTAGTGCTTCTTGTGTCGAAGACCTTAGCGTAGTCCGTTTTGTGTGCGTGTAGACCTTCGCGTACGAAGCCCAGCACCAGTTGCTATCGCTAAGTACTTGATCGAAGTCCTCAGAGGGCTGTCCGCTCCTGCGAAGGGTGAAGTGCGAAGCCTGCTCGAAGCACCTTGTGTGCGGAGCCTGCACTGACTTAGCAGAGTAGATTTTCGAGGGTTGTTAGTGGAGCGAAGTCTTCTTGGCTTCGAACCTTTGCTCCTGCGAAGCCTGTGTTCGGAGCTGTCGAAGTACCTCCAAACCAGACCTTCGAAGGTTGTGTTCGAAGCCTGTTCCGCAGAAGACAGAACAGAACCGAAGGCTAAATTTTTAGCCCGAAATTTTAATAGCTCCCATTCACCCCCCTCTGGTCGCCGTTTCCGGTCCAACACAGTATATATGTATGATATAATGACACCATGTAAAGTATCATATTTTTTAGGCATCAATTTAATTTTCTAGAATTAAAAAACCATTAAGCTTCATGTTGTCGCCCGAGCGTCGTAAGTTAGATTTTAAATATTTAGATATATTTAGTTGTAAAAGATTACAAATGGAATCATGAACATAAATATGATTTTTCTAAAATTTTTGAGTCATTATTTCATGTACATGCAATTGAAATTTGACCCACTTCAAAGTAAATCCTAGAAACATGATTAATTTATTAAAAATAGCAAACCCACTCAAAAAAATATGAAACTTTTCCATGGCTTAACATAGGTTGCATTATAAGTGTAAAAAAAATTCAAGTTCAAAACATGTTTAAAATGTGATATGTGCTTACATTATGATTTCACATAAAATAATGAGCATTTTAATTTTTCCGAGTGTTTTCACGTATGGCACTCGGCAAATATAAGGGTTTGTCGAGTGTCTGTTAGTGGCACTCGGCAAACCCTAATCTCTCCCTCTATCGTTACAACAGCGTCAGGAAAAATGGGGCCGCGGAATTTTCCCAGTTGTTTGTCGAGTGTCTCAGTCGTGACACTCGGCAAAGTCTCATTTTTGCCGTGTGTACAAGGTTTGCCGAGTGTATATTATGGTACACTCGGCAAACCAGGGTTTGCCGAGTGCCCGAGGGAATGCACTCGGCAAAGCCACGGGCACTCAGCAAACTCTCTGTTTCCGGTAGTGTAACTAGTTAAATGACAGTTATAATCTGACACATAACTAATAATGAGAATCAGTAATCTCTTTATAAAAAATCAGGGTTATATTGTAAACACAGTTATTTTAAGTTCTCCTAAAGAGTCGATTAGCTAGTCATGCATGATTAATTACACACCACTAAACTAATCCATCCACTAATTAATCTTATCTTAATTACAAGTTCTTTATATCCTGGTTGGTCATGAAACTGTCCATATGCATAGCTCAACCATTTTTGTAATTATGATCGAACGAATTTAATCTGTTAATGCGGCACTGAACAAACTTTTAGTTTCGTTAGCTAAATTAACAATTCAGTGGATGATAAACATCCGCATTATATATACTCCGTACATACAACAAGTAATATTGTACTTTTCAACAGCTTGACTACAATACAAAGCAGAAATTTATGTTTTTATCATCCAAAATAGGATACCTTGCTAAAGTGAGACCAGAAATTATTACGACTTAGACGTGCAGAGCAGTGGAAGAATTGTCGGAGAAGCGAACCAATTTAACACACGCGCTGGTCAAAAGTTGATCAACCTGTCGAAAGATAGCTGATCTGATCGAGAAACCCTGGTTTGACATCCAATCTCTAGCCGATTATATTACTACATTGATCTAGTTAATGAATTAGCGATGTCATGCTGAAGAGAGTGAAACAATAAAGCAACGCCTTTACTGGTATCCACGTATTAAGGGGTAGGACATCGACTGTAGTGTACTAACACTCGAAACATTATAGCGCATGTGCCCCTCGCTACTTGTATGTATATATAGACATCTAAGTTTGGGAATTTTTGGGTCCAACCGGGACTCTAATCAGACCTCTATCCGATCTACTTGGATCACAATCCAAACCATTCAGATCTCTATCCAAACTGATCTCGATTCGATTCATATTTGAGTATGCGACCTTGTAGGTTCATGTATACCTCCCTTAATATATGGAAACTCCTTGTTGCACTCCATTAATAATGGCCTCTAGCAAAGCATATTAACCCAAGTATATGTAAAGATTATATTGGCTAAACTTGCAATAATCTTATGTACAAATCTTTGTCTCATATTATTGATCGAGCATAAGGTGAGACTCGTGTCTCTTATCAATAACTCAATATCTCTCGATCTTCGTACTAGATTATAAGTTGTGATTAACTCCTTAATTATGCTAACATGGTCATGCATTTTCATAATATATTACAATGAGGGACCCAAAGGCATCTCGCCCATAAGGAGGGACAAATTTTATCTTGATCACTCATATCCTACTAGATACTTCATAGTATAGTCTAATATTATTTTTATAACTACCCAGTTATGGTGCAACATATTGCCACTAGAAATTGGACCGATGGGGCATTGAGTCCATCTATCGTCAGGTTCACAGGCTAGGCTGATGGGCCACCAAAAGAACTCAAGAGACAAAGTTTAAGCATCTACGGGATGTCGAGATGGACTCAAATTTAGTTGGTCTAGTTTATCTCTAATAATTATTAGATTAAAGTTAGTTTAGATTGTGTATTCTGATTATCTCGAGTTGTGTACATGTCATTTCTTTTCCTTAGCTATAAATAGCTGCACTCAGGGGCCTTATAAACTATCCTATGATCAATCTATTCAATTATAGTTTTTGGCACAATGCCAACTTTTAGGAGTAGAGGTAATATAGTTTTTCTTGGTGATTTCCTGTCTTGGGTTGGACTGCATCGATTTAGTTTGATCTCAAGCAAGAAATAAGTCTCGTACAGTGATTTTTTGTCACTAGTTGGGTTGTATTGGTTTAATTCGTTCTCCAACAAGTAACATGTCTCATCACATGGCAGATGCATCTATTCAACCAAAACTTTCTCAGTTTAGTTTGATATTTTGGCCTAATTCATGTGTCTGACATATTAGTTCTATCTAAGGTTGCATTGCTCTAATCTTTTAGTTGGATCTGATATGTCTATCACGTGTGTACCAGATCTATTGGCGAGATATACTCTTCTTGTTATTTTTGATCTCATACTATCTCAGTTTAGTCTAATCTATTAGGTTGTTGTTAGTAAGATATGTTCTATTGGGTCAGTAGGTTCGATCCACTGTTTTATCGAAGTTGTAGCCGACAAGGTATCATGGTTCTAAGTGCTTTATCATGATCCTAGCCGATTGAGTAATCCCAACTCCTAGTATGCATTGGCTGGTAACGAGAATGAGTATTGGCTTATCTCCTTATTTTTACTATACGATGGATGCTTGTTAGGAGTTCAGCCAATAAGCTATTTCTCGCACTCATGCATATCGGATGCACTGGCAATACGGTATTATCGGCCGATGATGTCATCGGCCCGTTGGCCGATATGCTCATACAATCAATATTTTCAACCTTGTCAATTGCAGGATCAAGTTGACAGGCACACTCTGTACACCTCTAGGTTTTTAGGATCTACACTAGATCTAAACAAACTCTTCTAGATCTTTGAGTGTGAAGGTATAGAGATCCCTATGTAATTTTTCCGTCAATATAACATTTATTTGTCCTAAAGTAAGCTATTACACTACTACAAAGCGATACTGTAGCGGCGGGCAAAACCGACCTGTAGTGGCGGGTATCCAGTTCGCCACTACTCTAACGCCACTGCTATCCCTGGTTAGCAGTGGCGGGCAGAGTGCCCGCCACCGCTGTGTCAACAGCAGTGGCGGGCGCGCTGACCTCATCTACCCGCCACTATTATAATAATAGCAGTGGCGGCAGATGAGGTCAGCGCGCCCGCCACCACTGTGTCAACAGCAGTAACGGGCGCACTGACCTCATCTGCCTGCCACTACTGTTATCAATAGCAGTGGCGGGCAGATGATGTCAGCGTGCCCGCCACCACTGTGTCAACAGCAGTAACGGGCGCGCTGACCTCATCTGCCCGCCACTGCTGTGTATAACCCATAACACAGAATGTTGTGATCCATAATTCACAGTCCCACAAACCAAAACACAGAAATTATATGCTTCACACAGTCATCCACAGACACAGCAGCAAAACATCCACATATCCACATACACATCCACAACAGCAACACATCAACACAACAACCATCCATCTCATCAATTTACAAAAATTTACAAAGTTTACATTATATGCTTCACACAGCCATCTACATACACAGCAACAACAGCAACACATCTCATCAATTTACAAATTTACATTTCATCACACATCAAGTCTAAAAATTTTACATCTATCAAAATTTCAAAATTAACCATTGTTTCACAAATACATGCTCATGCGGTTTATGTTTTCTTGGAAGGCCAACTCATATCTTGGTTTGCCTTTTTATTCTTCCAGCCCAATCATACAGAGTTGGATGCTTGGCCACTTCACTCTCAGGATCGAACAATGCTCCAAGCTCATGAAGAATCTCATGCATCGTGAAGCGGCACATCCTTGATACGATTTCGTACATTTGTGATTCTGAGAGTTGGCTCTTCTAGGCAACGGTTGATGGACCTGACGCCTGCATACGTAACATATAAGTACATACGCTGCAAATTATATTAGATTAACACACAAGAAATCAACTTACTTCTTTAGTATCCTCAGATACTGTCCGCCCAAACTTTCCTAAGTTATTGCTCATGAAATCACAAGTATAATAGCCGCAATGCACTGAACCAAGAGATTGTTTGTGACACTTCAAAATAGACAAAGTTAGAACGATATATAGTTTGGCTTTATTAATTGAATTAAGAAATTTAGAAATATAATATTACCGGATAGTTGGTTCTGATAAACATATCTTTCGGCCTCTGTGGATCATGTGGGCCACCTAACTTTTCCACGTAGTATTTGTATGCACTATGAATAACATTTAATATATCTTGATATTCTTTTTTGGGTTTGTCGAGCGAGTCGAGCACATAAACCCTTGAGCTCTTTGGGTATATAAGAAGTGCAATCCAATGATCACTATCGAAAGAAGTAATATATGATTATGTTAGTTTCATAATCGATAAACGTGATTAAGTGGATATAGTGGGTATACTTACTTAAAGTTATATGCCCCACTTATCATTTCTCTGTCCTTCCATTGATCCATGCACCACGCAATATACAACGCGACACAACTCCTTTTCTCCTTCTTAAGTGCGTCTTCGTCTTTATTGAACATCTTTCTTTGAAATTTTTTCTTACCCGCAGTCCAGTACTTGCTATCGTTCTGGTTTAGTGTCGGGTTCAACACACTTTGGCTTATGAATGACGGGTTCAAGTACCCATACATATTAGACTCGTCACAAATTGAATTACAACTGTATATGTTATGAAACAATAGTCAATATAAGACATTATTTATTTTTGATTTGTATTGACAAAGTATAAAGTACTTACATGCACCAGAGCATAATGCTTGTGATGTCGGTTCGTTGTAGACGAAACATCCGATGGAAGTCGTCGAAAAATAGTGCAAGCTTAAACTCTGGGCAGTTGAATATTTCTTGTGGAACCTTCAGTTCTATTTGTGTTACTCCTAACGAAGATGCTTCGAGGTACCAGTCATGAAATGTTTTCATCATCCAAGGCATACTCTTAAGTACTCCTTGGGGTAATAATGGTTTTCCTGGTTCGTATTCGATATAATCCTCGTCTCCGTAGGTCCATTTATCAACAGAAAGTGAGCCCACATGCTTTTGTACTGGAGCCTTTATGGGAGCCGCTTCGGGCGTAGAACGTGTTTGCCCCATAGTAGTAAAAAATTTATGCATCTCAGATTTCGGCGCAGAACACTGCCCAGCTTGAACAGTTATCTTGTGGATTGCTGGCTTTGTGCATGCATCTTGTTTTTCAGGCTCGGCAACTAGCACTGGCACTTTTGTTATGGGCTTGGCCACCGGCACTTGAGGCTCAGCCGGAACTGGCCTTGAGGCTCAACTGGAACTGGCACTTGAGGCTCAGCTGGAACTGGCACTGGCATTTGATCTGGCTCTGGCACATTTGTGTTGGGCTCATCAGTGGGCTCAAGCACTGGCACTGGCTTTGTCCCTTGAGGATCAGAAGTCACTTTCGATTCTATCAGTTCTGCCACTTTATCGGGCACTAGCTCTTCCTCTGCCTCTTCCTCTATCTCACGCTCATCAACAGGTGATAAAGTTCCTATATTTTGCACATCCTGAGATGAAAGATATGTGGGGGATTGTGATGAGACAATAGGCGATTTACTCTGAGAACTTGTCTGCAGTAATTTGATATCTCGGCTCGCCCATAGGACAAAGTTATTGACAGCATCTTCGATTGTCTCAATCCCCTCATCAGGCATTGGAAGATCTCAGGGGTCATTAATAAATCTGTCGTTGGTGATCTCATTGACCTGAACCTTGGTATAGTCAGCAGGAATAGGCCGATTGTGAAATAAATCCCCAGGCTTAGCAATGCCTCGTGCAGCCTCTTGGGAATGCCCTTTGCACCCTATCGGTACATGCAGGCTGCATGGTGTGTCCTCTTTAATATAATTTATAGGAAATTTGTCTTGTACTGAGCCAACACTGCTTGGTACATCGAGTCGTACCTCTGGCACAATTATTTGTCCCGCTGCAGCCTGCATTATGTTTGGATTCTCGTTAATAAATTCAAAAAAGTGTCGCTCCCACTCTGCACGGCGCTCTGCAGTGTCATCTGTGCGTGCTTGACGCTTCTCATATGTGGCACCCTCCTGTTTCTTGAAAGTATTTTTCCAGGGTGATATAGAAGAGACACCTCGGGTGCGCCCTCGATGTTCCTCATTTCCGAGAGCAGATGTAAGCTGGTCATTACATCCCTCGAGCTTGAACTTTCCAGTCTTCTCCAACTCAGCGATTTCCTGTGCTTTTTGGAATACTTCACTAGTTCGTGAGTTAGAGAGCATATATTGGCCCTCGGGTGTTTTTTTAGCTCGACCTAGGAGCCATCTCTTAGTGCGCTGATCACCACCTGAAAACTGTTCAGGTAACCTAGCCACACGGTCCTCCTCCTCCTTTCTACTCCACTCATCCTCCTTGGCCTTATATCCACCTGGCCCAAGTTTATGTGGGACCTTATTCTTCTTATTAAGTTCTTTGAACATGATGCTCTCTTGTTTGGCTTCTTCCGAGCAATGCTGCATCTTGAATTCGTTCCATTCATTTGGCGTTATAAAGCCGTAGTCGTTGAGCGGCGACTCATCTTTCTGAAGGTATTGTGTGTTCAGTTTAGTCCTAAATGTACGGAGAGCCTTCCCGATAGTCTTCAATGTGGCAGCTTTAGCGTCTTCTAAGCGGTCTTCCGGGAATTTATAATGCGCTTTTATATGCTGCCACAATTCGTTCTTTGTAGCTTCAGGGACAGTCTTCCAATTTTTCCAAACTACCTTACATAGCTCCCTGGCGAGACATCCACAATCGTTACACCATTTCGTTGTGATTTCTTTTGGCTTCTTTGGAGCCCCATCAACATGCACTTCTTCAACCTCATAGATAGTTGTATGCAGCTTGTTCTTCTCCCATTTTCCTCTCCTCTTTGCATTTGCAGAGGATGTTGTGGCAGCGGGCTCAACATCTGGTCGCTCAGCTGACTCCATTGGATGTTCATTCTCCGGAGAGTGGTACGAAGATTCGCTATCGGAGGATCCTTCAGATGAACCATCGTTATTTGTTTTTGTGCGAGACTCGTAGATGAGCTCCTCGATGGAACGTCCTTCTTCCGCCATAGATAAACTATTCATAGTTAAGAGGCTAATGTATCAGAATTTTGGTTATACAAAAAAGGTCTGATGTCATATTTTCATAGTTAAGAGGCTATTACTTTCGAAGCCACTATACTAATCCTAAAGTTAGGATATTGTGTTGTTCTCTCTCTAGTGTTGTTGAGGCCTCAACATATTTTGTGTTGTTTTTCAAAATGTTCATGGCTGCCATGGAACCATGTGCACATCCGTTCCCTGTCAGCAACACGAGAAAGAAGAAGCTGTTGACAGGAATGGATGTGTCACATGGCTTGATGATATACATGAGATAACTCAATAACAATTTGCATCATAGGCCTCTAAAAGGAATTGCAGAATCTAATGTTGGCCTTCAGCCGGATGAACTTGAGGATTAGTATAGTAGCCTTAGAAGTAATAACAGTAGTAAACTGATCACAGTGTTGTTGAGGCCTCAGCATATTTTGTGTTGTTTTTCAAAATGTTCATGGCTGCCATGGAACCGTGTGCACATCCATTCCCTGTCAGCAACACGAGAAAGAAGAAGATGTTGACGGGAATGGATGTGTCGCACGACTTGATGACATACATGAGATAACTCAATAACAAATTGCATCATAGGCCTCTAAAAGGAATTGCAGAATCTAATGTTGGCCTTCAGCCGAATGAACTTGAGGATTAGTATATAGTAGCCTTAGAAATAATAGCAGTAGTAAACTGATCACAGTGTTGTTTAGGCCTCAACATATTTTGTGTTGTTTTTCAAAATGTTCATGGCTGCCATAGAACCGTGAGCACATCCATTCCCTGTCAGCAACACGAGAAAGAAGAAGTTGTTGACAGGAATGGATGTGTCCCATGGCTTGATGACATACATGAGATAACTCAATTACTATTTGCATCATAGGCCTCTAAAAGTTGTTATAAAAAAGTAGTAATGTGGTATGCAATATTTCTCATGGCATAACTTAGATACATAAGACTTCACCCAAAATTAGACTAATATATATTGGGTGAATGGTACATTTCCATTAATCAATGCCAAAATAGGTGTAACAAAGTAGTATACAGTGGTTCTACAAATGATAACTATCCACAAATTCAATTAGGAAAATCACCATACATAAGGCATTGACATTTTATCAAACAAGTGAAGAGCAGGAGATAGACTGTATTGTTCATCTTTGGAGATTATAAGGTACTCCCTATGGTCACTAATATATAATGTTTTTAACACCTGAATTAATGTTAAAAACATCATATAGTAATGATCAAGAGCTAGTATATTGGATCACCATTTTCATGGTGAATATGTTGGGTTTCATGGTGACCGATGGATTTAGGATCCCCAGGAGATCACAAATTTTCACTCCAAATTGGCCAGAAGAATGGCAAAACCACTCTTTCGTTGTATCACTTGATAGTATCACACAAGAAACCACACTAGGATGTTATATAAACCAAATTGTAGTGGGTCAAAGCTCTTATGTTAGATAATAAAAGTATTAAATTTGGTCTCCGCATCAACTAGAGATGTACACAACTATTTTTGAAACATGAACCCTATTATGTGATTTTAAGGGAAATTGTTAAAGAACACCACATAAGTATAACATGAGCATCTGCAGTGGCACATGTGTAGAGTGGCTGTAGTGTGACAGATCCCATTTATGTAGCAATTTGATATTTGATACTGTTTATTCCGAGCATTATATAGCTGAATTTTTTCATAAAAGACTAAATTGTTCTTCTCTCAATTCAGTTTGTTCCTACTCATGCTTTTGACTGATTATGTAATTACCTGTCGGCAACGGGCTGGGCTCCGGTGGCGGCGGCGGTCTCCGAGGCGGCGACGGGGATGGCGCACGGTGAAGGGCTCTGGGAGGCGGTGGCGGGCTCCGACGGTGGCGACGGGCCGGCTCCGGTGACGGTGCCGGGAAACGGTGGCGGCGGCGGTCTCCGGTGGCGGCGATGGTTTCCGGGGCTCTGGGGGCGGTGGCAGGCTCCGACGGGCCGGCTCCGGTGGCGGTAGCGGTCTCCGGTGGCGGCGACGGTCTCCGGGCCGGCGACGGGGACGGCGCACGGTGAAGGGCTCTGGGGGGTGGTGGCAGGCTCCGACGGTGGCGACGGGCCGGCTCCGGTGACGGCGCCGGGAAACGGTGGTCGCGATGGTCTCCGAGGGCGGCTGCAGTCTCCGAGGTTGGCGGCGGTCTCCGGTGGCGGCGGCAGTCTCCGAGGGGGACGGTGGGAGTTTGATTTGCAAATGAACTAGGGTTTAGTTTGGGCGGGAGCCAAAAACTATATATTACTAGTATAGTAGTGGCGGGCACACGCTGACGTCAGCATGCCCGCCACTGATATTTATCGTAGTAGTGGAGGGCGAAGACATAGTAGTGGCGGGCCGCTGATGTCACCGCCCGCCACTACTAGGGTTTAGTCTGGGCGGGTGGAAAAAACTATATATTACCAGTATAGCAGTGGCGGGCCGCTGACGTCACCGACCGCCACTACTAATATGGTTAGTAGGGATTATCAAGCATACACTGCACACATTGTCGAGAAAGACTATGTAGCGCACTGGTGCGGGGGGTCCTTTGGTGCCATGCGGTTTGAGGTTCGAACCTTGCTGCCGGCAGGCGGTTTGAGGTTCGAACCTTGCTGCTGGCGCCAAAACAACATTTTTTTCTATTTTGTACTTTTTAAAATTTTCAGCACTTTTTTATTGATGTTTAAATCCTCGTTTGAACTTGATTTTTTTTAACAACAAAAATACATCACAACTTATAAAATTTAAAAAGTTGGTATTTTATTAAGAAACCTGAGATTCTCTCCGGGAATGCATTAGGCCATTAGGGTTTAGAGATGAAATGACTGAGGTTTGAAAGCAAAATCTATAGTTGATTCTTCCTTTGAAATTGAAACTTTTTGTACAATAAAAATACAACACCAATATTCTAATTGCAAAAATTGGTATTTTCTTCCTCGGTTTACTGTTTTTATTTCATTAAGTGTGTTTTTATGATCAAAGTCAAAATAAGTTCAATTTGAACTGCAAGACATGAAATAATTCACCAAAATTTATAGAAAAACCATATTCATGTTTTTGACTCTATAATTAGTTATTATCCAGTAAATTTAAAACCATCATAAAAATGTAGGTTTCCACAACACTCGATCGACAACGAACTTGTATTTTTATAGTTTTTTAGTCCTCAAAAAATAAAATAAAGTCTAAAAAAGATGAGACTTGTCATGTTGTTATGATATGATCGATCCATAGATGTTGTCATTAAAAATAAAATTGTTTCGATAAAACAATCATGTAGGGTGTTAAGAAACCTAAGATTCTCCGGGGATGAATTAGGGTTTAGAGATGAAATGACTCAGGTTTGAAAGCAAAACCTATAGTTGATTCTTCCTTTGAACTTGAAACTTTTTGTACAATAAAAATACAACATCAATATTCTAATTGCAAAAATTGGTATTTTTCATTAACAGAAATTGGTATTTAAATGCAAAAAAGTCCACGTAGATGTAGGGATTATCTAGCATACACTGCACACATTGCCGAGAAATACTTTGTAGCGCAGTGGTGCGGGGGGTGCTTTGGTGCCATGCGGTTTGAGGTTCGAACCTTGCTGCCAACAGGCGGTTTGAGGTTCGAACCTTGCTGTTGGCGCCAAATCAACATTTTTTTTCTGTTTTGTACTTTTTTAAATTTTCAGCACTTTTTTATTGATGTTTAAATCCTCGTTGAACTTGAATTTTTTTAACAATAAAAATACATCATAACTTATCAAATTTAAAAAGTTGGTATTTTTCTGTCTTAGTGTACGTCACTCGACTTAGTGGTGGCGGGCCGTTGACATCATGCGACCGCCACTACTAAAAGGATTAGCAGTGGCGGGCTGGTGACGTCAGCATGCCCGCCACTACTAATATGGGTAGTAGAGATTATCTAGCATACGTTGCCTACAATGTCGAGAAACACTTGGTAGCGCAGTGGTGCGGGGGCTCACTTGGGGCCATGCGGTTTGAGGTTCGAACCTTGCTGCCGTCAGGCGGTTTGAGGTTTGAACCTTGCTGCTGGCTTCCAAACATTTTTTCATTTCTGTTCTAATTCTCAGCACGTTTTTTATTGATGTTTGAATCCTCATTTGAACTTGATTTTTTTAACAATAAAAATACATCATAACTTATAAATTTTTTAAAAAATGGCATTTCCTGCCTTGGTTTACGTTAGACATGTATTAAAAAAATCGGTATTTTTA
This sequence comes from Zizania palustris, assembly GCA_019279435.1. Classification (NCBI taxonomy): domain Eukaryota; kingdom Viridiplantae; phylum Streptophyta; class Magnoliopsida; order Poales; family Poaceae; genus Zizania; species Zizania palustris. The sequence continues at coordinate 19,069,317 of JAAALK010000081.1, forward strand.
TTTCTCAGTTTACTCTTTTTTATTTCACTAAGTGTGTTTTTATGATCAAAGTCAAAATAAGTTAAAATTGAACTATAAGACATGAAATAATTAATCAAAATTTATAGAAAAACCATATTAATGTTTTTGACTCTATTATTAGTTATTATCCAATAAATTTAAAACCATCATTTTTAAAAAAAAATTCTATTCATGTTTAATTAAATCCTCATTTGATCTTTGTTGGACCGGAAATGGCGACCAGAGGGGGGGTGAATGGGAGCTTTTAAAATTTCGGGCTAAATACTTAGCCTTCGGTTCTGTTCTGTCTTCTGCGGAACAGGCTTCGAACACAACCTTCGAAGCTCTGGTTCGGAGGTACTTCGACACCTTCGAACACAGGCTTCGGAGTGGCAAAAGTTCGAAGCCAAGAAGACTTCGCTCCACTTACAACCCTCGAAAATCTACTCTTCTAAGTCAGTGCAGGCTCCGCACACAGGGTGCTTCGAGCAGGCTTCGCACTTCACCCTTCGCAAGAGTGGACAGCCCTCTGAGGACTCCGACCAAGTACTTGGCGACAGCAACTGGTGCTGGGCTTCGTACGCGAAGGTCTACACGCACACACACTGAACTACGCTAAGGGCTTCGACACAAGAAGCACTACGGGAAACGATCAGGGCTTCGCTAGTAAGCAGCGAGGTCTTGCCTCGTGTTACACAGAGCGACAGCACACTGAAAAACACACTTCGCGAGAAAAACACCCTTCGCCAAGACAGGCTTCGGTGAACTAAAAACTAGCGAGGTATGCAACGCGATCTCAAGCAAAAGCACACAGAAGCAGGGCTTCGCCGCTTGAACAAGGAACACAAAATATATTGAACTCTGGATGAAAACCAGCGAGGTCTATGTACAGGAGCTCAACAGTAAATGCTCAAAGTGTTAAATGTTACCTACCGAGCCCCCATATTTATAGCCCACGGCTTCATCCTAAGGAAGTGACTACATTACCCCTAGGGTTTACATTCATTTTGTCTCTACAGAACTAAGGGGTACAAAAGGTAGTCCACCTTTATTTTGGAGGCTTCTCTGTCAGCTGCAGAGGGGGACAGTGTCAGCCTTTTTCAGAACAGACAGTGTCAGCCTTTACAGTGTTGACTTCTGGAACCTCCCTTCGCACGCGAGGGGTGCGGAAGCTTCGGCGAGAAGCCTGTAGCCTGTTGGCCTTCGCTCCGCCGAAGAAGTCCTTCGATACAGTGACGGTTTTGAGCCGAAGCCGTCAAAGCCCTTGGGCCTTCGCACCACCACCTCCGGAGTGGACCACCACGGCTTCGCAACTACTCCTAGCTCGAACACCGTCCGTCCGTGTACCGAAGCCATGCATGGCCGAAGCACCACAAGTCATCCTCACTCCGAAGCCCCACCTTCGGAGTACCACCCTTCGAAGTCCCTCCTTCGTCCAAGGCCTCTGCATGAAGCATTCCATGAGCCCTTCGTCGCAGTGCCTCTCCCCGAGCACACTCCTCGACGAGCCTCACCCGGACCATGCCTTCGATGCACCTCGACTTCTGAGCCCTTCGTCGGGTACCTTCGAGTGTCTCCCTCCGGAGCACACTTCGAATCCTTGCCTCCGCAGAGGACTTGTTCCATCCAACTCCGAAGTCACTCCATCCGGAGTACCTTCGAAGTGCCTCGCCTCCGAGGACTTGTCTCGGAGTACCTTCAGCCGGAGCTACACTCCGCACTCTCTGCCTTCTCCTGGCACGCCTCGACCCGAGGACCGACCCGGACCACCTTCGCAACCACCGTGACGGAGCTCCCCGCTCCCCTGGCATCAAGCCACCCGCTTGACCCAGGTTCACCTGGCTCGAACCCTGTCCGTCGCCTCCGAAGTCCCTGCACACCTCAGACAAGCAAACAAGTGTATCCAGTACTCCGGAGACCTCTCCGGGTTAGCAACCTCCGGCACACACTCTGGTGTACCGCCCAAAGTACCGAAGCCATCGGTACGAACCTTGTCATTGTGTATTGCCGGACCCCTCCGACAAGCACACACCGCTGCACAGCTGCAGCAAGCAAACACCGAACACACTTCGGTAAAACTACCTCCGAACACCCTTCGGAGGTACCACCTCCGAAGCCCCTTCGGAGGTACCCTTCGAACAGAGGGTAAAATCCTGTCAATCACTCATCACAAAACACCGAAACCAACCCTTGGTTTCTCAATCTCCCCCTTGATGAGTGCATTGACAACCAAATCCAATTTCAAGAAAAATGAAAAGCTTTCAGCACACAAGTGACCATAAAAACTCAAAAAAGAGCCAAAGCATGTCACTTGATAAAAGAATTTTTCTCCCCCTTTGAAAAAGAGTAAAGGCCCCTTTGGCAAATCTCCCCTTTGATAAAAACTCCCCCTGATTTGAGCAAATTTTTCTCCCCCTTTATGTCAAAGATCTCTCCCCCTTTTTAAAAATTATGCCTTCTTGCGGCAGAGAACATAGCAAACCTCTCCCCCTTTGGCAATGCAAGCATCAAGGAGCATTCAAAAGATGCAAAGCTTCGAAATGAATAGAATTGCAAAGACATATAATGCAAAAATATGCCAAAATTAACACAAATGATCATGTGCTCAGCTCAATTTAACAATCTGTGAAACAAGATGATGGCATGTGATTTTGTCATTTTGAAGTAAAAGCATCACCACTTAATCATAGCAGCTAGACATGTGAAGGCAAGGACTGCGCAAAGCTAACAAATTCTACCTTAGACAGACAAGTCTTGTTCAAAAGGAGCTGTGAAAGCAAACTTGATGATCAATTAACTTTGTTGTTCTTTTCTTAATGCCAGGGGTTATTTGTTTGTCCACCTTATACTTTCCAATCAGGCCAAGCCTAGGCATGAAAGCCATCTGAAGCTTAAGGCGGTGATTTTGGCATACACTACACTATCCCAGTTCAGACCAAAGTGCAATGGTAAGCAGTCTAGAATAGAGTAGTGCTACAAACAAACCCTCCTGGATCTTTTCATTTAAACCAGGCAAATCATGGATTTTTGATTTTGATTCAGATGAATGAAATATTTTGATGAATGTCCATGAATAAAGAACACATTTTTCAAGTTGCAAATATTAGCATCCAAGGAACAGTGTCTTGCTGTCAAGTAGATAAAAGATAGCTAAAAGCAGTCCAGCCTAAACAAGCTAGATACAAGATTGTGCGGTGAGCAAGTTTTGATTTTTTAGAAAATAAAACTCCATGCACAACCAATGTTCCAGACATATTTCATAGAGCTGAGCTGTCATGATTTCTTTGAATTAAAAGCAGGCATATAATAGCAAAAGATGTAAATGCAATTTCACACATAATGAGCATATGCAAGACAATTGACATCAGCTCCCCCTCACAAAATGCCGTAGGGATGACAAATACCAAGTTCCCCACGCAAGTAAGCAAATCGAGATGCATCAAGGGGTTTTGTAAAAATGTCGGCAAGCTGGTGTTGGGTATCAACATATTGAAGTTCAATATCACCCTTCTCATTGTGATCTCTGAGAAAATGATACCGTACATCAATGTGTTTGGTTCTGGAGTGCTGAACCGGGTTGTTTGCAATACAAATAGCACTAGTGTTATCACAGAAAAGTGGAACACTCTTAAAATCTAACCCGAAATCCCGCAAAGTGGAAACCATCCACAAAATCTGAGAGCAACAGCTAGCTGCAGCAACATATTCGGCCTCAGCCGTCGATTGTGCAACACTAGACTGTTTGCGGGTAGACCAGCAAACCAGAGAAGTACCCAGAAAATGACAAGTACCAGAGGTACTTTTCCTATCAATTCTACACCCAGCAAAATCCGCATCTGAATAACCTCTAAGACATAAAGATGAAGATGATGAATACCATATGCCAAATTCAAGGGTGTGTTTGAGATACCTTAGAATGCGCTTAACCGCTTGGCGGTGCGAAGCTCGTGGTGAAGCCTGAAAACGAGCACACAGACACACTGCGAAGTGTATGTCCGGCCTCGTGGCAGTCAAGTAGAGGAGGGAGCCGATCATGCTCCGGAACTCCTTCTGATCTACGGCTTCTCCATCTTCGTCAGGGTCCAATGCTACAGATGTAGCCATTGGAGTGGCGAGGGGCTTCGCATCGGACATGTCGAACTTCTTGAGCAGGTCCTTGGTGTACTTCGTCTGGTGGACAAAAGTACCTTGTTTGCTTTGCTTGATTTGCAAACCAAGGAAAAAGGTGAGTTCACCCATCATCGACATTTCAAATTCCCTGCTCATGGTATCTGCAAACTCGGCAACCAAAGCATGAGAAGAGCCACCAAAGATGATATCATCCACATAAATTTGAACTAGGAGGAAATCTTTGCCATGCTTGAGAGTAAACAAAGTTTTATCAACAGAGCCCATCAAATACCCTCGCTCAAGCAGAAAAGACTTAAGTCTATCATACCAAGCCCGAGGGGCCTGCTTGAGTCCATAAAGAGCCTTATGAAGTTTAAGGACTTTATGTGGGTACATGGGGTTTTCAAAACCAGGGGGTTGTTTTACATAAACATCTTCACCTATGAAGCCATTAAGAAAAGCACTTTTGACATCCATTTGATAGAGTTTGAATCCCCGGGATGTTGCAAAAGCAAGCAAAATCCTAATGGCCTCAAGGCGAGCAACAGGTGCAAAAGTTTCAGTAAAATCAATCCCTTCTAGTTGAGAAAAGCCCTGAGCTACAAGTCTAGCCTTGTTTCTAACTATAGTCCCATCCTCCCCTTGTTTGTTTTTGAAAATCCATTTTGTTCCAATGAAATGAACATTTGATGGAGGATCAACTAAAGTCCAGACTTGGTTTCTTTCAAAATTCTCAAGCTCTTCATGCATGGCATTGATCCAACTAGAATCAGAAAGTGCATGACTAACATCTAAGGGCTCGAAAGAAGCAACAAAAGCAGCATTAGTGAAATGGGCATGAGAACGAGTTACCCTTTGATCAAGCTCACCAATGATCTGCTCGGGAGGGTGCATCCTTTGGACATGATGTGGAGCCTCGCGGCGGGATGCAGTCTCCCCCTCAACTTGTGCGTTGGAGTGGTCCAAGATGACCGATGTTGAGGTAGTCGCTTCGGGACCTAGTGCCGAAGTTGTTGAAGCGGGGTCAGCTTTGGGGGTTGACGTCGAGGGTAGTAGGGGTTCATCCTCGAATTCTCCGGGATCTTCGTCTTCGAATAAGGTCTGTTCCATGTCGTGTTCATTTGCATGTTCAAGAGCAGAACTAACAGAGGGGGTTGTTTCATCAAAAGTCACATCACATGACTCGATGACAGTGTTAGTTTCCAAGTTATAAACACGATAAGAATGACCATGAGTAGTATAACCCAAAAAGATCCCGTCAGAAGAGCGCGACTCAAATTTATCCAAATTTCCACGTTTTAGGATGAAACAGCGACAGCCAAAAACTCGAAGATGAGTAACCTTGGGCTGTCTCCCAAAACGCAGCTCATAAGATGTCAAATTTAAAATTGAGCGCAAGAAAATTTGGTTTGAGATGTAACAAGCAGTGTTCATGGCCTCAGCCCAGAATTTTCTAGGAGTCCTATGCTCATCAAGCATCGTCCTAGCCATCTCAACCAAAGTACGGTTCTTCCTCTCAACAACACCGTTCTGTTGAGGAACCCGCAGAGCAGAGAATTGATGTTCTATGCCATGCTCCATGCAAAAGTCAACAAAGAGACTATTTTTGAACTCGGTGCCATTATCGCTTCGAATGAATTTTAATGCACCAGGGAGTTCAGTGAAAAGTCTCAAAGCCAAGCTCCGAAAGTGTGAAAACACTTCATCCTTGCTGGCAAGAAAGAAGACCCAAGAGTAGCGAGAGAAATCGTCGACAATAACAAGTACATACCACTTGCCGCCTAAAGAACTAACCCGAGAAGGACCTACAGTGTCCATGTGTAGAAGTTCTCCGGGCTGTTCAGTCATCACTGTGGTGACTGGCGAATGCGAAGCGGCAATCATTTTTCCATGTCGACAAGGAGCGCAAACTAAATTCTTCTCAAACTTGAGCTTGGGCAATCCTCGGATCAGACCTAGGGCGCTCAGACGAGCGAGCAACTCAAAGCTCATATGCCCTAGTCTCCTATGCCACTTCCAAAGCTCAGAAGTCGAATGTGCAACAAGACAATGAGAAGAACCAGACGACTCTGAAAAATCAGCTCCAAAAACTCTCCCAACCCTAAAGATCTTACACACTACAACGCCATCCGAATTGAGCACTTGCGAAGTATCGCGATGAAATCGCACTTCGAAGCCCTCATCAAGCAACTGAGATACAGAAAGCAAATTGTATCCCAGGTTTTCAACCAAAGCAACATCTTTGAGAGTGAAGTTCGAATTAATTCTTACCACACCTTTACCTTTCACTCTACTCCTTCGATTGTTTCCGAAGGTGATATGTTCCCTTTGCTTGGTTGTGGTGAGGCTGGAGAACCATGCTGCATCTCCGGTCATGTGGCGCGAACAACCGGAGTCCATGATCCACGTGCCCTCCAAGCCTCGACCTGTCGCCTACACATGATAAGAACGTCTCGATCGCTCAGTGCTGGGGTGAGTAAAATAATGACGAGGCATCCAGCACTGAGTGACACGAGTAGTAGGCACAGTAAAAGTAGACGGTCTACGCACATAAAAATCAGAATGATGCGAAGTGCGAGGTCTACCTACATGCAAAGAACGCAAAGCATGTCGAGATCTCCTACTCTGACGAGGTACAAAGCTACTCGCCCGAGGTCTACCACCATATGGAACATGGTGAACACCTCGAGGAGCAAAACCTCTCCTCGAAGCACGGGGAGCCTCGAAAACAGGACGAGAGTAATACTCAGACTCATGCATACCTAAAGATGGGTAATGCATGTCCTGATAGCTCATCGCCTGTGCACGTCGCTCATCCTTGATGCGACGGAAATAGAAACCAATCAAATGACCCGCCCGCTGACAATAAGAACAATGAAACACTCTCCTGGGGGCACTCTCATGGGTCACAGGAGCAACTCTCACAGGCTCCTTGGGTTTCTTTTGAGTGGTTTTCTTGGGAGGATTTTTCTTGATAGGATGAGTGGTTTTCTTTGGTGGATGGGTAGGCTTTTTGGCTGATGGGGTGTCCAGCAGAGCTCTCTCTTTCTCTAGGGTGGTAGGAGAGGTAAAAACAGTTTTGGTCTTACTGTCTGAAGCTATCCTCTCAAAACCCAAACCTAGAGCTACCCCGGCTCTGTCAGCACACAACTTGGTCTTGGCCAAGAGCAAATCCATCCTACCCTTTCCCTCAGTGCATTTATTAACCACGGAAAGAAGGTATTCATTTTCAGACATGAGGTTCTCAGCTCGCTCTCTAGCAGTGCCTAGCTGGTCCTTAAGGGTAATGCAAGTGTCACAAACAGGTTGCACATCCTTAGAACTACCGGCCCTCTCCAATCTAGCCTCTAAATCATGAACATGCTTATCACGTAAATTAATGCTATCGCGTAATAAAGAGCAGTTCATGCAATCAATTATATCACGAGGTCTAGAATCCACCTCCAAAAGCTGCTTCTGTGCAGTCTCAAGCTCAGAAAGAGTTTGAGCATGAACAGAATGCAACTGAGCAAGCTCACTCATGACAACAGAACATGATTCACATTCAGCATCATCAAATTTAGACTTAAGCATGGCATATTCAGTAGAAATGTTTTCTAGCCTAAGTCTAAGGTCTTTTCTTTCTCTAGCGGCTTGCACAAGTAATCTATCTTGACCTAGCACAACTTCATTTAGCTCATCTAATTTAATTAGAAGCTGGTCAGATGATAGGTTTACCTCAGATGAGTCAAGCTCATCGCCGCTATGATCGCTGTCGGCCATGAAGCAAAGGCCGGTGAAGTCACGTCCCTTCTTGTCCTTCTTGTCCTCCTTCCTTGGGGACTCCTCCTCCTCAGAGCTCCACTCCTCAGTTGAGGAAGTGTCGATGTCGCTGAGAGCAGCAACAAAGGCTCTGGAAGCGGCCTTGGCTACTTTCTTAGCCATCTTGCCGCGCTTGCCCTTCACAAAGGGCTTCCTCTCCTTTTTGTGGAATTTGGGGCGGTCACTCTCATCTCTCTTCTTGACCTTGGGGCAATTGGCCTTAATGTGAGAGGTGTCGCCACATTCATAGCAGCCACTAAAACCACTTCTCCTCTGATCCCGTCTCTCATGATGAAAGCGGGTGAACCTCCGGGCAATGAGAGCAAGCTCATCATCAGCTAGAGTGTCCACCTGCTCCTTTGTGACGGAGACCAGGGAGGACAAAGCAAAACCATCTGCAAGAACACAAGTGCCTGATGTGCTTGGTTCTGCAGTGGTGCCACGGCTAGTGCTAGAAACCAATGCCAATGGTTGTGGCAAAGAGCTTCTGTGCACAGCAAGAGATGCCTTGGCAATCTCTGTGGACTTCAGCTTGCTAAAGAGTTCGTCACAGGTCAATGTGTCATAGCCTGTGGACTCCTCAATGCTGGATATCTTCACCTCCCATATGCTACGGTCAAGAGCATAGAGAAGCTTGATAGCCCTATCATGATCACTGTAAGCAAGCGTCCCGTTGGATCGCAAGTTACTCACTATCGCGTCAAAACGAGAAAACATGGCATCTACAGATTCACCAGGTGCCTGCACAAACAGCTGATACTGTTGATTGTAGGTGCTTTGGCGCCTGGCCTTAATCTGAGCAGAGCCCTCATGAAAGACAGTGAGTGTTGTCCAAATCTCCCTAGCAGTCCTAAGGTGCTGCACCCTATCAAACTCACTCCGACTCAAACCAATGAACAGTATGTTCCTTGCCTTCGAGTTGGCAATATACTGATCTTTTTCAGTTTGAGTGGTGCGGGTATCAGGGATGGAGTATTGTGAGTCCACAATCTCCCAAATTGCATTTCCTTGGCTTAACAAGTAAGCCTCCATGCGCACCTTCCAGTATGCAAAATCTGTCCCATCGAACAGAGGAATTTTACTGCCTCTATCCATGTCGCCAACAGATCACAAAACCGGTTAAGGTCAACTGGTGATCTTAACCCGCTCTGATACCAATTGTTGAACCGGAAACGGCGACCAGAGGGGGGGTGAATGGGAGCTTTTAAAATTTCGGGCTAAATACTTAGCCTTCGGTTCTGTTTTGTCTTCTGCGGAACAGGCTTCGAACACAACCTTCGAAGGTCTGGTTCGGAGGTACTTCGACACCTTCGAACACAGGCTTCGGAGTGGCAAAAGTTCGAAGCCAAGAAGACTTCGCTCCACTTACAACCCTCGAAAATCTACTCTGCTAAGTCAGTGCAGGCTCCGCACACAGGGTGCTTCGAGCAGGCTTCGCACTTCACCCTTCGCAAGAGTGGACAGCCCTCTGAGGACTCCGACCAAGTACTTGGCGACAGCAACTGGTGCTGGGCTTCGTACGCGAAGGTCTACACGCACACACACCGAACTACGCTAAGGGCTTCGACACAAGAAGCACTACGGGAAACGATCAGGGCTTCGCTAGTAAGCAGCGAGGTCTTGCCTCGTGTTACACAGAGCGACAGCACACTGAAAACACACTTCGCGAGAAAAACACCCTTCGCCAAGACAGGCTTCGGTGAACTAAAAACTAGCGAGGTATGCAACGCGAGCTCAAGCAAAAGCACACAGAAGCAGGGCTTCGCCGCTTGAACAAGGAACACAAAATATATTGAACTCTGGATGAAAACCAGCGAGGTCTGTGTACAGGAGCTCAACAGTAAATGCTCAAAGTGTTAAATGTTACCTACCGAGCCCCCATATTTATAGCCCACGGCTTCATCCTAAGGAAGTGACTACATTACCCCTAGGGTTTACATTCATTTTGTCTCTACAGAACTAAGGGGTACAAAAGGTAGTCCACCTTTATTTTGGAGGCTTCTCTGTCAGCTGCAGAGGGGGACAGTGTCAGCCTTTTTCAGAACAGACAGTGTCAGCCTTTACAGTGTTGACTTCTGGAACCTCCCTTCGCACGCGAGGGGTGCGGATGCTTCGGCGAGAAGCCTGCAGCCTGTTGGCCTTCGCTCCGCCGAAGAAGTCCTTCGATACAGTGACGGTTTTGAGCCGAAGCCGTCAAAGCCCTTGGGCCTTCGCACCACCACCTCCGGAGTGGACCACCACGGCTTCGCAGCTACTCCTAGCTCGAACACCGTCCGTCCGTGTACCGAAGCCATGCATGGCCGAAGCACCACAAGTCATCCTCACTCTGAAGCCCCACCTTCGGAGTACCACCCTTCGAAGTCCCTCCTTCGTCCAAGGCCTCTGCATGAAGCATTCCATGAGCCCTTCGTCGCAGTGCCTCTTCCCGAGCACACTCCTCGACGAGCCTCACCCGGACCATGCCTTCGATGCACCTCGACTTCTGAGCCCTTCGTCGGGTACCTTCGAGTGTCTCCCTCCGGAGCACACTTCGAATCCTTGCCTCCGCAGAGGACTTGTTCCATCCAACTCCGAAGTCACTCCATCCGGAGTACCTTCGAAGTGCCTCGCCTCCGAGGACTTGTCTCGGAGTACCTTCAGCCGGAGCTACACTCCGCACTCTCTGCCTTGTCCTGGCACGCCTCGACCCGAGGACCGACCCGGACCACCTTCGCAACCACCGTGACGGAGCTCCCCGCTCCCCTGGCATCAAGCCACCCGCTTGACCCAGGTTCACCTGGCTCGAACCCTGTCCGTCGCCTCCGAAGTCCCTGCACACCTCAGACAAGCAAACAAGTGTATCCAGTACTCCGGAGACCTCTCCGGGTTAGCAACCTCCGGCACACACTCCGGTGTACCGCCCAAAGTACCGAAGCCATCGGTACGAACCTTGTCATTGTGTACTGCCGGACCCCTCCGACAAGCACACACCGCTGCACAGCTGCAGCAAGCAAACACCGAACACACTTCGGTAAAACTACCTCCGAACACCCTTCGGAGGTACCACCTCCGAAGCCCCTTCGGAGGTACCCTTCGAACAGAGGGTAAAATCCTGTCAATCACTCATCACAAAACACTGAAATCAACCCTTGGTTTCTCAATCTTGAACATGTTTTAACAATAAATGACATAATTGATTTTACAAATACGCACGCTAAACATAAATGATCTAGCCCTGCACTAATTTTCCATCGTCATTGGTGCGTAGATAAGGAATCACACTACCAAATGACAGTTTTGCTTCAACCACATTGATCCTTGATATGTCAACGAAAAATGGCACCTCATCAAACTGATTGTATTCTTCTTCGTCTTCGACTCCATCAACTCCAACAATTCTTTGTTTTCCTGGAGCAACGATGTATTTTTTCTCATCTTTAGGATCAAGTATGTAAAATACTTGTGTCACGGATTGAGCGAGTATCCAAGGGTCATCTTTATAAGCCACCTTATTAAGGTCAACTATCGTAAACCCGTAATCATCCACCTCCACACCTTTTGGATGTCTGACCCACTGGCACTTAAATACAGGGATTTCTATAGAGTTCTCGTAGTTAAGTTCCCATATTTCTTCGATGTATCCATAGTAAGCATTCTTTTGTCCAGTGCTATCTTCTGCTTCTCCTCTGACACCACTATTTTGGCGCTGACTCTTTTGATCCTTTGCTTTGGTATAGAATGTGAAACCATTGATGTCATACGCTTGCCATGTTTTAACCATGCTCAATGGACCGTAAGACAATTTATTTATCATCATCTCTTCGTCGGTTTCTCCAATCGAAAGGTTTAGATCCCTCAGCCATGATGTGAAATAAATTTTGTGTTCTTTCATAATCCATTGTTCATCGCGATCTTCATTCTTTTCACGAAGCTCTTGCAGGTGTTGTTCAACATATGGTCTCATAATCGCCAACTGATGCATTACACTGTAATGTGATTCTCTTATTGTTTGGTAACTATTGTCTCGTATGATTTTCCTGCCTTTAGTTCCTTTACCGGTGAGTCTTCCATGGTGCTGGGACACGGGAACTCCTATTGGTCTTCCATCTCTTATGTAATCTGCGTAGCACTCAATGACTTCCTCAGTCGTGTAGCCCTCTACCATGGAACCCTCTAGATAAGCACGATTTCGTACGTAACTCTTGAAGATAACCATTAGACGCTCGTACGCATACATATTGTGCATGTACGTTGGACCAAGAACAAAGATTTGGTCTGCTATATGTATCATATAGTGCTCCATAATATCAAAATATGAAGGAGGAAAGCACATCTCAAGCTGACACATAGTCTCCCACATTTGTTTACGTAATTCATTTAACTCTTTAGTGTCGATCACCTTCTTTGATATGACATTGAAGAAGTGACACATGCATGTTATCACCATCTTTAGAAATGAATGTTTGATTCCTCTTACTGCGATGGCGAGCAATAGCCCAAGCATAACATGACAATCATGAGTGTTGTAGCCGCTCATCATCAAATCTGCTACGGAGACAATATTCTTTATATTTGTTGAGAATCCTGTTGGAACTCTAATTCCATGTAGACACCTGCAGATTGATCTTTTCTTGTCAATTATGAGGTTATAGCTAGCAGCCGGAAGGAAAAATTTTCCATTGGCCCTTTCCTGTGGGTGAAGCTCGAGTCTAATTCCGAGAGTTTGAAGGTCCCTTCGTACTTTGAGTCCATCTTTTGATTTGCCCGGTATGTCTAACAAAATACCGATGGTGCTTTCGAAGACATTCTTCTCAACGTGCATTGTATCGATAGCATGACCAATCTCCAACTCCTTCCAATAGGGCAAATATCTAAAGAAGATTGACTGCTTTTTAAATGGAGCGTCCTTTGAAATTTTTTCAGATTTCTTCCTCTTCTTTCTGAAAACAACTTTGATATTCTTTACCATTTCGAATAGAAATTTGCCATCTCGATGTTGTGGAGGCTGTCCAAGCTCGATTGTACCGTCGAAATGGTTCCTATTTCTTCGATATTTGTGGTTTTTTGGTAAAAATCTGCGGTGTCGCATATATATCGTCTTAACGAATGATGGAAGATGCATAGATTTTGTCTGGTCCACACACACTACACATGCTGTCTTTCCTTTAACCTGTCCTGTTAGGGACATGCGTCCTGGGTTGTCAGCTATGGTGCAAAAGACTATGGCTCTTAGATTGAAGTGCTCTTTCTTGTGCTCATCCCACACACAGACACCATGTTCCCATAGACGTTTCATATCCTCCATCAAAGATTCTAGAAAGATATCAATGTCATTGCCAGGTTGTTTTGGACTAGAAATTAGAGTAGTGAGCATAAGGTATTTTCTTTTATGGCACAACCATGATGGAATGTTGAACCAGCATAGAAAGACCGGCCACATACTATGTGGGTTCCTCATCTCACCGAAGGGATTCATTCCATCCGTGCTAAGTCCCATCCTGATATTTATAGGATCGTCCGAGAAATCTGGATGGGCCAGGTCAAATGATTTCCACTGCCTAGCATCCGTAGGGTGCCGAAGTTTTTCGTCCTTCTTTCGCCCAGCGAAATGCCAGATTAATAGTTCAGCATCTCTAGGATTAGAGAACATACGTTTCAAGCGATCAATCATCGGTAGGTACCAAATTACTAAGGCTGGAACTTTCCGCTCCGTCGTCTTTTTTCCAGGATGGTCTTCAATAACATTTTTATTCCTCTTCTGCAACCTCTTATTCTTCTTCTTCTGGTGGTCATTGTAGTCCTCCACACAGTCATTTGGACGTTTGTATCGACTTGCGTTGCACTGCGGACATCTCTCTAACAATCCATACTCTTTTCGATATAGGATACAGTGGTTCGGGCATGCATGAATCTTCTGAACGCCCAAAGTCAATGAACAAATCATCTTCTTTGCTTGGTACGTATCAGATGGTAGACCATTGGATTTTGGCAAAACCTTTTTTAGGAGTTGTAAAAGATCTGAAAAACTAGTGTCAGACCATCCATTGCTGGCCTTCAGTTTCATAAGCTCAAGAATTGTGTACAACACAGTATACTGCTTATCGCATCCGTGGCGTTACTCGTAAAGAAGATTTTTGATGCTTTGTCAAGTGCTTCAAAGTTATCGTATCCTTTGGTTGTAGTTCTCTTCAACAACACCTCAGGCGCAACATTTCGCATCAGTTCCTCCACATCAAAGGCGTCATCATCATCATGTTGATCAACATCATCATGTGTTATGTCGGATGTATGATCACCACCTCTTCTATGTTGATGAGCATCTTGCGGCACATCAGAATCTTCAGGAGGATTTTGGCCCATCTCACCGTGTTTCGTCCATATATAATAGTTCTTCACGAAACCATTTTTCAACAAGTGAAATCTTATGGTTTCACGATCTGAACACGGATACATCGCTTCGTTTCTACAAACTTTACAAGGACAATATATTGCCTCTTCACTCTGACGGGAAGCATATTGTGCGGCAGCTTCAGTAAATTCAGTTACTCTGTTAAAATATGCCACCACATCTCCGTCGTTGGACGAGTACATCCAGGACTTATGCTTCATCTAAAACATATATTATTTGAAAAAATATTAATAAATTCATTATTGTTAATTTTAGTAATTTACAAATTTAAAATATATTGATTTATTATCGCTCGTAACAACATTAATTAAAAATGCTTTAATTCAAACTATTTATTAAGCATAAAAAAATTATTAAATAAAAACATAAGTGATGAATAATTGTGAGAAGGGTCATATTTGTTCATTTGAGAGAAGGAAACACTATAAATGGAAGATTATTTGAAAATTTCTATTCACACACCCTAAATTAGTAAAACGCTAATAACTCATTGTATACATGATTAAATACAAAATAAATGTGAGATTCGGCATGGATTTACCTCCTAGAATGAAATTATTCAAAAGAAACGAAAACAAAGCCTCCCCCTCTTTATCTAGATTTTTGTCGCCATTGTACGGACAAAATTAAATGCGAACTCCAGTAGAGCTCGGGGAGGAAGAAGCTGCGCATTTATAGCTAGAATAGTAGTGGCGGTCGCAAGTGATGTCATCAATACTTTAGTGGCGGCCATCTTAGCAGCGGCGGGCAGCACTAGCGCCCGCCACTGCTATTGGTAAATTAGTGGCGGTCCGATTCCGGACCGCCACTAATTTACCAATAGCAGTGGCGGGCGCTGGTGCTGACGTCAACACCAGCAACTCTAGTGACGGGTATCTAATGGCCCGCCATTACAGTGGAAAACTCCAACGCCATTACAGTAGCGATTTGTAGTAGTATTATGTATGTTGAGAACCATAACGAAGATCTCTAACATATGTTTATGTTAATTTGGTATTTCCGTACTTATGATCTATAAGACATGGCCATCAATCAATACACACTTCGATCTTAGTCATATTTTTTTTCATATATGACTTATATTTGACTAGGAATCATTCAGAAATAATAACGTTACAAGTCTGATGAACAAGTCGCGTAATTGTTGACCTATAATAAATAATATTTATTTTAAGAAACAGCATGTTGTTACATAAACATAACATGTCACATACAACATCTCTATATTGTTTATAGAGTATAATGCTAACATCTCCGATATACATAGGCATGCTCGGTATGCTCTACATTTTCTGTAAAGATTTAAATCGATGTAAAAAGTATTTGATAAGATTGAAGAAATCTGTTTTTTTTTTCTGGACAACGCACCTGGCTGTTGTCACCCTTGCGCGCGTCACGACGGGAGAGGATGAAATTACATGTTCAATGTCAATTGGATAATTCCATTAATTTTATCGGATCCATTTAGATCAGCTCTAATTTTTCTCAAATCTATAACGATCATTTGATATGGCTCCAATATTTTTGAACAAAGTTTAGGTAGTGTTTGGTTTACTGAATGAATAAAGCTGAACAGTATAAAATGATGTTGGATGGACTGGTTTGGGACGAGATGTTCCTTGTAGTACAAGTAGATTATTTAATTGAATGTATGAGATAATAAATGATAATGATTAGTTATGCTTAATAACATCTAATTATAATTAATTTTTAGCTAAAAATACTTAATAACCAATAATCTTAACTAATTATAAATAATTAACATAGTTAATAAAAATTAGACGGCGACATTCGCTTGTTTTTACCGTACGGAATGATTCATCATGAAGAAAATATTCCGAGAATCTAAACAAACTCTACAACACAGCCAAACAAACAAAATCGTTCAAAATTGTGTCGAACCATATCAATAAGTTTGGTTCAAGCAACCAAACACCCTACTAAACATCCTCATATTATACAAGCGTATTTGGTTTGTATTATCCTGCTAAAAACGATTGAGCCGGCCATGTATGCATTACACGAGGATAGTATAATACTCGTGTACAATTGAAACATAAAAACTACTGTGCTTCCTCATCCGTTACACAAATATTTTATTTTTAATATAAAGTTAATAAATCAGTAATAAGAGTAAAACACTAAAATATATAAGAGGTATTTATGAAATAAAATTTGTTATTTATAAAGTGAGAATAGATAAGAAAATAGAGATGATGTCTTTTTTAGACGAAATTAACAAGTTAGAAACGAAGTCTGTTGGGAAGGTCACCAGTCTATTAGGCTGGATGTCGCCCAGATGCAATTAACTTTACAGATGCTGAAACTAGTGCCAACAGTTTTGCAAAGGACAATTAATAACAGTACGTATTGCGAATCTAGCAAGCGTTAATCACGGCATTTGGTGCGTTCACAGCTAAAAGTAGCAAGAACACTCGTGCGTGCATGCCTACATGGGACCCTTCATCCTCTAGTACAATGGTGATGGTGACAAGTGAAACTGCCTAAGGGCATCTACGATGTATAAAATAAGATGTGTTTAAGAGAATTTTTTTACTTTAGTACTAGTTTTATACATTAAGAAGATAGTGCTAAATAAGGTATAAGTTCTAAGCATGGATACTAGTTTTTTAAATTAAATAATACTATTTTTGGTTTGCTAGTTGTCCATTGTATAGAGCATACATTATTTTATATTTTTTTATCTTGCTAAGAGTCACACCTCTAGTACATTATAGCATTTTTCCTAAAAAACAACTTTGCCACATGTCAATCTAATACTAGTTCTATAGTTCCATACATTGTTGATGCTCTAAGTAGAACACATGTATTTTATAATGGTCAGGATGCTTAATTTAGCATGCATGACGAGGGCCGGAGGACGTGTTAACGTTTATCCTCATGGTCATAAGTTAGCCCATGATGCAATTAGATCGTTGGATGTGATAAAAGATTTGATCACTTGCCGCGCCGGGGCAAAATGCTAGTTAGATATGCCTCTGCCCTTTTGTCCTCGCATTCTGTATTTTACTATGACATTCTCCACGTTTCACAATGAAAATGTGAATCGGCCGATCTCCAAATCGCAGGAAAAAGTATTACTTAAACACCAATCAATCAAGGGCAATACACAACATGATTAATGTGCATGCAGATTCTTATGACTGCTCATAATTGTAGGCCCTTTTGTTTCGGTTGACTTTTGTTTCGGTTGAGATTATACTAATCCAGCTTACAGAAAAAAATAGATTAGACTCTCTATTGTTATAATCTTCACCCTAGATTGTAATAAGATAACATAATAAGCTTAGATGTTTATTTTAGCTTATGAAAATAAGCTAGTTTACAATAATTCTGAGTGAAATAATTCTAAACTGAAATAAATAGACTTTTGATATAATTAGTGATACTTATGGGCTTGGATGGCTATGACCAAGCTTGAAAGAGATGCGAAGGCATCATCGCCCCTCTTTAGCTGTCAAGTTGCAACAAATTAATACGACTAACCCAATTAATCTATGCATCTATTTTCGGCTTGAACTTCCTTTTCGCAGGATTACGATAAGCTCGATCGAGCTTGCTGCCAAAAGGACACTTGGCTAATTAACAAGTTTCTTTCTTAATCATGTGTGCTCAACCATTTTACCTGTGGCGAAGATCTGCATCGTGCAGAAAGCCAGATATTGTCATGAGAAAGAAGGGCTCTGCTAAAGTTTCAGGATGCCTCGCCACGACAGGCTTCAGCCTCAAGCTAGCCTGCATGTCTGTCTGTTCGTCGCTAGAGATATAGATAAGAAGGAACATTACGTTGGAGCAATATGTTAGTTGCTGGATCACTGGCAGCAAAATGTGTTGGAATTGCATGACACTGGGGAATCATAGGAGAGAACGAAACCACAGGTTCCCTGCAAAAAGAAAGGAAGAGAGACTGAGACAGCAAGTACCTAGTCGTCCATGCAAACTTTGGTTGATTGCTGCATCGACATGCCATTTGTTGGTCATGGTCCCAACACGCCAGGACCTTCCGTTTGTGATTGATCAGCATCTAGCCATCTAGCTCCAGCCCAAAAGGTTGTCCAGGACCAAGCCGTTCATGAAGAAAGATGATGAAGCACATAACCTTTTCTTGTTGGCATCAACTCAGCAGCACATGAATATATTGGGCTGAGATGCATAGAATGGAGTGCATTAAAAGAAGTTATTGGCATCTTCGTGCACTTTAAAGATGGAGAGAAATCTATGACTGATTCACTGTTTACCTTTTTTGCTACCCTTGAAAAGAGAAACGGGGAAAGGGCGGTCCATGGTAGCTGGCTCAACTTCACAACGATAGAAGCCGGTGACTTTAGTAGCATGTACCTGGTTACAATATTGCCCTTCGATACTGTAGCTTATTCGTCTTTAGGAGACAATAAGCAGAATATTGGATGCAACTATGCAACGTACACACCACAAGTACTTTAGTTCATTCATTGATAATAACGAAATTATAGAACTACACCAAAGCCGAGTATCATGTAGAATATGAGAATTTGATGTAAACGAAAGCAAAACTTCCAGCATTGACAAAACTGCTTGGTGACAGGATGAGCATGAATGACGTATAAATGCCAGTTTAGCAAGTAAAGCTAAATCTTCTACGAGGATTCAAAAATTTCAAGAAATGCAGGCACCACCTGGCCACAACTTTTAAGAACCCCAGCCAAGGGTTTGGCAAGGTGACCATCTATGCTACAAAAGATACTATGCACCTCCCCCTCAACTGCATGACGTGCTACCCCAGTGAGTAATTCAACATATTCATCAACTGAAGGAGGGAAGTCCACGATCAACATAGTCTCAAATTCCTCAACAACAGTCATTGACATGCTCTCTCGGTCTTTCACAACAACGTTCATCAGCCCCACACTGCAGAAAGCATAGAGGAATGTAAATTGCCAAAGTTAAAAACACACAGCTAATTTCAATCAAAAGATAATTGCATGATTAAAATTGTTGACAAGTAAACCCAAGTCTTGTTGAATGTTGGTATGTTTCTAGATGAGGAGGTTGTGCAATATGCATAGGGTTCTGGAATGCACGTCTCTTGGTTTATCTTCAGAGAATGCAAGTCTCACAAAAACTAAACAAAGTAAGGCTTAGTGTACC
This sequence comes from Zizania palustris, assembly GCA_019279435.1. NCBI lineage: Eukaryota > Viridiplantae > Streptophyta > Magnoliopsida > Poales > Poaceae > Zizania > Zizania palustris. The sequence continues at coordinate 19,088,764 of JAAALK010000081.1, forward strand.
TGCTACATATGGTAAAAGAGTTGCCATGAGAGTCATCAGTCACTGTGCAATTTTCAAGCTTTAAGGATGATGAGATATGCTTCGCTTCGTAATTATTTGCAGCTATCAGCAGAACCTTTGCAGTTTTTCCAGTGCAGTTATTTAAAATTTGTTCAAGAATTTCCTTCACCTGCAAATTGGATTAGCTCATGAGTTTATCAGGGTACCAAAAAGTGTTACAGAAATTTGTAATGGTTTCTGCTCCAAAACCACAATTGCGAAACCAGAACAAGTGAGTTAATCACTCAACTACATAAGAACAAACGACCCAACGGGCAAGGTGGATAGTTCAAATGCCAAAGACAGCTGACTACATATACAGTATGACAATCTAAACAAACTAATATGGTTATTAAGTCATGAGACATCTGTGCTCACAGCAAGTACCTTTGATGCCTTCTGTTCTTTTGATGGACAAGAGTACATCTTTTGTGTTATAAATGCACTTCGAGAAGTAACTGAAGCATTCATAGAAAGCCTTGTAATTCTTCTTCCGTGGAGTAGTTTTGTTGCAAGTGCAGTAACACTTGGGTCAGATGGGTCGCTGAATATAGTTAACTGAGGATTGCCCACGATGGCACCTCTAATGGAGGAAAGCTTGTCACCAACATTAAGGTCCATGAAACATTTAAGTCCATCAATGACCTGCCAAATGAGGTTGCCGTCTGTACATTAAACTTCATTGTTGGATGGATAGAATAGCTATGATTTTGATATTTTAAAACTATAGAAAAGGTTTTCACTCAAAAGATAAACTACAGCAAAGTTAATATCTTGGAAATTACTTCAGCACCAAAGAGTCCAATGACCCAATTTGCTCACCACCATTGAGACGCCTGATACGTCAATCGCTTTTAGAGACACCAGCTCAAGAAGCCTCTCAGGTGTAGATATAAGAAACTCTGGCTCGCAACTCTTTAGTCTGAAAGAGCAATATAGAGAAAACAGATTAAAATTAAATGTGACATACCTAAGTCAATATGCTAACAGATACTCCGTATCACACTGACATTGAAAATAGGATTACAAGGGTAAATGACCAAAACATACCCAGAAATTTGGTGTTCAATGGAAGCGCCAGGATGCAAACTTATGGAATGGATTCCAAGAGACTTTAGAGGTTTGCATACCGATCGCACCTGCATAAACATCACCAAATGAATCAGTAATAAGTGAATTGCCCTGTTCGAACTTGCAAGTACCAGGAATCAATCCTACACAAAGCAATCAAAAGAGTCAAATGATGGCACTAACTTGCACGGCCTTCTCCTGAGAAGGGACGATGTACAGTAGGAAGGGGCAAGAGACGACCATCCCGAGCTTCTCCTTCCTGGCGACGATGTCGCAGGCAGTGGAGACGAGCCAAGCTGTCTGCTCCCGGGTGGCGCACTCGCCGCTGGTGTCGAGCACATTCAAAGGCGATGCCACCGAGCAGCAATTCCAGAGCTCCACGCCCCAGGAACCGGTTTCGTGGATGCTGCCCCCTTCGCCGGACGCCACAGCGTCTCGGATGGCGTTCAGGCAGACCACCAGGAACTTGGACGGCCGGTCATAATCCACGCCGTCCTTCTCCCGCGCAGTTACAGCCTTCGAACCGGGCTCCCGCTTCGCGGCGGCCTTTGCCGCCGGCTGCTTCTTAGAGTTCGAGTCCTTCTTCTTCCTCTTGGACACGTCCTTGCCGCCGCCGACGGTATCTTCGGTCCATTCATCATCGCCATTGCGCTTCTTTCCGTGGCGGTCGTTGAAGGGGTCGTCGGGCGTGGGGAGCGAGAAGCACATACCCTCGCATTTCCGGCGCTTCCCAGACATGCGGCGGCGCTTGGAGGCGATGATGGCGGCGACGCGGGCGGTGACGGCGTTCTCGCTGCTGCGAAGGCGCTTCCGCCTCACCCGGCCGCGCTTCCGCGCCAACGCGTCGTCCCCCTTCGCCATAGGGCTACCACCCCTACACTCCTCGTCCACTCCGGCGCAGCGGCGATGCGCAGGACGGCGACCGCCACGCGCAGGCGGAGTCGGAGAGGTTGTGGCCTTGTGGGTTGCGGCAAAACCTAGCAAAACCGCCTCCTGCTGTTGCAGACGGGGCTGACGAAATTGTGTCCATGGGCCATATTTAGATTGTGGCCCACTAGTCAGTCACGTTGGGTGTTGTTCAGGCCCACATGTGCGACAGCCCAATTAAACCATGTATCGAATTTTGTCCACGGGCCAAGTACTATTGTTGGGTCTATCGCGTCCTCTTCTCACTAAGAGGCCCATGATGGGAGGCGGCGGAGCTCCGCCGCCGGCAACGGGGAACGGCCGGAGTACATGTCACCACGGCAACGGGGAACGGCCCCGCACTCCGTCACCACCGTCGGCCCCGTGTCCCACTGCCGCCGACCCCGTGTCCCTGACCTCGCACGCTGCAGCCGTTGCGCATCACCTTCCGCTAATTATCATTATTGTTTTGTAATTTGTATTTTATTGTAAACTTATAAAAAAATTATGGTATTGTAAGTTTCCTATTTATTTTAAAAAATAATTATTAGTAATTTTATATTTTTTATTTTTTTTCTTAGAAAATTATCTAACTAGTATCATGGTAACCATGCCAGGTACCATGGTTAGCGAGCTGCCGGTAACCGAATTACTTATTACCACAGTAACCGGAGTGTCTTCCGCCTTAAACGAATTTAAAACCGTTTCACAAAATGATCTGAATTCAAATTTTGGAATATAAAATTTGATTGAATTTTTTCGATAACCGTTTGGTTACGTAACCACTATCTCGAGTCCAAGCAATATTCGGTCCAAAAACGGTTTTATTAACCCTGCTCTAATCACTACTGAGTTTGTGGCGGGCGCATTTTGTTTACTGGAAAATGCTGTCTATGCAAACCTAGCCATCTTGCCAAGGCCAAACTTCCCTTAAAACGCCTGAAAATTCATTTCGTGTGAATCAAATATTCTATGTGATTACTGGCTTCCAAATGGCTACATTTCCAAGACCCCAAGATCAATTGTAAAGACAATAGCAGCCGAGCAACAATGATGCACAGGTGGTAGAACAGACTACAAGGAAAGCTCCAAATCTTCAAGGGATGGCACACAATGAAACAGTACCCTGCAGTCTCTATTAGAAACAGTACACAATGATGCACAGGAGACAAACAGACCAAATGTCCCTGCACAATGGCATATCCTCCTTAACAATTAGATCAGGGCATCTATTAGACTATCACATTCTGTCAGATTCTGCTAAATTGTCCCTAGTCTTGTCCAGTTTCTCACTCCAATTACACTGCAGACCTAATACATTAGAATAGAGCCCATAGTTTGTCATCCAGCATGGCAGATTATCAGCCATGCCCTACAAAATGTGTCAGGGGATGGGGGTGACAAAAGATGACAACTGAGATTCTACTCCTGAGGAGTTAAGCAGACGTTGATATCAGGTGAAGGCTTGTGCCCCATGTACTGCGAGCTGATGACAGGCCAGCCGACCATGGTGAAACCTGTGGGGATTGAGTTCAGGCTCATGGTACTACCGGTGGCGCCGTGCTCCGCAACACCGGCATGGGCTTGTGGATGCATGGATGAGACCTGCTGCGGCGGCGCGTGGCGACCATTGTTACCGGGAGCTGCCTGGGAAATGGGCATTGCAGCTGTGTGCACAGGAACCATAGGTGCCGGTAATGCCGGAACAGCAGATGGATGCTGCTGCAGGCCCATCCTCCTCTGATGCTGCTTTAGGCTGTTGGGCAGGAAGCTACCCACAATCACCTGCCCAAGATGCTTGTGTTAGGGAACGGAGAAAGAAACGGCTACAAAATTGGCCATCCATGAGCATTGCATTAGCGACGGGGATGAAACAAGAAGAGATCAATGATTTATGTCTTGTTCAGCTCATTGTGAGTGCATTGGTTAATTCGGTACAAGCTGTTTAGTTGTGTTAATTGTGAGGGCATCGGTTAATTCGGTACAAACTGTTCAGCTGTTTTCACCTGAATAGGGCTGGCGGCACGCAGCATCCCAGCAACTACACCACCAACGACACGGCCATCAGGGCCAGCAAGAGAGACACTAAGACCACCAGTTCTCTGCCGACCGCCTTCCTCCGCCATTGTAAAGGAACCAGTCAGCTGCAGAATCTCAAAGCGGCCCTGACAATCAGATGAACAAAATGATGTCAGCTAAGAGTTCAAAAAATGAGCACCATAAACACAAATGTTCATGCAGGATATGTCATGACTTCATCAAAGTAGCTGTCCTACACTGATACATATATGCTAATGCAAACTGCCCAAAATCGACCTGGTTATCATGGACAGAGAAAAAAAGGTAGGAAGTCTTATCAGCAGAGTAAGCTTACCATATGACCTTTAGTGATGAAGTTTTCTAGAGTGACTTACATGAGGTGGTCAAGACTTAAGACTGAGATCATTGAGATGCAATCAATCCAATATAAAAAAACTCCCATAGAAACTTAGGCAATAAAACATTTTACTGGTGTAAACTCAGCGAATTATTAAGGTAACTAAATAGACCACAATGATTCAGAACTTAGTGCACATGCAATTTTACGATGCATTCTACTAGCAGTTGAATAATCTCAACCCTTCATTTCCTTCTATCCAAGGGTTAGAAAAGTGGAGATGGCAACGAGTCTACAAAAGAGAGATGCAAACTTGCCAGTGATGATTATTACCAAAGTATGATCAATTAAATTACTAATTTACCCTTTAAAACCAATATAATATTATAAGTAGAATGCACAGTAACATTGCTCCTTAGTGCAAACCCATCAAAAGTTTGCAATAAGCAAGCAGGTCAAAGCTCACAACATGGCCAAGCATCACACTACCATAAGATGCAAACAGTAAGCTCCACTACACACCTCGTAGGTGAAGGTGCTGCCGGACGATCCTGGCTGGTTCAATGCTACATTGGAGATGGTCCCATTGGCAGAGAGGATGCAAACCGAGCGTGGACCCGTCTGGGAGAAGGACATTATGCGCGTCGCCACATCCTACCAACAAACGGGACAAGAACAGTTGGTGTTCATCCTTCCATCCATCTCCAAGATCACAATGCCAAATTAAAACTGGTTCTGAGCCTCTGATTGAGTCATAGGTAGATATGGCTTACCTCCCCTGTAGCAACGATGATGACATGAGGCGTGAAGCTCCCCCCAGCTGATAGCGCGTACCACTCCCCTTTGCAAGCATTCAAGATTCAAGAATGTTAGTCGTCAGGTCAGTAAATGTGCATTTTTTTTTGGATAGCTAGGCATGCAAGATGACATGAAACAGAAACCTTAATTGCACTTAGGCCCCCTTCTAGACAGTTTATGACGGTGTTATGGCTCAAAGGCTATTCACAATGGTGGGTTTGATAACACTGTTTCCTATAATGTCACGTTAACTTTACAACTCAATGAAATACCCTCTCTCAGTGGAGAGTTTCATTTCACTATTTTCTAAGCTAACCAGTGTAATTAAATGCAACTAGTTCTCATGAAATACTCTCTTTGATGAAACGATTTAGCTCTCAATGGTTGTTTCATTTCATTTCATCCGTCTTGAAAACGGGTTAGCACTATGTCATGGTGATGGCACTACATTTTCTCTTTCTTCATTAATTAAATGTCATGTAAGCAAAAAAACTGATGTGGCATGATAATTAATACCATGAAACACCTCATGAAACCTCCATTATAAATAGCCTAAAAAGCCATAAGTTGTCTAAATAAGCTATAATTTATTGTCGCCATAAGGTTTTATGGCCATAATTTATTGTCGAAATAAGCTATAATCTCATTCACGAGCCTCAACGCTCTCCCCACTCTAATAGGTATTTACACCAAATAAAACAATTCTAGAGTAATACATAGTTTTCATGGTATTACGCAGACAAAGATTTCATGGTATTACACACACAATAAGCTTAGATTTTAGGGGTTTGTTTTATTTAGCTTCTTGTAGAAGCAATTACTTATAGAATTTGAAACTGGAATAAGCAGTATTTTAGACTCAAATTATATGAATTAGTGGCTGCAAAATTTAGAAAAAAAATAGAATTTAGAAACTGAAAACGTTCGGATTCTCATTAGCTAGATAAACTCAAACCAGGTACTCACTTCATTCTTTTTGAAAAAATTTTATAAAAAATTAAATAAAACGAAAAATCAAATATTACGATAAAAAACAACAATTTATTAAAAATAAATGAAGGTAGAAGCTATTAAGAATCTTCAGACCGCCCAGAAAACAAACTGAAACAAAGGCAAGCTTTTCCGAGCTTTTATGATTTGAATAGTTAAGCTTAATCTAACTTAAGATCAAAACTGTCTACCCGTAGACTTAATCTACGCGGAATTAATGAAAACCTCAAAACTAAGGTTGGTACGAAGTACGAACCGAGAAGAAAGGGGGAAACAAAATAATCACTTGGATAAGATAGGGGACGAATCTGACAATTCAAGAACTGCAGAAGCTAACGGTTATTGACTGACTAGCCTTGCTCAGCACAGAAGGCGACACACACACATCATCCTAACTGGACCCCATCCAAGCAATGAGACAGAAATCCACAAAAGAGGGCAAAAATAGCTAGAAAATAAACAGCAGAAATGGGAAACGGGTCTATTCCGAAGAAAAACGTGTGATGAATTTGGCATTTTTGTAGGGGCGATGATACTGACCTAGAGTGGCCAAGATCTGGCGCCTCCCGGAACCTTTCGGCCGGCCTCTCCGCCGGCCGGAGCTCAAGCTAGCATGCTCGCTGTGGGCTGACATCTGCATGGCGCCGCTGTCCCCTGCAGCCTCACTCGGCCTCTCGCCACCCAAACTCCACATGGGCGGCGGCGTCGCGGCGGCGGCGGCCTCACCGCCATGGCCAGCTGCAGCAGGTGGAGGGGAGGGAGTTGGGGACGTCGACGGCGAGGAGGGTGAAGACTGGTACTCCTTGGCTGCTTCTTGCGCTTCTGTCATGGTCACGTGGGCGCTAAACAGGCCAAAGCCAGCTTCATGGCCACCTGCCATTGCACCCTCCCTTCTCTCCATGATGCATGTGAGAGAAAAGCTCTTCTTCCTGCTAGTGTTTCTTGGTTTGCTTGCTTGGGCTCAAGGAGGAAGACGAACAACCGGATGCACCAGTAACTGGTACCGGAGTCTATGGGTAGAAGATTTTAAAGCTGGGAAAAAAAAGATTTTTGGGGAAGAAACTGCACAAGATTGCGGGGTTCCTGCTCTCTGTCACCCTCTCTCCTTTGACCAACCGTCCGATTGGTTGGACTGCAGAAGAGTACAACATACGAGTACTTCCATATTATTCAACAGTAAAATAAGCTATTGCGACAAACCTTGTCTGTCTTTAGAAAAAATGGTTAAAAACAAAATGGGTAACGGTTAACTGAACTAAACCGAATTAAACTGATATAATCAAAAAAATCAGCTAAAATAGTTGTTGGTGTTTGTTGGCGCAAAAGATTACGCTAACATGTTTCTGAAGATTAAGAACTAACAAACAAAAAGCTTGTGTTGAGAACTATTCCGAGTCTCCGAATAGGATAATAGCTCGATGTAGTCCGAAAGTATGTGTTGAATAGTTGAGTATTCGATGTCTATTACAGGGCAAGAAGGGGAGTATTTATAGGCAAAAAGTCTAAGAAAAAGATCTATTTACCCCTCAATTACAACCGACATAGTGGAAACTATTTAGTACCCCAAATAGGGTTAAAATAGTAAAATCTATCCAGAGAAGGTAGATAAGGAAGATGTCTTATTAGTCTTGCTGTTTTCCACCGAAGCTTCGGAGCCTTGCGGAGGGTACCTTCGGCCCATGAAGTTGAAGCATCCTCCGGCCTAGAAACTTCATCACCTCCGGAGATGAACGCAAGCTTTGATACTAATAAGTCATCTTTGACTGTTGATTTCCAAAGTCCCGAGGATGAAGTGTTTTCCCCAACAGTAGCCCCTTGAATACGCTTCTCCGATTTAATCTGCATGGTAGGAGAGCAGTATACGCAAGGAACATTTTCATATTCAGGGACTTAGGGAAATTTGAAGGTGTTACAGCTATCCGAAGGGTATTGGACATCGAGGCATCCCCGATGAAAGCTTCGAACTAGGACTGTTGTGTGAACACTTCGCAGGAAAAGGAATCGTTGCAGAGGTTAGACGTCATGAAAGGCCGTTAATTTTGAGTCGTTACCCTTCAAGTAGTCGTTATGCTCCCAAAAAAGGTAACGGTCGAAATTTACCGTGAGCTCACACCTTTTCACTTCCTGGTCCCACCCATCAGCGGCAGAAGTAGAACCTGCAGTGTGAACGCAATCGAAGCGCAACATCTAACGGAAGGCTATAAAAGGGGGATCGAAATCCGCCAAAAACTTTTACCGTGCCTGACTTCCGAAGTTTACTTTCTTCAACCTCCAAATCTCCCAACTTTCTGAGCGATCGAGTCATGGCGAGGACCAGCAACACCGTGCCAGCGGCAGCAAGCACTTTGGCGCAGAGGCAAGCTTGGGCAGCTTCGGCAATAGCGGCCATGGCGGGGGCTCCGGGAGGTTCTTGGCCAAAAAATCCTCGGGAGCTCCGCCCTCCATCCAAGAAACAGATTCCTCAAAACTTCCTCATCGGCCAGTCCACCAGCACCGCGGAGTCCATCGAAGAGGCAGTGGCTGGGAAGCTGGGCCCCGGAATGAGGACTCGGGTCCCTGGAATAGAGTCGACCCCAAGGCCACGAAGCGGAGAAGTGGTAGTCTTCGAAGCATTCTTCGAGGCTGGTCTTGGGCTACCTGCCATCAGCTTTCTATCAGAGGTATTAGAAATGTTTCATATTACCTTACCTCAATTGTCCCCCAACGCTATCGCAAGGCTGGCGATCTTCGAATAGGCCCTTCGGGCCGAAGGATGCGAAGGTAGATCGGAGATCTTCACTGCCACCCATGAAGCCATCTGCCAGCCAAAGCCACAAGATGGCCCCGGAGACACCAAGGTGATAACAGCCTTTGGAAGCATCAACTTCCAGCTGTGGAAGGAGTACGCTCAACACTTTCCGGCAAAGGCCATCAACGGCCGGTGGTACACCAACTGGATCCTCCGGTGGTTCTACGCCGAGGTCAGAGAGGACTCTAGCTTCGTAGGGCCTCTTCAAGAAATCTGGTTCCAGAAGGAGGCAGAAGTTACTCCGAACCCAAGCCTGCTCTCAACATGGCTTGGGTTACTTTCTTCGATAGCCAGCTGCATGAGCATGCGGGACTTGGCCGGAGAGTTCATTGCCCTTCGGATTCCACCTCTCGGAGCCGACTAGCCGATAGCGTTCCAAAACACTTCAGAGGGAGATCTCCGAAGTCTAGGTAAGCCTTCGATCCTCCTGTAGTAATATATTAAGAAAGAAATAACATACTTATAATATGCTACCTTTTTTCAGTGGCCCCTTTAGCGCTAGCTCCGGAGCAGATAGCGAGAGCTACCGAACGGGTGCTTGGAGCCCCTACGGAGGCAGAGAGGAAGAAGAGAATAGAGTTGGTGGGAAGCTGGGAACGCTTCAACGGAGTGTGGAGAGCCCTCGGGATGGTGCCTCCACCTCTGCCAGACTTCAACCCAACCGGAGCGGCTCCTCGGAAAAGGAAAGCCGCTGCCGAGCCTTCGAAGAAAACCGGCAAGACTCCAATCAAGAAGGGGAAGAAAGTGGCCAAACCTCCTCCTCAGCTGACTCCGGCGTCCTCTGCTTCATCCTTGGGCATTCGGAGCTCATCTTCGGAAGACTCCGGAAACAAGGGCTCCGAAAACAAGGGCTCCGATGTTCAAATGTGAAAAGCCCTAGAAAATTATCTTCTCGATGACAGCAAAGACGAAGCCGTGGACGCAGCCGGAGTTCCTGCTCGAGAGACCGCGGAGGCAGACATAGCGCGCTCTCCTGAGCCCGTCGCTGTGAGTTCGGAGCTAGAGACGGTTATCCCCAACTCACCCGTGGCTGGGGTGATAATGTCGGAGGCCGAGCCACCTGCAGCAGCTACACCGGAGAGGACTTCAGGGGACGACCTCGACGAATACCTATGGATGTACGAGGTCTTGGAGGACCCTACAATTTTACCTCAAGGCACCAATGAAGGTACACTTCGAAGCTTTTGCCTTTACCATCACTGTAATAGTTATTACCCACAAATATTCATCAAGTACCTTAATGTTGTGGGTGCGTCGAGGAGTAGCGCAGCTCCGGTCACAGACGGATCTCCAACTTCTCTCGGAGTTGAGGCTCCGATGGACACAACAACTCCGATGACAGGAGCCATCTTGGGCGAAGTGGTTCCTGCCGAGGAGGCATCGGTCGAAGGAGGATCTACCTCCGCTGGAGCTGCTCCTCTAGCTTTCGTGCCAGGGAGGGGGAAGAGCATGACGAGCCTTGGACTCCTCCCTGCCTCTACAACGACGCCTTCCTCCAACGACCCTTCGGCAAGTAACTCGGAGGAGGAGGTGACCGCAGATGATCGCCAGGCCTTGTCCTGGCTCCTTTTGTTGGCTCCATTCTTGGAGCAGCGAACGGGTCTCTGGGCGCTTCTGGAGCCTTTGGCGGAGAAGGGTCAAGAAGTCGTGAACTCCGACTTGGTCTCCGTTTTGAGCGAAGCCAGAGCCCCGGATCTCAATTTAGCTCTCGAAAGGGCTACCCTTCAGGTATACATCATACCATAAATGCATTTAATTAATAATGTGAATTACTTAGTACTTACTTGCTCTTTTTGCATCATTTGTCCTTGCTAGAGCGGCAGCGACTTCCAACGAAGTCGAAACCAATCGGCTCAAGAGGAAGGTTACTACCCTCCAGTCTGCACTCAAAAGCTCCGAAGATAAAACACTTCGGCTGGAGGAGGAGCTCCTTGAAGAACGGAGGGCTTGGGCCGCCACTGGCGAAGCCCTCCGGATCGAGCGGCAAAACAGCACTACACTCCAAACTTCAGCCCTAAAGGCCGAAGCCGAGTGTGTGGTGCTCAGGGCGGAGGTGGAGAAGCTCTGGCAAGCGGTAGACACTTCGAGTGCGCAACTTGTAGAACTCCAAGACTCACTTAAACAAGCCATGGTTCAAAAAAGCACCTTGCCGTCGAAAATGGCCGAAGTATCTGCTGCTGCTGTGGGACTGGAGGTGGCAGAAATGAAGAATGCTGCAATAGTGGAGCGTACCTTGGATGCCCTTTAGGGTACCCTAGAGTACTTCGGCACCATGTGCCCTTTATCTTCTAATGCGTCAAGCGAGCCCCTCGATCGGAAGCTGAAAATGATTCAAGTGGCGACGAAGCTGATGATGGGCTCCGGCGTCTGGTACGGAGAGATCTCCGAACAAGTTGCTGGAATTGGAGTCCTCCATCATCTCGAAGCTCTTGGGATTCCAGTTGATCCGGTTGGGGGTTCAACGCCAGCAGGCTTTGCCGACGAGGACTTGTTGTGTCCTTCGCAAGATGTAGTTCTGCCTGGGAGGCTTTCCGGTTGATCTGGAAAACAGACCACAAGGCTGCAACCAAGACTTGGATTGACGAGGCTCGCCAGCAAAAGCAAGCACAAACAAGGCCTCCGCTTCTAGCTTCACCAGCTCTGACGCCTCCTGCTCCGCCAACTGACCCGCAGGTCTAGTCTTATAGGGCATTTAAGCATGTACAAGAAATCTTGTAAAGCCCCTTATATTAATGAATGAAAAGTTTAAAAATGAAGAACTTGTCTGGATGTTTATTCTTTTAGGTTTTTCCATGCACTTCGGAGCTTGACTTCAAAGTACTGGAACTTAACGAAGGGCTCTGTTGGCAGTGGTCTGCGCTCGAAGGCTTAAGGCCTTATTGTAGGACCAGAAATGGCTACCAGAGGTGGGGTGAATGGGAGCTTTTAAAATTTCAGACTAAAAATAGCCTTCTGTTTTAATTCAGTCTACTGCGGAATAGGCTTCGAACACAACCTTCGAAGTTCTGGTTCGGAGGTATTTTACAGCTCCGAAGATAGGCTTCGCAAGGAGCAAAAGTTCGAGGCCAAGGAGACTTCGCTCCACCCACAACCCCAAAAATCAACTCTGCTAAGTCAGTGCAGGCTCCGCACACAGGGTGCTTCGAGCAGACTTCGCATTTCACCCTTCGCAAGAGTGGACAACCCTCTGAGGACTTCGACCAAAAACTTAGCGACGACAACTGGTGTTGGGCTTCGTATCACGAAGGTCTAAACGCACACTTTACAGACTTCGCTAAGGGCTATTACACGGGAAGAAAAACGGGCTTCGATCAGTGCTCCACTAGTAGACAGTGAGGTCTAGCCTCCAGTTACACAGAGCGAATGCATTGAAAAACACACTTCGCACAAACACACTTCGCCCAAACAGGCTTCGATCAAAGCATGTAGCGAGGTGTGCAAACAAGCTCAAGCATAAAATGAACACAGACACAGGGCTTCGCAGCTTGAACAAGGAACACAATAAATGAACTCACAGATGAATACAAAGTATGTGGTGGCTAGTACAGGAGCTCAACAATGAATGCTCAAAGTGTTAAATGTGACCTACCCAGCCCCCACTATTTATAGCCACTATTCACCCATGTGAATTGACTACTTTACCCCTAGGGTTTACACTGGTTTTGTCTCTACAGAACAGAGGGGTACAAAAGGTAGTCAACTTTTATTTGGAGACTTCTCTGTCAGCTTTGCAGAGGGGACAGCGTCAGCTTTTTGCAGAGTAGACACTGTCAGCCTTTACAGTCTTTGACCTTTCTGAAGCCCCCCTTCGCACGCGAGGGGTGCGGTAGCTTCGGTGAGAAGCCTTGAGCCTGACGGCCTTCGCTTCACCGAAGTCATCCTTCGATACAGTGACAGTTTTGAGCCGAAGCCGTCAAAGCCCTTGGGACTTCGCACCAACACCTTCGGAGTGGACCACCACGGCTTCGCAGCTTCTCCCAGCTCGAACTCCGTCAGTCCGTGTACCGAAGCCATGCATGGCCGAAGTACCTCAAGTCCACCTCACTCCGGAGCCAACCTTGCTCCGAAGCCTGCTTCACTCCGAAGCCCCACCTTCGGAGTACCACCCTTCGAAGTCCCTCCTTCGTCCAAGGCCTCCGCATGAAGCATTCCATGAGCCCTTCGTCGCAGTGTCTCTCCCCGAGCACACTCCTCGACGAGCCTCACCCGGACCATGCCTCCGATGCACCTCGACTTCTGAGACCTTCGTCGGGTACCTTCGAGTGTCTCCTTCCGGAGCACACTTCGAACACCTTGCCTCTGCTGAGGACTTGATCCACCATACTCCGAAGTCACTCCTTTCGGAGTACCCTTCGAAGTGCCTCGCCTCCGAGGACTTTGTCTCAGAGTACCTTCACCCGGAGCCACGCTCCGCACTTACTGCGTTCTCCTGGTGCATCTCGACCCGAGGACCGACCTAGACCCCTTCGCAGCCACCGTGACGGAGCTCCCTGCTCCCCTGGCATCAAGCCTCTCGCTTGACCCAGGTTCACCTGCTACGAACCGTCCGTCGCCTCCGAAGTCCCCTGCGCACCACAGACAAGCAGACAAGTGTATCCTGTACCCCGGAGACCTCTCCGGGTAAACAACCTTCGGCACACACTCCGGTGTACCGCCCAAAGTACCGAGATCTTTGGTACAGCCAATCATCGTGTACTGTCGGACCCCTCCGACAGGCACACTCCACTGCAACAGCTGCAGCAACCAAACCCACCGAACCCTTCGATGATACAGCCTCCGAACACCTACGGAGAACCAACCTCCGAACCCCTTCGGAGGTACCCCTTCGAACCAGAGGGTAAACACTGTCAATCACTCATCACAGACTTTGAAACCAACCCTTGGTTTCTCAATCTCCCCCTTGATGAGTGCATTGACAACCAAATTCAAGTTCAAGAAAATTTGAAAAGTTTCAGCACACAAGCGACCATAAAAACTCAGAAACGAGCCAAAACCATGTCACTTGATAAAAGAATTTTCCTCCCTCTTTTTTAAAAGAGTAAAAGCCCCTTCGGCAAATCTCCCCTTTGCAAGATAAAAACTCCCCCTAAGTTATTTTACCCCCTTGCTGCAGAGAACTCAAAAATTTCTCCCCCTTTGGAAATGCAAGCATCAAGGAGCATTCAAAAGATGCAAAGCTTCGAAATGAGCAGAATTGCAAAGACATATAGAGCAAAATATGCCAACATTAATACCAATTTTTCATGTGCTCAGCTAAATTTAACATTCTCTAAAAACATGATGACAGCATGTGATTTTATCATTTTGAAATAAAAGCATCACCACTTAATCAAGGTAACTAGACAAGTAAAAACAGGGGCTGCACAAAGCTAGTCAATTTCTACTCTAGACAGACAAGTCCAGTTCAAGTGGAGTAGTGAAAAGCAAACTTGATGATTAATGAATTTTTCTTTTTCATAATACCAGGGGTTATTTGTTTATCCACCTTATGCTTTCCAATCAGGCCAAGCCTAGGCATGAAAGCCATCAGAAGCTTAAAGCAATGATTTTGGCATACACTACACTATTCCAGTTCAGACCAATGTGCAATGGTAAGCAGTCTAGAATAGAGTAGTGCGACAAACAAACCCACCTGGATCTTTTTGCTTTGAAGCATGCAAATCATGGATTTTTGGAGTTTTGATTAAGTGAATAAACTGTTTAGCACTTTATGAATATCCATGAGTATGAAGAACTATTTTTCAAGTTGAAGTGATTAGCTTCTAGAGAAAAGGTGTCTTGCTATCAAGCAGATAAAAAATAGCTAAAGCAGTCCTACCTAAACATGCTAGATCCAAGACTAAGCAGTGAGCATGATTTGATTTTGGAAAGATAAATCATGCACATAATGTTTCAGATACATTAAATTAAGCTGAGCTGACATGATTTCATGAATTACATTTAGGCATATAAGTGCAAAAGATGTAAATGCAATTTCACACACAATTAGCATATGCACACCAATCTAAAACTGCTCCCCCTCACAAAATGCCGTAAGGGTGACAAATACCAAGTTCCCCACGCAAGTAGGCAAATCGAGAAGCATCGAGGGATTTTGTGAAAATGTCGGCTAGCTGGTGTTGGGTATCAACATATTGAAGTTCAATATCACCCTTCTCATTATGATCTCTGAGAAAATGATATCTCACATCAATGTGTTTGGTTCTGGAGTGCTGAACCGGGTTGTTTGCAATACAAATAGCACTAGTGTTATCACAGAAAAGTGGAACACTCTTATAATCTAACCCGAAATCCCGCAAAGTGGAAACCATCCACAAAATACGAGAGCAACAGCTAGCTGCAGCAACATATTCGGCCTCAACCGTCGATTGTGCAACACTAGACTGTTTGCGGGAAGACCAGCAAACCAGTGATGTACCCAGAAAATGACAAGTACCAGAGGTACTCTTCCTATCAATCCTACACCCAGCAAAATCCGCATCGGAATAACCTCGAAGACACAAAGAGGAAGACACTGAATACCATATGCCGAACTCAAGGGTATGTTTGAGATACCTTAGAATGCGCTTTACCGCTTGGCGGTGCGAAGCTCGTGGTGAAGCCTGAAAACGAGCGCACAGACACACTGTGAAGTGTATGTACGGCCTCGTAGCAGTCAAGTAGAGGAGGGAGTCGATCATGCTTCGGAACTCCTTCTGATCTACGGCTTCTCCATCTTCATTAGGATCCAATGCTACAGATGTAGCCATTGGAGTGGCGAGAGGCTTCGCATCGGCCATGTCGAATCTCTTGAGCAGGTCCTTGGTGTACTTCGTCTGGTGGACAAAAGTACCTTGTTTGCCTTGCTTGATTTGCAAACCAAGGAAAAATGTGAGTTCACCCATCATGGACATCTCGAACTCCCTGCTCATGGCATCTGCAAACTCAGCAACCAAAGCATGAGAAGAGCCACCAAAGATGATATCATCCATATAAATCTGAACTAGGAGGAAATCTTTGCCATGCTTGAGAGTGAACAGGATTTTATCAACAGATCCCATAAAATACCCCCGCTCAAGCAGAAAAGACTTAAGTCTGTCATACCAAGCCTGAGGGGCCTGCTTGAGTCCATAAAGAGCCTTATGAAGTTTAAGGACTTTATGTGGGTACTTGGGGTTTTCAAAACGAGGGGGTTGTTTTACATAAACATCTTCGCCTATGAAGCCATTAAGAAAAGCACTTTTGACATCCATTTGATAGAGTTTGAATCCTCGGGATGTCGCAAAGGCAAGCAAAATCCTAATGGCCTCAAGACGAGCAACAAGTGCAAAAGTTTCAGTAAAATCAATCCCTTCTAATTGAGAATAACCCTGAGCTACAAGCCTAGCCTTATTTCTAACTATAGTCCCATCCTCCCCTTGTTTGTTTTTGAAAATCCATTTTGTTCCAATAAAATGAACGTTTGGAGGAGGATCAACTAAAGTCCAGACTTGGTTTCTCTCAAAATTTTCAAGTTCCTCATGCATGGCATTGATCCAACTAGAATCAGAAAGTGCATGACTAACATCTAAGGGCTTGAAAGAAGCAACAAAAGCAGAATTAGTGAAATGAGCATGAGAACGTGTTACCCTTTTAACAAGCTCACCAATGATCTGCTTTGGAGGGTGCATCCTTTGAACATGATGTGGAACCTCGCGGCGAGATGCAGTCTCCCCCTCGACTTGTGCGTTGGAGTGGTCCAAGATGACCGATGTCGAGGTAGTTGCTTCGGGACCTGGTGCCGAAGTGGTCGAAGCGGGGTCGGCTTCGGGGGTCGATGTCGAGGGTAGTAGTGGTTCATCCTCGAAATCTCCGGGATCTTCTTCTTCGAAGATGGTCTGTTCCATGTCGTGTTCATTTGCCTGTTCAAATGCAGAACTAACAGAGGGGGTTGATTCATCAAAAGTCACATCACATGACTCGATGACAGTGTTAGTCTCCAAATTATAAACACGGTAAGAATGACCATGAGTAGTATAACCCAAAAAGATCCCGTCAGAAGAACGCGACTCAAATTTATCTAAATTACCACATTTTAGGATAAAGAAACGACATCCAAAAACTCGAAGATGAGTAACCTTGGGCTGTCTCCCAAAACGTAGCTCATAAGATGTCAAATTCAAAATTGAGCGCAAGAAGATTCGGTTTGAGATGTAACATGCAGTGTTTATGGCCTCAGCCCAGAATTTTCTAGGAGTCCTATGCTCATCGAGCATCGTCCTAGCCATCTCAACCAAAGTGCGGTTCTTCCTCTCAACGACACCGTTCTGTTGAGGAATCCGCGGAGCAGAGAATTGATGTTCTATGTCATGCTCCATGCAAAAGTCAACAAAGAGACTGTTCTTGAACTCAGTGCCATTATCACTTCGAATGAATTTCGGTGCACCAGGGAGTTCAGTGAAAAGTCTCAAAGCCAAGCTCCGAAAGTGTGAGAACACTTCATCCTTGCTGGAAAGAAAGAAGACCCAAGAGTAGCAAGAGAAATCGTCGACAATGACTAATACATACCACTTCCCGCCTAAAGAACTAACCCGAGAAGGACCTACAGTGTCCATGTGGAGAAGTTCTCCGGGTTGTTCAGTCATCACTGTGGTGACTGGCGAATGCGAAGCGGCAATCATTTTTCCATGTTGACAAGGAGCGCAAACTAAATTCTTCTCAAACTTGAGCTTGGGCAATCCTCGGATCAGACCTAGGGCACTCAGACGAGCGAGCAACTCAAAGCTCATATGCCCTAGTCTCCTATGCCACTTCCAAAGCTCAGAGGTAGAATGTGCAACAAGACAGTGAGAAGAACCAGATGACTCAGAAAAATCAGCTGCAAAAACTCTCCCAACTCTAAAGATCTTACAAACCACAACGCCATCAGAATTGAGTACTTGCGAAGTATCGCGATGGAATCGCACTTCGAAGCCCTCATCAAGCAACTGAGATACAGAAAGCAAATTGTATCCCAGGTTTTCAACCAAAGCAACATCTTTGAGAGTGAAATTCAAGTTAATTCTTACCACACCTTTACCTTTCACTCTACTCCTTCGATTGTTTCCGAAGGTGATATGTTCCCTTTGCTTGGTTGTGGTGAGGCTGGAGAACCATGCTGCATCCCCGGTCATATGGCGCGAACAACCGGAGTCCATGATCCACGTGCCCTCCAAGCCTCGGTCTATCGCCTATACATGATAAGAGAATCTCGATCGCTCAGTGCTGGGGTGAGTGAAAATATGACGAGGCATCCAGCACTGAGTGACACAAGTAGTAGGCACAGTAAAAGCAGACTGTCTACGCACATGATAATCGGAATGATTCAAAGTGCGAGGTCTACCTACATGCTGTGAACGAACAACATGACGAGGTCTCCTACTCTGACGAGGTACAAAGCTACTCGCCCGGGTTCTACCACCATACGGAACATGGTGAACACCTCGAGGAGCAAAACCTCTCCTAGAAGCACAAGGAGCCTCGAAGACAGGACGATAGTAAAACTCAGACTCATGCATACCTAAAGATGGGTAATACATGCCCTGGTAACTCATCGCCTGAGAGCGTCGCTCATCCTTGATGCGACGATAACAGAACCCAACCAAATGACCCGCCCGCTGACAGTAAGAACAATGAAAAACTCTCCTAGGGGCACTCTCATGGGTCATAGGAGCAGCTCTCACAGGCTCCTTGGGCTTCTGCTGTGTGGTTTTCTTGGGAGGGATTTTCTTGGCAGGAGGTGTGGTTTTCTTTGGAGTTCGGGTAGGCTTTTTAGCTGAAGGAGTGTCTAACAGAGCTCTCTCTTTCTCTAGGGTAGTGGGTGAGGTAAAAACAGTTTTGTTCTCACTATCTGAAGGAATCCTCTCAAAACCCAAACCTAGAGCTAACCCTGCTCTGTCAGCACACATCTTGGTCTTGGCCAAGAGCAAATCCATTCTACCCTTTCCCTCAGTGCATTTGTTAACCACAAAAAGAAGGTATTCATTTTCAGTCATGAGGTTTTCAGCTCACTCTCTAACAGTGCCTAGCTGGTCCTTAAGGGTTATGCATGTGTCACACACAGGTTGCACATCCTTAGAACTACCGGCCCTCTCCAATCTAGCCTCTAAATCATGAACATGCTTATCACGTAAATTAATGCTCTCGCGTAGTAAAGAACAGTTCATGCATTCAATTATATCATGACTAGAATCCACCATCAAAAGCTGCTTCTGTGCAGTCTCAAGCTTAGATAGAGTTTGAGCATGTACAAAACGCAACTGAGCAAGCTCACCCATGACAACAGTACAAGATTCACATTCAGCATCATTTACTTTAGACTTAAGCATGGCATAATCAGTAGACACAGATTCTAGCCTAAGTCTAAGGTATTTTCTTTCTCTAGCGGCTTGCACAAGTAATCTATCCTGACCAAGAACTACTTCATTCAGCTCATCTAGTTTAATTGAAAGCTGGTCATAGGATAGAGGTACCTCAGATAAGTCAAGCTCATCGCCGCTGTGATCGCTGTCGGCCATGAAGCAAAGGCCGGTGAAATCTCGTCCCTTCTTGTCCTTCTTCTCCTCCTTTCTTGGAGACTCCTCCTCCTCAGAGCTCGACTCCTCAGTTGAGGAAGTGTCGATGTCGCTGAGAGCAGCAACAAATGCTCTGGAAGCGGCTTTGGCTACCCTCTTAGCCACCTTGCCGCGCTTGCCCTTCACAAAGGGTTTCCTCTCTTTTTGTGGTATTTGGGGAGCTCACTCTCATCTCTCTTCTTGAGTTTCGGGCAATTGGCCTTAATATGAGAAGTGTCGCCACATTCAAAGCAACCACTAAAACCACTTCTCCTCTGATCCCGTCTCTCATGATGAAAACGGGTGAACCTTATGGCAATGAGAGCAAGCTCATCATCATCCAGAGTATCCACCTGCTCCTTAGTGATGGAGACCAGGGAGGACAAAGCAAAACCATCTGCAAGAACACAAGTGCTAGATGTGCTCAGTTCTGCAGTGGTGCCACGGCTAGTGCCGGAGACCAGTGCCAATGGCTGTGGCAAGGAATTCCTGTGCACTGCAAGAGATGCCTTGGCAATCTCTGTGGACTTCAGCTTGCTGAAGAGCTCATCACAGGTCAATGTGTCATAACCTACAGACTCCTCAATGCTGGATATCTTTACTTCCCATATGCTATGATCAAGAGCATAGAGAATCTTGATAGCCCTATCATGATCATTGTAAGCAAGCGTACCATTAGACCGCAAGTTACTCACTATCGCATCAAAGCGAGAAAACATGGCATCTATAGATTCACCAGGTGCCTGCACAAACAGCTGATACTGTTGATTGTATGTGCTTTGGCGCCTGGCCTTAATCTGTGTAGAGCCCTCATGAAAAATAGTGAGTGTAGTCCAAATTTCCCTAGCTGTCCTAAGGTGCTGCACCCTATCAAACTCACTCCGACTCAAACCAATAACAGTATATTTCTAGCCTTGGAGTTGGCATTATACTGATCCTTTTCTGTTTGAGAGGTGCGAGTCTCAGGGATGGAGTATTGTGAGTCCACAATCTCCCAAATTGCATTTCCTTGGCTTAGCAAGTAAGCCTCCATGCGCACCTTCCAGTATGCGAAATCAGTCCCATCGAACAGAGGAATTTTACTAACTCTGTCCATGTCGCCAAGAGATCACAAAACCGGTTAAGGTCAACTGGTGATCTTAACCTGCTCTGATACCAATTGTAGGACCGGAAATGGCTACTAGAGGGGGGTGAATGGGAGCTTTTAAAATTTCATGCTAAAAATAGCCTTCTGTTTTAATTCAGTCTACTGCGGAACATGCTTCGAACACAACCTTCGAAGTTCTGGTTCGGAGGTATTTTACAGCTCCGAAGACAGGCTTCGCAAGGAGCAAAAGTTCGAGGCCAAGGAGACTTCGCTCCACCCACAACCCAAAAAATCAACTCTGCTAAGTCAGTGCAGGCTCCGCACACAGGGTGCTTCAAGCAGACTTCGCACTTCACCCTTCGCAAGAGTGGACTACCCTCTGAGGACTTCGACCAAATACTTAGCGACGACAACTGGTGCTGGGCTTCGTATCACGAAGGTCTAAACGCACACTTTACAGACTTCGCTAAGGGCTATTACACGGGAAGAAAAACGGGATTCGATCAGTGCTTCGCTAGTAGACAGTGAGGTCTAGCCTCCAGTTACACAGAGCGAACGCACTGAAAAACACACTTCGCACAAACACACTTCGCCCAAACAGGCTTCGATCAAAGCATGTAGCGAGGTGTGCAAACAAGCTCCAGCATAAAATGAACACAGACAACAGAGCTTCGCAGCTTGAACAAGGAACACAATAAATGAACTCACAGATGAATACAAAGTATGTGGTGGCTAGTACATGAGCTCAACAATGAATGCTCAAAGTGTTAAATGTGACCTACCCAGCCCCCACTATTTATAGCCACTATTCACCCATGTGAATTGACTACTTTACCCCTAGGGTTTACACTGGTTTTGTCTCTACAGAACATAGGGGTACAAAAGGTAGTCAACTTTTATTTGGAGACTTCTCAGTCAGCTTTGCAGAGGGGACAGCGTCAGCTTTTTGCAAAGCAGACACTGTCAGCCTTTACAGTCTTTGACCTTTCTGAAGCCCCCCTTCGCACGCGAGGGGTGCGATAGCTTCGGTGAGAAGCCTTGAGCCTGACGGCCTTTGCTTCACCGAAGTCAGCCTTCGATACAGTGACAGTTTTGAGCTGAAGCCGTCAAAGCCCTTGGGCCTTCGCACCAACACCTTCGGAGTGGACCACCACGGCTTCGCAGCTTCTCCCAGCTCAAACTCCGTCAGTCCGTGTACCGAAGCCATGCATGGCCGAAGTACCTCAAGTCCACCTCACTCCGTAGCCAGCCTTTCTCCGAAGCCTGCTTCACTCCAAAGCCCCACCTTCGGAGTACCACCCTTCGAAGTCCCTCCTTCGTCCAAGGCCTCCGCATGAAGCATTCCATGAGCCCTTCGTCGCAGTGTCTCTCCCCGAGCACACTCCTCGATGAGCCTCACCCGGACCATGCCTCCGATGCACCTCGACTTCTGAGACCTTCGTCGGGTACCTTCGAGTGTCTCCTTCCGGAGCACATTTCGAACACCTTGCCTTTGTTGAGGACTTGATCCACCATACTCCGAAGTCACTCCTTCCGGAGTACCCTTCGAAGTGCCTCGCCTTTGAGGACTTTGTCTCGGAGTACCTTCACCCGGAGCCACGCTCCGCACTTACTGCCTTCTCCTGGTGCATCTCGACCCAAGGTCCGACCTAGACCGCTTCGCAGCCACCGTGACGGAGCTCCCTGCTCCCCTGGCATCAAGCCTCCCGCTTGACCCAGGTTCACCTGCTATGAACCGTCCGTCGCCTCCGAAGTCCCTTGCGCACCATAGACAAGCAGACAAGTGTATCTAGTACCCCGGAGACCTCTCCGGGTAAACAACCTTCGGCACACACTCCGGTCCACCAGACACAATGATTTGTATAACAATCTGATGCTTCGCACAACACTTGGTAATCATACTTTACTCTTTCATAGAGTTCTTCGAACTATGCGTTCATATTATGATGTTTATAAGTTTCGGAGCTAAGTTTATACTTGTAAACTCCTACAACAGTCACTTAGGACTTTAAAAGTGTTTCGTTGGTCGTAGCCTTGAAACCTTATTGCTTGGCCACCTTTGGCTCTTTTACAGATACTTCGAACCCGGAGGCCAGAAATCTGTTCTTTTAAAGTCCTTAGACTCTTCTACGGATCCTAACAAGCCGGAGCCTGGAATCCGTAGGCTGGCCACCTTCAGCTCTTTTATAGATGCTTCGAACCCGGAGGTCGGAAATCTGTTCTTTTAAAGTCTGTAGACTCTTCTATGGATCCTAACAAGCCACAGCCTAGAATCCGTAGGCTGGCCACCTTCGGCTCTTTTACAGATTCTTCGAATCCGGAGGCCGGAAATCTGTTCTTTTAAAGTTCTTAGACTCTTCTACGTATCCTAACAAGTTGGAGCCTGGAATCCGTAGACTAGCCACCTTCGGCTCTTTTACAGGTGCTTCGAACCCGGAGGCCGGAAATCTGTTCTTTTAAAGTCCTTAGACTCTTCTACGGATCCTAACAAGCTGGAGCCTGGAATCCGTAGGCTGGCTACCTTCAGATCTTTTACAGATGCTTCGAACCCAGAGGCCGAAAATATGTTCTTTTAAAGTCCTTAGACTCTTCTACGGATCCTAACAAGTCGGAGCCTCGAATCCGTAGTCTGGCAACAGAATCCTTGAACCAATGGTTCGAAGGCCGTTGTATGGGTTATTTGAAAGATGCTTGACTCCGCAAGCATCTCCGTTCTCCCGATGCGTCCACCAGGAGTAAGGGATATTTGAAGAGCAAACAAAATTCGAACCTCCATCTTTATTTAGAAAGGTATTTTTACAATTGATTACAAGGAGCCCCTAAGCGTAATAACATTTTAGGTGCTCCGCATGCCATGCATGCTTCGACTCTTGCCCTTCTAAATTAGCTAATTTAAACGAGCCGGGGCACCTTGAGCGTAGGATAATATATGGTCCTTCCCATTTATTTCCTAGCTTCCCTAGAGCTATTACACTTCGCAATACTAAATGACCTGGCTTAAGCTTGTTCAGCTTTATCTTCGGGTTTCGGGGCACCCCGAATATACATTTTTCATGGTTGAGGCGAACTCCACATGCTCGGAGGCTCTCGAATGTTTCGGCTAAGTCTAGGCTATTATGGTGCTTTACAACACTCTTTATTACAATATCATCCATGTAGGCTTCGACATTTCGGCATATTTGATGACCTAGAGCCTTAGCTATCAAACGTGAGAAGGTGGCTCAGGCATTTCGCAAGCCAAAAGGCATTCTTACATAACAAAATACTCCGGATGGGGTTATGAAACTCGTCTTGGCTTCGTCTTCGCGCTTTAGCCAGACTTGATGATAACCGGAGTAAGCATCCAGGAAGCTTAATAGTTCGGAGCCAGCCGTAGAATCCACCAGCTGGTCTATTCGGGGCATAGGGTAGGGGTCTCGCGGGCATGCTTTATTTAATGATGTAAAATCAATTATAGGACCGAAAGTAGCGACCAGAGGGGGGGTGAATGGGCGCCTTAAAAATTCTATCGAATATATGGCCTGTTCCCAACACCCAACGCACCTCAAAAGTCTAAGCAGCAGAAAATGAACAGATAGCCTAAGTCTAAAGGTATCTAGCCTAGAAGCAGCTGATGTTAAATAGAGAACTACCAAAGCAGTGCAACTAGGCAGATAAACAAAGTATACTAGACATGTCAGGCCAAACTTCTCAATGAAATGATCTAAGTATATATAAAGTGAGATGAGAAGTTACTGTTCAGATTTGTCTCCTGTTCGGAACTTGGCGAAGCCTGCTTCGCCCGTCGAGGTCTGCTTCGGTGATTGAAGCCTGCTTCGCTGGTCGAAGCCTGCTTCACTGGTCGAAGCCTGCTTTGGAGGTTAGTTGCGAAGCCTGCCGAAGGCTGTTGTGAAAATGCCGAAGGTGTGTTTTGGTCTAGCCTAGTTCGAAGTAGCAGGGAGCGAAGTATGCTTCGAAGCGAAGTCCGGAAGTATCGAAGCTAGCTTCGAACCGAGTGCTTCGAAGCCTATTCTTCGAACAGATTTGCTTCGAACACAACGCACAGACAAACAACCTTCGAAAAGAGAAGCGAAGGCTGACACGCGACAGAGAAACCAAAGCGAAGCCTATGTTCTACCTTCGAACAAAACACATCAAGAACCTTCGAAGAGGACGGATGCAAACACTGAGCGAAGTCTAACTGAAAAACAAGCTTCGAAGCCAACTTCGAAACCTGTCGAAGTATGGACTTCGAAGAGCTCAAGTCGGAGTACCTTCGCCCAAACGTTCGAAGTATGAAATGCTGACAATTGAAAAAGTACTTCGAAGCTTAGCAACACAGCACAAACTTGAAGTCGAAGTTCAAACGAAGCCTTCGAAGATTTCAGATCGAAGCCTGCCTCTCGGAGCTGAGGGGCTTCGAACAGAGAAGGGGCTTCGCCAGAGAACAGCCAGAAAAGGGACTTTAGTCCTGTCAACTCGATCAAAAAGTTGAGCAGTAAAAGCAAAAAGCTGGTACTAGTGTACTGTTGCTACAGTGTAGTAGTACTACTTGCAACTGCAAGAACTAGTACTACTTGCGTGAAGAACACACGCAACAGAAGCACAAATGCTCAGGAAAAACAACTATGCACGTGAAACGAAGCCATGAAAACTGCTTCAAAAATGCTGCGCACGATTAAGGAACAGAAGCTTCACAGCATCAGAACGAATGAAATAAATGCAAGCCAAAATCACATGAACAGCAGCCTGGCGGCGCACAACCGAGAAGAGAGAGAGAGAGAAAAAGCAAGAGGCAAAATGACCCAAAGGAGTAGTATTGATTTCAGCCAAAAGGGTAGTCCAACCCTAGGGATTGGGTCCTATTTATAGGCTGCCCAATGGCCTAGAATATTCCACCAGCCCCTTAGGGTTTTTTACAGACGCTAAATAAAGGAAATGACTCAACCGCCCTTAGGTATTTTTACAGACACGACTGACTGACTGTGGGCCTAGAGATATAGATGACTTATCCGGAAGCTAGGCTTTCGTAGCAACTACGGCTTCTCTTCTGGACAGTCCGATACAAGATCAACGGTTGTCAGTTTTGCACCGAAACTGACAAAGCCTCCACCGACTTTACACCAGGTACCCGGATTGGGCCGGCCCGATTCCGCAGCTCTCTCAGCCCGGCAATCACTCACCGCCCGTGTACCTGAGTCAACCCTGGTCAACAACCCAGTGGGTCTTCTACTGCTTCTGTCCCATGTACCCGGATTGGGCCAGCCTAACTTCGCAGCCTCCTCTGCCCGACAATCGCTTGCTGCCCGTGTACCTGAGTCACACGCGGCCCATGAAACAGCAGATCTCTTCTTCTTTTGTCCTCTTTGACTATCGTTGACAATGACTCATCACTTCTGGAGCCATGAGGCCCACGCTATTCAGCATGGCTCCTCAATCTCCCCCTTGATGAGTGCATTGTCAACACTCCTCTTTTTCAGCTCTTCAGCACCTGCGAGCAAATGTGGAAACACGAAAACAAAGTACAAGAAAAAACAAAGAAGAAGAAAAATAAGGTAAAAAGTTTAACCCTAATGACCAAAAGCCGAGCAAAAGCAAGAAGCGGTCATTGTGGTTAACCAAAACGTAAAATCTCAAAATGAGTGCGATTTCAGAACAACAAGGATATCAACAGAGTAAGAACTCCCCCTTAAACTCTGATCCCAAATTTTCTCCCCCGTGTTGACAAGTGAACTCATCAAGCACTCAAAAGAGACACAGACTCCCCCTGAAACGAAACTCCCCCTCAAAATATGCAGTGAACACAATTGGGGTGCAGGTGGAGTGAATAAAGCATGCTTCTCAGATATGATTGACTGCAATTACAACATCTAACAAGTAGAGCAAAAGAGATATTGTCTAAGACGCATGGCATGATCAGTGCAACAGATGATATCTAAAGAAGGTCATTAGCACGCATTTTTCAGTTTTTGCAACCAAAAGCATCACCACATTTTCCAGTTGACAAGCAAGGTAAAGCATGAGATGCAAAAGCTAACTGATATCTACCAAGATAAGCATTGTTCAAAACAAAGTGCTTCAGCAAACTTGTTATCATTTCAATTTTCAAGCTTTTTCTTTTCTCTTTTTCATTTATGCCAGGGGTTATTTGCGTGTCAAACCTTATGCTGACTGACCAAGTCAAGCCTAGGCCAGAACTGGACCATCAGAAGCTTAAGACATTGGTCTTGGCATACACTACACTGTCCTAGTTCGTACCAAAGTGCTATGATACGCAGTCGAGAACAATGCAATGCGACAAAACAAACCCACCTGGATCTTTTCAAGTTTATGCATAAAAAGACATGGAAATTTCATTTTTCTAGATTTTTCATCATTTTTATAGCACATATCCATGTTTGAAAGCAAAAGGATGTCCAAGTTGCATGTTTGCATCTAAGTCAGGAACTAGCTACAAGGCATGTAACAGATAGCAAGAGCACTTAGCCTACACATGCTAGTTACCAGAAGCAATGGTGATCATTTTTCAAGTTTAAAGCGTAAAAGTCATGCATATGATAGATATCAGACATATCAAGTGAACTGAACCAAAGCATGATCAATGACAAGTATTCAAAAGCATGTACCAGCTAGAATAAGTAAAGCAGTACAATCATATAACAGAAGCAGCTCTAAAGTGTGATATGTGAATATGCAAGGTATGAACACACACAAAAAGACTCAAGAAAGGAATAAAGAAGAAAGAAAAACTAACGCAAAATATCCTTAGAAAGGATACACAACACCCAAATCCCCTCGTAAACGCTCAAAGGTAGACTGATCTAGGGGTTTGGTGAAAATGTCAGCCAACTGATGATGGGTATCAACATGAACAAGGTCAATAACACCTTTCTCATATTGATCCCGCAGAAAATGAAAGCGCACATCAATGTGTTTGGTTTTTGAATGGAGACACGGGTTTTTCCCTACACTAATAGCACTGGTGCTGTCGCAGAACAATGGAACCCTGGTAGGAAAGAACAACCCAAAATCTCGCAGAGTGGAAATCATCCAAACCAACTGTGAGCAGCAGCTAGCAACAACTACGTACTCAGCCTCTGTGGTCGAAAGAGAACCTCCAGATTTCTTTCGAGAAGACCAAGAGACAAGAGAAGAACCAAGAAACTGGCAAGTACCGGAAGTCGACTTGCGATCCAACCGGCACCCACCAAAGTCGGCATCCGAAAATCCAGATAAATCGAGAGAAGATGATGCTGAATAGAAAAGACCAAGATCAGGCACATAAGTGAGATACCTGAAGATGCGCTTGATAGCCTACCAATGAGACGCGCGTGGTGAAGACTGGAAACGCGTTCAAAGTCCCACGACGAACTGTATGTCCGGTCTTGTTGCCGTCAAGTACAACAGCGAACCGATCATCCCTCGAAACTCCCTTTCATTGACCTTGACGCCGCTCTCATCCTTGTCCAGACCCCCAGATGTGCCCATCGGGGTCATCTGCGGCTTCAACTCACCACCAAAGTCAAATTTTTTCAACATGTCACGAGTATACTTACCTTGGTGGATGAAGGTGCCGTCCATGGTCTGCTTGATCTGGAGCCCTAAGAAGTACTTGAGCTCACCCATGAGGCTCATCTCAAACTCACTGTGCATCTGCTCAGAGAACTTGGACACAAGAGAATCAATAGTATCGTCAAAAATAATATCGTCCACGTAAATCTGAGCAACTAAGAAGTCTGAAGCAACTCTGAGCAAAAAGAGATTCTTATCCATAGAACCCATCACAAAGCCCTTCCCCAACAAAAATTGCTTCAACCGGTCATACCAAGCCCTGGGGGCTTGCTTCAACCCGTATAAAGCTTTTTGCAGTTTAAAAACATGTCGAGGAAACTTGGGGTTCTCAAAACCGGGGGCTGCCTAACATAAACTTCCTCCTCTATAAACCCGTTCAGAAAAGCACTCTTAACATCCATTTGAAAAAGCTTAAAACCCTTCGAAACGACAAAAGCTAGAAGAATACGAATGGACTCAAGATGGGCAACAGGAGCGAAGGTTTCTTCAAAGTCAATACCTTCTTTCTGGCAATATCCCTGGGCAACTAGTCGAGCTTTGTTTCGCACCACAACCCCATCTTCACCTTGTTTGTTCTTGAATACCCACTTGGTGCCTATGGGGTTGCATCCTGGTGGCGGCTCAACTAGTGTCCAAACCCGATTGCGGACAAAGTTCTCAAGCTCTTCTTGCATAGCATTAATCCAATTAGAATCAGAAAGAGCATGAGAAACGTCTCTGGGCTCAAAAGATGCAACAAACGCAGATTCGGCAAACACAGCAAAAGAGGCAGAAGAACGCAAAGTTCTCTCAGTCAAATCACCAATGATGAGCTCTGAGGGGTGATCACGCTGAACTGCTCGGGTTCCCTGGTGATCAGAAGTCACCTCACCGGAGTCAGCAGCTGGCACCTCTGGACTCGACTGAGGGGGCTCGATCGTAGTGGAAGAAGTGATCAGAGGTCCACCCTCATCCTAAGTCGAAGTCTCAGAAGGTGTGGGCTCTGCTGGGGGTGCAGAAGGCCCACCCTCATCAGCAGCTGGAGTATCCTCATCTTCCTCGAAGATGGACTCTCCGAGCTCATCATCACCAGAAGGCTCAAAAGAAGGAGTCAAAGAAGGCAAGGACTCATCAAATGAAACTTCGCAAGTCTCGACAAGCTGCTGGGTTTCGAGTTTCCAAACACGGAAACCTCGAGAATGTAATGCATAACCAAGAAAAATACCATCCCAGCAACGAGACTCAAACTTGTCCAAATGCCCTCCCTTCTTGAGCACAAAGCACTTGCAGCCAAACGCTCGCAAGTGGCTCACCTTGGGCTGTCTGCCAAACCGCAGTTCATATGATGTCTTACCAAGGTAAGCTCTAAGAAAGATGCGGTTGGCCAGATAGCAAGCCGTGTTCATGGCTTCAGCCCAAAAATGCCTAGGAGTCCTGTGCTCATCGAGCATCGTCCTGGCCATCTCGACTAGCGTGCGGTTCTTTCGTTCCACAACGCCGTTCTGTGGGGGAGTGTAAGGAGAAGAAAACTGATGGTCAAGACCTTGATCACTACAGAAGCTGACGAACTGAGAGTTCTTGAACTCAGAGCCGTTGTCAGAGCGAATTGCTCGCATCCGACCATTGTTCTCATTCTTCAGCTTCAAAATCAAGTCATGAACAAACTGAAACGTCTCATCCTTAGACTCTAAAAAGAAAACCCACGAGAATCGAGAAAAGTCGTCAACAATTACAAGTGCGTACCACTTCCCACCGACTGAACGTACCTGAGCTGGACCAACAGTGTCCAAGTGTAAAAGTTCGCCCGGATACGAAGTCTTCACCTGAGTCACAGGTGAGTGAGAAGCAACAACCATTTTCCTGTGACGACAGGGATGACAAACTAGATCCTTCTTCATCTTAAGCTTGGGCAATCCTCGGATGAGGTCCATAGAGCTCAACCTGACTAGCAGATCAAAACTCAAATGACCTAACCTCCTATGCCACTTCCAGAGCTCAGAGGAGGATCCAGCAATCAAACAGCGAGAAGGGCCAAAAGAACTAGAGAACTCAATTCGAAAAACTTTACCGAATGGTAAAATCTGGCAAATCAAAGACCCTCTAGAATCAAACACAGAAGAATTGCCCTTCTTAAAACGCACTTCCAAACCATCCTCAAGAAGTTGCGAAACAGAAATCAAATTGAAGTTCAGCTAAGGTAGCTAGATGAGATGGGCAATCAACACAGGGTGCGACGACAGTGGCTTGAGCATCTTTCAGCTCCAGCTGAGCGCTTTCAAGCTCAGCGGCCAAAGCGTCCCTCTCATCAACCCTTTCTGTGTACTTGGACTTCAGAGTCGACAAGTCACACAGAAGCACCTCACACTTTGAGCACTCACTGCTATCACCCAAACAGGGGAAAGAAGGTAGACTCTCAATTCTGCCGTTGGCTACGGCAAGCTCACTCTCTAACTCATATATCCTCTTCTTAGCCCCCTAAGCAGTTTTTCCCGATATTTCAACTCCTAACGATTGCTCTCAAGTAAATCAACGATTTCGTGCTCATAGGATGATACCTTTTCGTTGTCGTCGTTGTCGGAGTCGTCGGAGGAGCTCTTTTCTTCCTTATCCCCAAGAGCCATTGAACAGAAGCTCTTGCGGGATCATCGGCGCTGGTGTGAGCGGCTCTTCGGCTTGTCTCCGAAGGCCATGAAGCAGAGACCCGCCGGATCGTCCTTGTCCTTCCCCTTCCTGATGGCGATCTCCTCATCGCTTGAGCTCGATGAAGAGGAAGAAGACGTGGACCGCTTGGAGTAGCTCTTCTCCATTTCGGCGAAGAAGGCCTTGTCGCGCTTCTTGTTCTCTCACCGGTAGTCCTTCAGGGCCTTCTTGGAGAATCTGGTCTTCGGCTTGCCCTTGTTGAAGGAAGAGCTGTCGTGCTTGCCGGAGTCGTGGAAGCCACCGGTGCCCTTCTTGTGTCCATTGCGCTTGGGGCAGTCGGTGATGAAGTGTCCTGGATCACCACACTCAAAGCACCCGGATTTTGTGCCGTGTCTTTTGAACATTCTCTTGTCATAGACACGAAGCACCCGGTTGTTAAAAAGACACAAATCATCATCACCCAACAACTCAAGCTGGTCCTCAGTGATAGACATCAAAGAGAACCCAGCACAGCTCACAGAAGAGGGATCAACAGAAGGTGTAGCAAGGGCCAGAGATTTTGATCCAGAACCAGTGAGATTTGATCTCAGCTGGAGATCAACCTCAGTAGCCTTCAGCTTGCTAAACAACTCAGAAATGGTCAAGGTATCATAAGAAGTACTCTCAATGATAGAAGATACCTTGATCTCCCAGATCTTTGGGTCCAAGGTATGGAGAACCTTGAGCGCCTGCTCATGATCTGAGACTAACTGAGCACCCTCAGCCTTGTTGTCCCGAAGCTTGTTTATGATCGACTGAAAATGACCAGACAAAGCCTCAACATATTCACCCGGCTTCTGTGTGAAATTCTCATATTCACGCCGGTAGGTCTGATAGAGCCGAGCCTTGAACTATGCTGTTCCCTCATGGTGTGCCTTGAGGGTAGCCCAGATCTCTCTCGCAGTGGAGAGATGGCTCACACGCTCAAACTCAGTGGGACCTAAACCTGAGAAAAGAATGTTCACAGCCTTACTGTTGCTCAGATGCTGAGCAATGATACTAGCAGTACCCTGCTCAACGACTAACAATATGACAAACGTGGTGTGAACGCAAATGTCCGAAATGTCCGAACCCTGGCTCATGAGATAGGCTCGCATGCGAGTCTTCCAATAGTTATAGCAATACGCTTCCAAGGACGGGACCTTGCCAGGAGATGTCATGGTCACTACTGGGGTTTAGAACCGGTTAAGGTATGGAAAAACCCTAACCTTGCTCTGATACCACTTGTCGGACCGAAAGTAGCGACCAGAGGGGGGTGAATAGGCGCCTTAAAAATTCTTTCGAATATATGGCCTGTTCCCAACACCCATCGCACCTCAAAAGGCTAAGCAGCAGAAAATGAACAGATAGCCTAAGTCTAAAGGTATCTAGCCTAGAAGCAGCTGATGTTAAATAGAGAACTACCAAAGCAGTGCAACTAGGCAGATAAACAAAGTATACTAGACATGTCAGGCCAAACTTCTCAATGAAATGATCTAAGTATATATAAAGTGAGATGAGAAGTTACTGTTCAGATTTGTCTCCTGTTCGGAACTTGGCGAAGCCTGCTTCGCCCGTCGAGGTCTGCTTCGGTGATCGAAGCCTGCATCGCTGGTCGAAGCCTGCTTCACTGGTCGAAGCCTGCTTCGTAGGTTAGTTGCGAAGCTTGCCGAAGGCTGTTGTGAAAATGCTGAAGGTGTGTTTTGGTCTAGCCTAGTTCGAAGTAGCAGGGAGCGAAGTATGCTTCGAAGCGAAGTCCGG
Organism: Zizania palustris; assembly: GCA_019279435.1. Lineage (NCBI taxonomy): Eukaryota > Viridiplantae > Streptophyta > Magnoliopsida > Poales > Poaceae > Zizania > Zizania palustris. Next base: position 19,121,319 of record JAAALK010000081.1, read on the forward strand.
AAGTATCGAAGCTAACTTTGAACCGAGTGCTTCGAAGCCTATTCTTCGAACAGATTTGCTTCGAACACAACGCACAGACAAACAACCTTCGAAAAGAGAAGCGAAGGCTGACACGCGATAGAGAAACCAAAGCGAAGCCTATGTTCTACCTTCGAACAAAACGCATCAAGAACCTTCGAAGAGGATGGATGCAAACACTGAGCGAAGTCTAACAGAAAGACAAGCTTCAAAGCCAACTTCGAAACCTGTCGAAGTATGGACTTCGAAGAGCTCAAGTCGGAGTACCTTCGCCCAAACGTTCGAAGTATGAAATGCTGATAGTTCAAAAAGTACTTCGAAGCTTAGCAACACAGCACAAACTTGAAGTCGAAGTTCAAACGAAGCCTTCGAAGATTTCAGATCGAAGCCTGCCTCTCGGAGCTGAGGGGCTTCGAACAGAGAAGGGGCTTCGCCAGAGAACAGCCAGAAAAGGGACTTTAGTCCTGTCAACTCGATCAAAAAGTTGAGCAGTAAAAGCAAAAAGCTGGTACTAGTGTACTGTTGCTACAGTGTAGTAGTACTACTTGCAACAGCAAGAACTAGTACTACTTGCGTGAAGAACACACGCAACAGAAGCACAAATGCTCAGGAAAAACAGCTATGCATGTGAAACGAAGCCATGAAAACTGCTTCAAAAATGCTGCGCACAATTAAGGAACAGAAGCTTCACAGCATCAGAACGAATGAAATAAATGCAAGCCAAAATCACATGAACAGCAGCCTGGCGGCGCACAACCGAGAAGAGAGAGAGAGAGAAAGCAAGAGGCAAAATGACCCAAAGGAGTAGTATTGATTTCAGCCAAAAGGGTAGTCCAACCCTAGGGATTGGGGTCCTATTTATAGGCTGCCCAATGGCCTAGAATATTCCACCAGCCCCTTAGGGTTTTTTACAGACGCTAAATAAAGGAAATGACTCAACAGCCCTTAGGTATTTTTACAGACACGACTGACTGACTGTGGGCCTAGAGATACAGATGACTTATCGGGAAGCTAGGCTTTCGTAGCGACTATGGCTTCTCTTCTGGACAGTCCGATACAAGATCAACGGTTGTCAGTGTTGCACCGAAACTGACAAAGCCTCCACCGACTTTGCACCAGGTACCCGGATTGGGCCGGCCCGATTCCGCAGCTCTCTCAGCCCGGCAATCACTCACCGCCCATGTACCTGAGTCAACCCTGGTCAACAACCCAGTGGGTCTTCTACTGCTTCTGTCCCATGTACCCGGATTGGGCCAGCCTGACTTCGCAGTCTCCTCTGCCCGACAATCGCTTGCTGCCCGTGTACCTGAGTCACACGCGGCCCATGAAACAGCAGATCTCTTCTTCTTTTGTCCTCTTTGACTATCATTGACAACGACTCATCACTTCTGGAGCCATGAGGCCCACGCTATTCAGCATGGCTCCTCAATCTCCCCCTTGATGAGTGCATTGTCAACACTCCTCTTTTTCAGCTCTTCAGCACCTGCGAGCAAATGTGGAAACATGAAAACAAAGTACAAGAAAAAACAAAGAAGAAAAAAAATAAGGTAAAAAGTTTAACCCTAATGACCAAAAGCCGAGCAAAAGCAAGAAGCGGTCATTGTGGTTAACCAAAACGTAAAATCTCAAATGAGTGCGATTTCAGAACAATAAGGATATCAACAGAGTAAGAACTCCCCCTTAAACTCTGATCCCAAATTTTCTCCCCCTTGTTGACAAGTGAACTCATCAAGCACTCAAAAGAGACACAGACTCCCCCTGAAACGCAACTCCCCCTCAAAATATGCAGTGAACACAATTGAGGTGCAGGTGGAGTGAATAAAGCATGCTTCTCAGATATGATTGACTGCAATTACAACATCTAACAAGTAGAGCAAAAGAGATATTGTCTAAGACGCATGACATGATCAGTGCAACAGATGATATCTAAAGAAGGTCATTAGCACACATTTTTCAGTTTTTGCAACCAAAAGCATCACCACATTTTCCAGTTGACAAGCAAGGTAAAGCATGAGATGCAAAAGCTAACTGATATCTACCAAGATAAGCATTGTTCAAAACAAAGTGCTTCAGCAAACTTGTTATCATTTCAATTTTCAAGCTTTTTCTTTTCTCTTTTTCATTTATGCCAGGGGTTATTTGCGTGTCAAACCTTATGTTGACCGACCAAGTCAAGCCTAGGCCAGAACTGGACCATCAGAAGCTTAAGACATTGGTCTTGGCATACACTACACTGTCCTAGTTCGTACCAAAGTGCTATGATACGCAGTCCAGAACAATGCAATGCGACAAAACAAACCCACCTGGATCTTTTCAAGTTTATGCATAAAAAGACATGGAAATTTCATTTTTCTAGATTTTTCATCATTTTTATAGCACATATCCATGTTTGAAAGCAAAAGGATGTCCAAGTTGCATGTTTGCATCTAAGTCAGGAACTAGCTACAAGGCATGTAATAGATAGCAAGAGCACTTAGCCTACACATGCTAGTTACCAGAAGCAATGGTGATCATTTTCAAGTTTAAAGCGTAAAAGCCATGCATATGACAGATATCAGACATATCAAGTGAACTGAACCAAAGCATGATCAATGACAAGTATTCAAAAGCATGTACCAGCTAGAATAAGTAAAGCAGTACAATCATATAACAGAAGCAGCTCTAAAGTGTGATATGTGAATATGCAAGGTATGAACACACACAAAAAGACTCAAGAAAGGAATAAAGAAGAAAGAAAAACTAACGCAAAATATCCTTAGAAAGGATACACAACACCCAAATCCCCTCGTAAACGCTCAAAGGTAGACTGATCTAGGGGTTTGGTGAAAATGTCAGCCAACTGATGATGGGTATCAACATGAACAAGGTCAATAACACCTTTCTCATATTGATCCCGCAGAAAATGAAAGCGCACATCAATGTGTTTGGTTTTTGAATGGAGACACGGGTTTTTCCCTACACTAATAGCACTGGTGCTGTCGCAAAACAAGGGAACCCTGGTAGGAAAGAACAACCCAAAATCTCGCAGAGTGGAAATCATCCAAACCAACTGTGAGCAGCAGCTAGCAGCAGCTACGTACTCAGCCTCTGTGGTCGAAAGAGCAACTCCAGATTGCTTTCGAGAAGACCAAGAGACAAGAGAAGAACCAAGAAACTGGCAAGTACCGGAAGTCGACTTGCGATCCAACCGACACCCACCAAAGTCGGCATCCAAAAATCCAGATAAATCGAGAGAAGATGATGCTGAATAGAAAAGACCAAGATCAGGCGCATAAGTGAGATACCTGAAGATGCGCTTGACAGCCTGCCGATGAGACGCGCGTGGTGAAGACTGGAAACGCGTGCAAAGTCCCACGGAGAACTGTATGTCCGGTCTTGTTGTCGTCAAGTACAACAGCGAACCGATCATCCCTCGAAACTCCCTTTCATTGACCTTGACGCCACTCTCATCCTTGTCCAGACCCCCATATGTTCCCATCGGGGTCATCTGCGGCTTCAACTCACCACCAAAGTCAAAATTTTTCAACATGTCACGAGTATACTTACCTTGGTGGATGAAGGTGCCGTCCTTGGTCTGCTTGATCTGGAGCCCTAAGAAGTACTTGAGCTCACCCATGAGGCTCATCTCAAACTCACTGTGCATCTACTCAGAGAACTTGGACACAAGAGAATCAGTAGTACCGCCAAAAATAATATCGTCCACGTAAATCTGAGCAACTAAGAAGTCTGAAGCAACTCTGAGCAAAAAGAGAGTCTTATCCACAGAACCCATCACAAAGCCCTTCCCCAACAAAAATTTCTTCAACCAGTCATACCAAGCCCTGGGGGCTTGCTTCAACCCGTATAAAGCTTTTTGCAGTTTAAAAACATGTCGAGGAAACTTGGGGTTCTCAAAACCGGGGGGCTGCCTAACATAAACTTCCTCCTCTATAAACCCGTTCAGAAAAGCACTCTTAACATCCATTTGAAAAAGCTTAAAACCCTTCGAAATGACAAAAGCTAGAAGAATACGAATGGACTCAAGACGGGCAACAAAAGCTATTCAGCATGGCTCCTCATCAATACACATGCGCCATTTGCCGGAGCCCTTTTTCCTGACAAAAACAGGATTAGCTAGCCACTCCGTATGGGCTACTTCTCTGATGATGCCAGCCCTTAGAAACTTTTCCACTTCTATCTTGGTGAGGTCTGCCCTCTCTGCTGATAATTTACGGAGCCACTGGCGTACTGTCCTAGCCTTCGGGTTGACAAGCAAACTATGCTCGATGATACTCCGGTCAACCCCGATGATGTCTTCGTCGGTCCAAGCAAAGATGTCCAAATTTTGCTTGACTACTTCCTCTAACGGAGCAGCTATCTCCGGAGATAGCCCCTTGCCAAACTGAATCGGGTATTCTTTGCCATCCTTCAGAATTATCTTCGTGACGACATCACCTTCCAGGCTTGGCTTGAGGGAAAGGCCCTTCGAAGAGTTTGAAAACTCCGAAACCTCCTCTGTGTGCTCTGACACAGTGTGCACTTGCCGAGGGTCCAATGGCTGACCGTGGCCATACTCCGTTCTTCGGGCTACAGCTTGGTCTCCTGAGACAGTAATAACTCCACCTTGCGTGGGCATCTTGAGACATAAGTAGTTGTGATGTGCTATAGCCCCGAACTGGTTCAACATCCCCCGACCAAAAATCACATTACAAGCATATGTGGCGTCGATGACGTCGAAGATCACTTCTTCCACCCTGGCCAAGGGCCCCTCTCTGAAGGCAACCTCGAGGCCTATCTGGTCGAGGTCATTGAGAGGCGGACCTACGAAGCCTTGGAGTGGGCGGGCTGCCAGAAGTAGATGCCTTCGAGGAATGCACATCTGATCGAAGGCTTGGACAAAAAGTATATCTGCGGAGCTCCCGCCATCCACCAGGATCCTTCGAACTTCGACCCCAGCTATATCCGCTGAAATGACTAGGGGGTCAGCATGAGGGAATTTCACCCCTGCGGCATCATTGGTAGTAAAGGAAATAGGTACATGAGACCACTCGGGCATTCCTTCTGCAGAATTCGAGGTCCCTATGTGCCCTACTTCGCGGACGTATTCTCGTCGATGCCTTTTTGACATTTTTCCGAGGGTCCCCCTCCGGAGATGGGCAAGACCACTCGCTTTCCGCGATCTTGGGGATCTTCCTGCTTCGGTGGTGGCATAATATTGGCCACCGGTAGTTGCACGGGTGCTTTAGGGATGCCGGCTCGGGCCACGGCTTGCACGGGCTCCGAGCGTGCCACTAGAGGGGCTCGATCCGAAGTATTCACCCCGAAGGGTTAATACCGCCTTACAATCCTTCGTGTCATGGCTTCTATTCTCGCCATGCACACAACAGAAAAAGCTCTGGCGCCTGCCAGGTATTCTTTCTTGGGGCTTCGAAGCTCCAACCTTGAAGCCTTGCGCCTGCTGAAAGTTGGCAGGTGCCTTCAGGGCAGAGGGTGCAATATTCAACACCTTGGAGCAGAAGTGCTTCTTTCCCCACCTATGATCGTTGAAATGATTGTCATGAGGGGTTTCGGAGAGGTTGAGACTTCAGGCTCCGTCTTCACTTCTCGAAGGGCTGGTGCAGGTGCTGCAGTTCTTCGGAGGCAGCCTTCCTCCACTTTGGCATACTGTTCGAAGTATGCCATCAGTTGTGCCACGGATGACACCGGTTTCCGATGAAGCTTGCTGAGGAGATCTGGGTTCAACACCCCTTCGCGCGGCATCGACTACGAAGAGGTAGACAAGCCCTTGTTCTGCGATTTGGTGTGGGCGAAGCACGTGAAGTATTCCTAAACCGTCTCCCCTTCTCGCTGCTTCACCTAAAATAAACTCCCCGTAGACATTGGGGCCACAAATGTACCTTGGAAGTTGTTTACAAACTTCCTCTTCAACTGCTCCCATGACTTGATCGATCCTGGCTTTAGAGACCAGAACCATCAGAGAGCTACTCCTTAGAGAGCGAGGGGGAAGCACTTCGCCATTGTGTTACACACTCCTCCACTGGCTTCTATCGCTAGAGCATACGAACGAGCGAATTCTCCGGGGTCAGACCCACCAGAATACTTATGCAGCTTCGAGGCTTTAAACCTGGGATCGAAGGGCACCTTCTGTAGGTCCGAATGCAACAGAGACTCGTCATTGAAGGATGCATTCTCGGCCTCCTCCAGGACTTGGACAGCTTCGGGAGGGTTGCCGGCATCACCGTCTTGAGGCCCTTCTAGAGTATGGGTGGAAGCTTGAGAGCGGAGTCGATCGGCGGCATCTTGCCTCCATCTTTCCACTTCTTCTTGAAGTCACGCTACTTGGGTAGCCTCGTCCTCAGGAAGGTCTTCATCTCCTTCGGAGGGGAGCTTCGGGTCTCAGGAACTGGCGTAGTCAGTTCGGAGCATCGTGGGAGCGGCTCAGGGGCCTCTGGGTGCTCGACATCTAGCGGCCACTTCGGGGGTTACCGGGATGACATAAGGTCCTGCTCCGTTGGTCTGAGGGGACCTTCGGGGAGGATCGGAGGCTAGGCTCTGCTTGGGAGGCATAGCTAGTGAAGATGATGTCTGAAGACCATGGACTTTGATTGGTTTGGGAAGGTGAGGAAAGGCCTTTGAGCTGTACTAGGAATCCCCTTACCGAAGGGTGCGCAGAATCTTGAGACTCCGAAGCTCCCTCCACATGTGCTCTTCGAAGCACAATCAGCAGTAGAGAAGTAGCTTTTAGAACTAGGATCCCCACAAACGGCGACAACTGTTGGCACAAAAGATTATGCTAATAGGTTCCTGAAGATTAAGAACTAACAAACAGAAAGCTTGTGTTGAGAACTATTCCGAGCCTCTGAATAGGATAATAGCTCGATGTAGTCCGAAAGTATGTGTTGAATAGCTGAGTATTCGATGCCTATTACAGGGTAAGAAGGGGGTATTTATAGGCAAAAAGTCTAATGAAAAGACCTATTTACCCCTCAATTACAACCGACATAGTGGAAACTATTCGGTACCCCATATAGGGTTAAAATAGTAAAATCTATCCAGAGAAGGTAGATAAGGCAGCTGTCTTATTTGTCTTGCTGTTTTCCACCAAAGCTTCGGAGCCTTGCGGAGGGTACCTTCGGCCCATGAAGCAAGTCGAAGCATCCTTCGGCCTAGAAACTTCATCACCTCTGGAGATGAACGCAAGCTTTATACTAATAAGCCATCTTTGACTGTTGATTTCCAAAGTCCCGAGGATGAAGTGTTTTCCCCAATAGTGTTCCATTTAGTTAGTGTGTTTGGTTAAAAGCTTGAAGGATAAAATAAAATAGAATGGTTAATGACTATTCTAAATTTTAGATATAGGATAGTTTCATTCTAGTTTAGCATTGTGGACTCTTGTCATTCTCACATCTTAATTAGGGTGTTTCATTCCAGTAATTTTTGGATGGTCTCCTTTAGTATCTAGCATTTAGAAGATTATTCTCTTGTAAAAGTTACTTCATCTCACTTTACCTACTTACTAAATACTAAAAATTAGATGATACTATATCCCATAAATCAAACACACACTTAAAAATTATGTGTTATTCTGTGATCAGTTTACGTACAATTTTTACGTGTAGTTAGCCGACGGATCGCCTGGCCAACAAGAGTTTAGCCTCCTATGTTTTACAAATCAAAATTTTTTTCCATTACATTAGAATTTACTAACAATTATAAAATTTATAAACTAAAAATGATTTAAATTGGCTATTTGTTTCAACATGTCATCTGTCTCCATAGTTTAAATTGATTGAAAATGAGATAGAGAGATAGATTGTGCTCCCTAGTTTCGAAGAGGCGTAGAGGAAGAATAGAAAACGGAACGAGATAGGGAGAGAAATAAGAAGATAATTGGATAAGGATTTTAAGTGAAATTTATATAAAAATAAGATAGGAGTGAAATGAGTTGTTGGTTAGAGATATCCTTAGTTCCACTATATGCTTGTTCAATTCTCCCTCTCTCCCGTTACTTCTCATTTTTCTAAATCTTTATTTTTACATCTTTATTTATCGAGAAGTTTTACTAATTCAATACACCACCTATGACTTAATAAAATAATTTCCTTATTAATAACATATATTTTCATCTGTACACTTAGGGTCCATTTGGTTTGGGTACGGGGATGAATAGGATGATCTCATCCATAAATTTAGGGATGGAATGATATATTTGATGTGTTTGGTTAGATGCATGGGATTAGACAATTTTTTGTTTGGTTAGAAGTATATAACTTGAATGAGATAATATTTAGTGGGACCCACTTGTCAAATATATTTTTTAACAAAAATATAATCATATGGGATCTTATTTTATAGATTAAATTATAATCAATACAATGATGTAATTAGATCATAAATTGAATATATAATTTGGAAGTAAAAATCATTTGAATATTAATAAACGAAAAATTAAATGTGTAATAATCAATTTCGTCCAATACTGGATGAACTCAACTAGAAAAATTTCCTAAATCACTTCATCCAGCATATTGAAAGAATATTTTTTTCGGTGGCTATCTCATCCACTTTCACCCTCCAACCAAATAATTAACAGTATGAAATAATCCTATCCCATTAAGCGATAGGCAAACCAATCACATTCTTACCTACCTTGTATCTTTGACTTAGTTTTTTTAAAATAAAATATTCCAAAGTAACTTTAAAATAAAGTTACGAGGCACTTCAGCCGTCTTTCCTTCCCCTGTTTTTTTACCGGGCCAAATTTTTCCATGCCATTACAATTTTCACGGTTTTGAAATATGCCATCGGCGTGTCACTGACAGATGGGACCTACCACAGTCACTGACAGTGGCATTTTTCAAATTACGGAAAATTGTAATGGCATGTTTACAAAAATTCCTTTTTTACCGCTGTTGTTTTTTATCATAAAGTCAGCCAAACAAAAGTAGTGACATTGGGGGATGTGCCCTGCAGCTCAGTGCTTTGAGCAATAGCTATTGTGCATCAACTTATTTCCTCACTCCTTTTTCCATAATTCAAATAATTAAATTTACAATTCCTTCCCATAATATTATAATTTTAATAATATAATAATTCTGAATAACAATATATTCGTTGTATTACGAAATATCAAATATAATCATAAGATATGATATTATGGGAGAGGGTAGTAAAATTCTGGCCATTGATTTTAACACAGATTATAAATACATCAAATCCTTGCTAAAATATAGTAGTTTTTAGATTTCGACACATCATTAAAGAGTAAAATAGTTATGTGGGTGAGTGCGAGCTTGAAGTTACGTGGAGTAATTAGTTATAAAATCCAAAAGTAATTATATAGTATAACAAATTGAAATATTTACTCAATAACAACAAACTACACAAAAATTTATATAACTTCTATGTACTAAATGAATTTTTAATTTGATAGTTATTTGTAAAAATATAAAGATGCTCTTTTGAATTTTCAGGCTCGCGCAATAGGCATCAAACATAGATTCTAATGTAGTAGTTTACTCTGTGACCATTTTCCACAGTTCAAAAATAGCTTAAAGAGACAATGGAGCTGATTATTACTACATTCATTCTAAAATACAAGACATATTGTTGGTGCAAAAGTTATACCAACAGGTTCTCGGTAATCAAGAACGAACAAACAAGAAGTTTGCGCTTCAGGACTAACTCGAGCCTCCGTAAAGGATAATAGCTCAAGTGGTCCGAATGTGTGTGTTTGAACAACTAGTTCTCGGCCTCTTTTACAAGGTACAAAGGGGGTATTTATAGGGAAAAAACATAAGGAAAAGACCTATTTACCCCTAAATTACAACCGACATAGTAGAATCTATTCGGTATTATAAACAAGGTTATACACGGTAAAGTGCTGCAGGGTAGATGGATAAGCTGAATATCCAATCAATCATGTCCTTCTGCTTCGAGGCCTCCATCTTCCCTTCGGAGGGTTCTCTAGGACTTCGCACCGTGGCACCCTCCGGTCGTGGCGACGTATGCTCCGAACAGCAGTTCGCCACCTTCGGGATCCTTGCTGAGCCCACGAAGGGTTACTCTTTAAGTCTGGGAAATAGAGTAATTTCCCCCAACAGTAGCCCCTCGAATACGCCTTTCTGTAGTTAACCTGTTTTATAAAGAAGGCAGTATACGAAAAGAACATTTCTAATTTCTGAGGCTTAAAGAGGATTCGAAGATGCAGTGACTTAGCCCAGGATTTTGGATCCAATACTTTCGAACCTTTGTCTTCAAGTTTTTGATATAGTAAGAGAACTCACTGGGAATGGAACGGTTTTAGAGTGTGAGCGCCGTGACGACGGTTGCGGAGTATCCTCGTCGTGGAGACGGTTACGGAGTACCCTCGTCGTGGAGACGGTTCTGGAGGGCAAACGTCGTGGAGTACCCTCTGTAAAAAAAGGTAACGGTCGATTTCTTCAGCGGTTTATACGCCGTTCCAGTGACCGGACCCACTTGTCAGTGACGGGGGCAGGACCTGCAATGTGAAACCAACCGAAGAGTAGTACTGGTCGCATGGTTATAAAAAGGGGAAAACGAAGATTAACCGAGAGTTTTTACTGCATTCACCACCTGCAATTCACCTTTCCCCCAATCTTCCAAACTCCTCGAACGTTTGAGAGCGATGGCGAGAACTAGCCACACCACTCCCGCAGCGGCCAATACCTTGGCGCAGAGACAGGCGTGGGCTGCTTCAGCAGCAGCGGTAATGGCGGGAGGTCCGAGCGGTGCTTGGCCCAGGAATCCTCGGGCGCTCCGCCCGCCTTCCAAGAAGAAGATTGCGCAAAGCTTCATCATCGGCCAATCCTTGAGCACCGCTGAATCCATAGAGGAAGCAGTGGAGGAGAAGCTGGGAGCTGGAATGAGGACCCGAGTTCCTGGGACAGAATCAACTCCACGACCACGAAGCGGAGAGGTGGTGGTCTTCGAAGCTTTTTTCGAGGCAGGTCTGGGACTGCCAGCTGTGGATTTCCTGGCAGAGGTGTTGGACTTGTTCCACATAACCCTGCCTCAGCTGTCCCCCAATGCGATCGTCCGTCTGGCTGTCTTCGAATGGGCGCTTCGGGCGGAGGGATGCGAAGGTCGCTCCGAAATCTTCGCGGCAACCCACGAGGCCATCTGCCAACCGAAGCCTCAAGATGGGCCAGGGGACTCCAAGGTGACGATAGCCTTCGGCAGCGTCAACTTCCAGCTGCGGAAGGAGCATGCTCTCCATTTCCCTGCCAAAGCCATAAATGACCGGTGGTACACGAACTGGATACTTCGGTGGTTCTACGCCGAAGTAGGAGAGGACTCCCCTCTCTCGGGTCCTCTCCAAGAGATCTGGTTTCGGAAGGAGGCTGACATCTCCCCGAACCCTAGCTTGCTCACGACGAGGCTAGGGTTGCTTGCTTCAGTGGCACGCCTCATGAGCATGCGCGACCTAGCCGAGGAGTTCGTCGGGCTTCGAATCCCTCCCCTCGGAGCCAACTGGCCGATCGTAATCCCACAAGCCTCGGAGGGGGACCTCCGAAACTTAGGTACACCTTCTTCCTGTTGCATCATATTATATGAACAAATTAATTATACTCATACTTTTTATACCTCTTTCTTTCAGCAGCGCCTCTGGCATTAGCTCCGGATGACATAGTTCGGGCCACCGAACGAATTCTCGGAGCCCCTTCGGTGGCCGAGAGGCAGAGAAGGCTGGAGTTGGTGGGGAGTTGGGAGCGATCCAACAGGGTGTGGAGAGCCCTCGGCATGGAGCCCCCGCAGCTTCCCGACTTCGCCCCAACCGGAGCGGCTGGCCGCAAGAGGAAAGCAGCGGCCGAGCCCTCCAAGAAAGCCGGTAAACAGCCGCTTCAGAAGAAGGCAGTGAAGCAACCTCCTCACTTGACGCCTGCTTCGTCTTCTTCATCGCCAGACGAGTGGAGCCCAACTCCCAAAGAGGTAGAAGACTCCGAAGGCGCGACGGCGGCGGCCTTCGAGGCCTACCTCCTGGTTGACGAAGATATGGGGGAGGTCCCCCCAAACACCTCCGTCAGGGAGGGGGTTAGCGTAACTCCAACGACTCCTCCCGCACCCGTCGCCGTGCCGGTGGAGTCGGACTCTACTCCCGACTTTCCCACACTCGAAGCGGTCCCTGCGGAGACTGTGACTCCGACGGAGGATACCGAGGGCAGGACCTCAGGGGATGACTTCGCCAACATCCTCCAGATGTACGAAGTCTTGGAGGATCCAGCGATCCTTCCTCAAGAAGCTCTCAGAGGTATTTTTCCGAAGCTCCTCCCTTTTGTCAATACTCGCCTGCTATCTGTAAAACACGCTTATTAATCTTGCTATTGAAGTAGGTACCTCTTCGGGTACCGAAGCTTTGGTGGCGCCCGAAGTCCCCGGTTCTTCGGAGACGGTTATCCGAGCGGACCCTTCTGCTCCTCTGGGGGCTCCGAGCCTGGTGGCAGAGAACGTGTCCTTCGGGGCGGACGACGTGCTTCCCGGGACGGAGTTGGCTCCGGCTGCGGCCACCTCGACCACCGAAGTCGCCTCCAATAATGTGGTTCCGACCAGAGAGGTGGTGGCCGGGGGTCGGAGTGCTCTTGCTTCTCCCCCCTTCGTGCCGGGGAGGGGTAAGAGCATTTCTAGCCTTGGCCTTCGTCCTGGCCAAACCGCACCCTCCGTCGGCAATTCGGAGGACGAGGCCGCAGCGGATGACGCCCAAGCTTTGTCTTGGCTTCCTCTACTGGCTCCTTTCATGGAGCACCAGAGCGGCCTTCGAAGACTCATGGAGCCCCTGGCCGAGAGAAGCCAAGACATTGCTAACTCGGAGTTGATCTCCGTCTTGAGCGAGACTAGGGCTTCGACCCTCAACACGGCCCTCGAAAGGGCTGCCCTTCAGGTATGAAAAAGATACCACAGTTGCTATATACTAATGGTCATAACTTCTTTAGTGCTTACCTATCTCTTCTTGCAGCAATTTTCCCTTGCTAGAGCGGCAGCGACTTCCAACGAGGTCGAAATTAATCGACTCAACCGGAAGGTCACTACCCTCCAGACGGCCCTTGACGACTCCACCGGGAGGTCCCTCAGGCTGGAGGAAGAAGTTTTGGAGGAACGGAAGGCTAGGGCAGCATCTGACGAAGCCCTCGAAGCCCTCCGTTCGTCAGCCCAAGAAGCTGAGGCCGAACGCGTTGTCCTCCGCGCGGAGGTCGAAAAGCTCCGTCAGGATGCAGCTACCTCGAGCGCACAGTTGGTGGAGCTTCGGGGGGCTCTTAGCCAGGCGATGGCCCACAAAAGTTCTTTGATGCTCCGGGTGGCCGCAGTGGACGCGACTGTTGCGAACCTGGAAGCGGCAGAGAGGAAAAATTCTAGTACTGCTGATCGTACCTTGGAAGCTCTTCAGGGTACGTTGGAGTACTTCGGCACTATGTGCCCTTCGTCCTCCGCCGCAGCCTACGAGCCACTCGACCGAAAGCTGACGAGGATCCAGGTTACTTCATCGCTGATGAAGAAATCCGGCATTCGGTACGGGGAGATCTCCGGACAGTGTGCTGGCATCGGGGTTCTTCGTCACCTCGAGTCTCTTCGGATCCCTCTTGGCTCGGTTGGAAGCTCGTCCCCTGGAGGCTTCGCGGATGATGACTTGCTGCGGCCATCTTCGGAGGTGGCTTTGGCTTGGGAAGCCTTCCGGTCAGTCTGGAAGACGGACCATAAGGTCGCTGCTAAGGCCTGGATCGACGAGGATCGCCGGCAGAAGCAAGCTCAAACGAAGCCACCACTCCCTGATTCGCCAGCCCCTCCGGTTCCTGCTCCGCCAGCCGACCCGCAGGTATAGCCGCTTTGGACCACTGTGTACCTGTGGCCTTGTAAACCTTTGTTTTATTAATGAAAAAGTTATAAACAGTACTCGTCTTGGGTGTTCTGCTCTTTTTTAGGTTTTGTCATGCCCTTCGAGCCCTGACTTCGAACTTCTAGAAACTACCGTCGAGCTTCGAAAGGAGTGGGCAATCCTTGAGAGTTTGAGGCCTTACCGCCGTTCCCACTTCTCTGTTCCTCGCGGAGACGGGGGGGAGGTTACCCTTGAAGTACGAAGGGACGTTTTATCTTATATTAAAGAGGAAGAGAAGGCGGAGGGGTCTTCATCTTCCGAACCTATTGACTGGTCCGACTCGGAGTACCAAGCTGAAAACCCTGCAGAGGCAGACTCCGAAAGGCTCTTGACATGGGCTGAACTTCAGGAGGAGCAGAAGAAACTGCGAGCCTCGAGAAAAAAGAGAAGTACCCGGCCTAAAAGGACGACTTCAAGCTCCGAGGGGCAAAGTAGCCGCAGGGGTAGCTCTAGGGGTCAAAAGGGTCTCCGTTTTTATTTGGGTTTAGATAACAATTTTTCTTGATGTATGAGTATAATATTTTAATGTGGAATGCTTCGACAGTATGCCGTGTGACTCCTACCCTCCTACCCCCCTTGTGGGTGGCGGAGCCTTTATCATACAAAAGGGTTCGCTAGGCACAATGATTGTCCGAACACCTGCATGCTTCGAATTTGCATATCTCATCATCAAAGTTTTTAGATTTTTCCACGTATCCTAACAAGCCGGAGCCTGGAATCTGTAGGGTGGCCACCTTCGGCTATTTTACAGATACTTCGCACCCGGAGGCTTGAAATTCTGTTTTATTTAAAGTCCTTAGACTCTTCTACGGATCCTAACAAGCCGGAACCTAGAATCCGTAGGTTGGCCACCTTCGGCTCTTTTACAGACACTTCGCGCCCGGAGGCTTGAAATTCTGTTTTATTTAAAGTCCTTAGACTCTTCTACGGATCCTAACAAGCCAGAGCCTGGAATCCGTAGGTTGGCCACCTTCGGCTCTTTTACAGACACTTCGTACTCGGAGGCTTGAAATTCTGTTTTATTTAAAGTCCTTAGACTCTTCTACGGATCCTAACAAGCCGGAGCCTGGAATCCGTAGGTTGGCCACCTTCGGCTCTTTTACAGACACTTCGCACCCGGAGGCTTGAAATTCTGTTTTATTTAAAGTACTTAGACTCTTCTACGGATCCTAACAAGCCGGAGCCTGGAATCCGTAGGTTGGCCACCTTCGGCTCTTTTACAGACACTTCGCACCCGGAGGCTTGAAATTCTGTTTTATTTAAAGTCCTTAGACTCTTCTACGGATCCTAACAAGCCAGAGCCTAGAATCCGTAGGTTGGCCACCTTCGGCTCTTTTACAGACACTTCGTACTCGGAGGCTTGAAATTATGTTTTATTTAAAGTCCTTAGACTCTTCTACAGATCCTAACAAGCCGGAGCCTAGAATCCGTAGGTTGGCCACCTTCGGCTCTTTTACAGACACTTCGCACCCGGAGGCTTGAAATTCTGTTTTATTTAAAGTCCTTAGACTCTTCTACGGATCCTAACAAGCCGGAGCCTGGAATCCGTAGGTTGGCCACCTTCGGCTCTTTTACAGACACTTCGCACCCGGAGGCTTGAAATTCTGTTTTATTTAAAGTCCTTAGACTCTTCTATGGATCCTAACAAGCCGGAGCCTGGAATCCGTAGGTTGGCCACCTTCGGCTCTTTTACAGACACTTCGCACCCGGAGGCTTGAAATTCTGTTTTATTTAAAGTCCTTAGACTCTTCTACGGATCCTAACAAGCTGGAGCCTGGAATCCGTAGGTTGGCGGAGCCACTGAACCAATGGTTCGCAGTCAGCCCCTTGGGTCTTTGCGAAAAATGCTTGGCTCTACTAGCATCACCGACCTCCTAATGCGTCCATCAGGAGGAGGGGATGTTCGAAGGGCAAAACAAGTTTCAACCCTTATCTTTATTTATAAAAAAAGTGCTACAAGTGATTACAAGGAAGCCTTAAGCGTAATATCTCTTAAGGTGCTCCGCATGCCATGCATGTTTCAACTCTTCCCCTTCTAAATTAGCTAATTTAAACGATCCGGGGCGTCCTGAGCGTAAGATAACATATGGTCCTTCTCATTTGTTTCCTAGCTTCCCAGGAGCTATTACACTTCGCAATACTAGATGACCTGGTTTTAACTCACTTAATCTGACTTTCGGGTCATACCACGTTTTTGTGTGCTCTTGGTACTTAGTCAGGTTGGCGACAGCTCGAAGCCTTGTCTCTTCTGACAAATCTATTGAAGTACTCCGATCACCTTCGTCTCCGTGTTGAATTACGCGAAGGGACTCCCCTTTGAGCTCCGTAGGGGTCATGGCTTCATCTCCAAAGAGCAATCTGAATGGTGTGAAACCGGTTGATCTAGTTTGAGTGGTTCGGATGGACCATAAGATTTTAGGTAGTTCTTCGACCCATAGCCCCTTGGCTAATCCTACAATTCGGCAATTTAACCCGGAGAGGATGTTCCCGTTGGCTCGTTCGACGGCTCCGTTGGATTGCGGATGTCGCACTGCTGCGAAACATAGCTTAATGCCCAGTTCTTCACAAAATGTTTGAAAGGTATCAGCTTCGAACTGGGTTCCATTATCCACCGTTAATTCTCTGGGGACTCCGAACCTGCATATAATATTTTGCCAGAAGAATCTTTGCACATTCCTCGAGGTGATAGCTGTTAGTGGCTCCGCTTCCACCCATTTTGAGAAGTATTCGATTGCTACCACCGCAAATTTCAACCCGCCTTTCGCTGGTGGGAAAGGGCCTATGAGGTCCATGCCCTATCTAGCCATTGGCCATACCGGGGCAATAACTTGAAGCTGAGCTGGCGGGCGATGGCTCCGTCTGCCCATCCATTGGCAGCCTTGGCATGTTCGAACCAGGTCTTCAGCGTCTCTGACGATTGTTGGCCAATAAAACCCTTGTCGGAGCATCTTGCCTGCTAGTGCTCGAGGGGCTAGATGACCTCCACACAGTCCTTCGTGGATGCCTCGAAGTATGTCTTGACCTTCAGGCTGGGAGATGCATCGAAGCAGTGGTGAGCATACTCCGGCTTTGTACAGCACTTCCCCAATAAGTTTGTAATTTCGAGCTCTTGCTTTCAATCTTCGAGCTTCTGGGCCTTCCGGAGGGTCTTTGCTACTTTGCAACATGGTTATTATCGGAGCTCGCCAATCTGTAGTTGGGATGCACATTACTTCTGATGAGGGTATTTGGTCAGCTGCTGGCTTCTCTAATTCTTCATAGAAAGCACCCTCCGGGAGGTCCACCGCTCCTGCTGCAGCTTTTGCAAGAATATCGGCAAGTTGATTATCTGCCCGAGGAATGCTTCGAACTGTAAACCCTTTGAATGTTGCTTCGGCCTTGCGGATTTCTTGAAGGTATTGTGCGAGATGTGGGTTTTTTGCTTGGAAGCTTTTGTCAATATGTCCCGCGACGACTTGGGAATCTGTCTTGATCACTATTCTTGTAGCTCCGAGTGCTTTAGCCTTTCGAAGACCTAGCAAGATTCCTTCATACTCGGCAATGTTATTAGTGGTTCGGAAGTTGAGTCTTGCGGAATACATTGCCTTTTGCCCTGATGGTGACAGGATGACTGCCCCTGCCCCAGCACCTGATGCTTGATAGGCTCCGTCAAAGAATATTGTCCAGAAACCGTCGGAGGGTTCTTCCGGGGTCCATACCGCAGATGGAGTCCACTCTGCTACGAAATCTGCTATAATTTGAGATTTAACAGCCGTCCTTGCCGTGAAGGAGATTTCGAAGGGTGCCAGCTCGACTGCCCATTTTCCAACCCTGCCTGTGGAATCTTTGTTTCGGAGCATATCTCCAAGAGGATACGATGTAGGGACGATGAGGTTATGCGCCAAGAAATAATGCCTTAGCTTTCGCGAGGCCATTACTAGGGCATAAGCAAATTTTTCGAGCTCGGAGTATCTGATCTTGGCTCCGGATAATGCCTTCGACACAAAATAAATTGGGTTTTGCACCAGCTTCCCTTTAAGCTCGACCTCTCGGACCAGCACTGCGCTTACTGCTGAACCTGTTGCTGCAAGGTATAAAAGCAATGCTTCCCCTGGAAGGGGAACAGTTAAGGTTGATAATGTTCCGAGGTATGCTTTTATATCTTCGAAGCTCTTCTGGCACTCCGGCGTCCAGCTGAAGCTTTCGGAGCCCTTTAGCGCCTTGAAAATTGGGAGGCTTCGCTCTGCCGACCTGGACAGGAACCTACTGAGCGCTGCCAGCCTTCCTGCTAGCTTCTGTACTTGTTTCAAATTATCGGGTGGAGCCATTCTTTGCAGCTCACTTATTTGTGTTGGGCTGGCTTCGATCCCCCTGCTCGAAACTAAGTACCCTAGCAGCTTTCCTGCTTGTGCCCCGAATATACATTTTTCGGGGTTGAGGCGCACTCCACTTGCTCGGAGGCTCTCAAAAGTTTCAGCTAGATCTATGCTATGCTGGTGCTTTTGAGCACTTTTTATTACAATATCGTCCATGTAGGCCTCGACATTGCGGCCTATCTGATGACCTAAAGCCTTAGCTATTAAGCGAGAAAAAGTGGCTCCGGCATTCCGCAAACCAAAAGGCATTCGTACATAGAAGAATACTCCAGAAGGAGTTATAAAGCTTGTCTTGGCTTCATCTTCTCGCTTCAGCCATACTTGATGGTAGCCGGAATAGGCATCGAGGAAGCTTAATAATTCGGAGCCGGCTGTGGAATCTATCAATTGATCTATTTGGGGCATTGGGTAGGGGTCTCGCGGGCATGCTTTATTTAACGAAGTGAAGTCGATACACATGTGCCACTTGCTCGAGTCCTTTTTTCTTACAAAAACAGGGTTAGCCAACCACTCAGTATGGGCTACCTCCCTGATAATGCCAGCTTTTAACAATTTTTCTACTTCGGCCTTGGCTAAGCTTGCTCTTTCTGTTGATAGCTTTCGGAGCCCCTGGTGCACCGGCTTGGCCTTCGGATTGACGAGCAGACTATGCTCGACGATGCTTCGGTCGACCCCAGTGATGTCTTCGTCGGTCCAAGCAAATATGTCTAGATTTTTCTTGACGACTTCTTCTAACGAGGCGGTTATTTCTGGAGACAGCCCCTTGCCGAATTTCACTGGGTACTCTTTGCCGTCTTCTGAGATTATTCTTGTCTCGACATCACCCTCCGGGCTTGGCTTAAGCGTAGATCCCTTCGGAGGGTTTAAGGCTTCCGGTACTCCCTCGGCGCTTTCCGCCACATTATGCACTTGTCGGGGGTCCAATGGCTGCCCATGGCCATACTCTGTTCTTCTGGCTACAGCTTGGTCTCCTGAAATAATAAGCACCCCACCTTGCGTGGGCATTTTGAGACAAAGGTAGTTGTGATGTGCTATAGCCCCGAATTGGTTCAACATCCCTCGACCGAAGATGGCATTGTAAGCGTAAGGGGCATCCACTACATCGAAGATCACCTCTTCCACTCGGGCCAGAGGCCCCTCTCCGAAGGCTACCTCGAGGCCTATTTGGCCGAGGGCATCGAGAGGCGGTCCTGAGAACCCTTGAAGCGGCCGGGCTGCTGGAAGTAGATGCTTCCGAGGTATGCACATTTGGTCGAAGGCCTGGATGAAGAGTATGTCTGCGGAGCTTCCGCCGTCTACTAGGATCCTCCGAACATCTGCTCCTGCTATATCGGCAGAGATGACTAATGGGTCAGCATGGGGAAACTTCACCCCTACCGCATCGCTGGCTGTGAACGAGATGGGTACACGGGACCACTTTGGCATCCCTTCGGCGGAACTTGAGGTCCCAATGTGCCTGACCTCGCGGACGTACTCGCGGCGCTGTCTCTTGGACATACTTCCGAGGGTCCCCCCTCCGGAGATGGGCAGGACCACTCTCTTGCCGCGGTCTTGCGGGTCTTCTTGCTTTGGTGGTGGCATAATACTGGCCACTGGTAGCCTTATGGGGGCTTCGAGGGCACCAGCTCGGGCCACAGTTTGAACAGGCTCCGAGCGTGCCGTCGGTGGAGCTCGATCTGAAGTACCCCGCCCGGTATTTCGCTCAAGGTATTCACCCCGAAGGGTTAACACCGACTTGCAATCCTTCGTGTCATGGCTTCTATTGTTGCCATGCACGCAACAGAAATAACTCTGGCGCCTACCAGGCATCCTTTCTTGAGGCCTTGGTGGCCCAGCCTTAAAACTTTTTACCTGCTGGAAGTTGGCAGGTGCCTTCGAGGCTGAAGGTGCAATGTTTAGCACCTCCGAGCGGAAATGCTTCTTCCCTCGCTTGTATTCGTTGGAGCGGTTGTCCTGTGGAGGTTGCGGTGTAACGGCGGCTTCAGGCTCCCTTTTGACTTCCCGGAGGGTGGGCAATGTTGCTTCAACTCGCCGAAGACATCCTTCCTCTGCCTTGGCATATTGTTCGAAGTATGCCATGAGCTGTGCCACAGACGTTACCGGCTTCCGATGGAGTTTGCTGAGGAGGTCGGGGTTCAGCACCCCTTCGCGGGCAGCATCAACTACCGAGGAGGTAGAGAGGCCCTTGATCTGTGACTTGGTGTGGGCGAAGCGTGTGAAGTACTCCCGGAGGGTTTCTCCCACCCGCTGCTTCACCTGAAACAAAATTCCCGTGGACATTGGGGCCACGAAGGTACCTTGGAAGTTGCTCACGAATTTCTTTTTGAGCTGCTCCCATGAACTGATCGATCCTGGCTTTAGGGACCAGAACCAGCGGAGCGCCACACCTTCGAGAGCGAGGGGGAAACATTTTGCCATGGTGCTTCGCACCCCTCCGCTCGCTTCTATTGCTAGGGCGTAAGAGCGGGCGAATTCTCCGGGGTCTGACCCCCCGGAGTATTTGTGCAGCTTCGAGGCCTTGAACTTGGGGTCGAAAGGCACTCTCTGTAGATCAGGGTGCAGCGGAGACTCATTATCGAAGGAGGCATTTTCATCCTCCTCCGGGACTTGTATAACTTCTGGGGGATTGCGGACTCCATCGTCTTGAGGCCCCCTTGGAGTTTCGGTGGAAGCTTGAGTGCGGAGGCGATCGGCGGCCTCTTGCCTCCATCTGGATACCTCTTCCTGAAGCCTGGCTAGCTGCGTAGCCTCGGTTTCGGGAGGGCCTTCGTCTTCGTCGGAGGGCACTTCTGGATCCCGGCTTGCTGCGTAGTCGGTCTGAAGCATTGTAGGAGGAGGCAGAGGGCCCCGGGGCGCTCGACGCCCAGTGGTCTCTGCAGGAATCGCCGGATTAGCTGAGGGCCCGGCTCCATTGGTCCGAGGGGATCTTCGAAGAGGACCCGAAGCTTGACCACGCTTCGGAGGCATGGCTAGCCGTTGAGATGTCTTGGAGATGAAGGACTTCGAACGACTCGAGGGGTCGATAGAAGGCCTTCGGGCTGCACTAAGAAGCCCTCAACTGAAGGGTGCGCGGAGTCTCGGGACTCTGAGGCTCCCTCCGTAAGTGCTCTTCGGAGTGCAGTCAGCAGTAGAGAACAAGCTTTTAGAACTTGGTTCCCCACGGACGGTGCCAACTGTTGGTGCAAAAGTTATACCAACAGGTTCTCGGTAATCAAGAACGAACAAACAAGAAGTTTGCGCTTCAGGACTAACTCGAGCCTCCGTAAAGGATAATAGCTCAAGTGGTCCGAATGTGTGTGTTTGAACAACTAGTTCTCGGCCTCTTTTACAAGGTACAAAGGGGGGTATTTATAGGGAAAAAAACATAAAGAAAAGACCTATTTACCCCTAAATTACAACCGACATAGTAGAATCTATTCGGTATTATAAACAAGGTTATACACGGTAAAGTGCTACAGGGTAGATGGATAAGCTGAATATCCAATCAATCATGTCCTTCTGCTTCGAGGCCTCCATCTTCCCTTCGGAGGGTTCTCTAGGACTTCGCACCGTGGCACCCTCCGGTCGTGGCGACGTATGCTCCGAACAGCAGTTCGCCACCTTCGGGATCCTTGCTGAGCCCGCGAAGGGTTACTCTTTAAGTCTGGGAAATAGAGTAATTTCCCCCAACACATATACATACCATTAATTATGGTCACTATAGGATAATAATATATGACAATAGTTTTAAATATCAGTCTGACTATATAATATGTATAACGATAAATCTAAATATTTTTAACTTAATTATTAGTCAAGAGTTACAAATTTTGATTTTTTTTGAAAGTATAAATGCCTTATATTTTAGAGCAGAGCTAGTACTAGGTATTACATGTCAAACTCCAAAAACTAGTCTATAGCATCAATATTGAACATTAGTTATCTATAACTATTATCATAATAATAATTGAAAGTACTTTTAAACGTCAATCATATTAATTGTATTATATGCATAAAACTAAACCTAAATATTTTATCTTAACTGTTAATCAAAAATTATAAATACTGACTCTCCTAAAAATATACACGTATTGTATTTTGAAATGGATAAATTATGTGTGTCACTAGTACACTTTAGTGACGGGCCATTTTGGATGCATCAGTAATGTTGTTTTATTAGCGAGTAGTTGTATTAGGCATGTCACTAAAGAGGGACACTCCTATTAGTGACAGGTTTAATTACCACTTGTCACTAATAAGTGTGATGGGCGGTAACTATCACCTGTAACTAATGATCCAGTAATGAGCGGCAGTTTTCGTCCGTCACTAATGGCTAGATCATTAGTGATTGGTAGAAACTATCGTCCGTCACTGATGATGTTTATAAATAGGCATGTGCCAACAGAACACTTTTATATCGCACAGAACCAGAAACCCTAGCGTCCACGCCTTCTCCTCTGCCATTGTTCTGCCATCGTGCTCCATGCCTTCCACCATCTAAGGTAGTCCCAGTTGTTGTGCATAAATCCACGGATGGATAGTACTACCTAACTACTGATTTTAGATAATTTCTTCGAGATAACACGTTAGAAGTTGGTACAGTATGCGCCTTCCATTTCAACATCAACAATGGTACAATTGAGGCTATCATGTATATAGTGTAAACCTGGAGTATGATGTTTTCCTATTTATCTTTATTTTTGCACTGATAATCATTGTGCATATTGTACTAATTCTTTTTCATCAGAGAGTAGTATAGAGTGACCATAAAAGAGGCTGCAAACTAGACATTCATATCCTTAAGCAATTCATGGTAGGTAGACAGAGATAATCTTCGCATGATACTATTCAAGCTATTATGAAAGTTAGAAGTTAGAAGTTAGGGAATGATGTTTTTATGGAACTTTGTTTTAGTCATACAATTTCTTCAAGATAACGAGTTAGAAATCAATATACGTGATATTAATTTGGTTATGAATCTTCTGTGTTCATTCTATGATGAATTATATAATGTGCTTTGGAATGTAATATTGGATGTGCTTTGATTCAGGATGCATTCTAAAAACTATTTTTTTCAAAACGACTATAATATTAGTGACATGTAACAATAATCATATGTCATTAAAGGAAACTTTAGTGATAAGTGACATTACGACCTATCACTAAAATATCATAGCAGGTGAACCGATAGGCCCCCTTTAGTGATGGGTGAATACCGTCGCTCGTCACTAATGATATTAAGTTACTGACATAATAAGAGTGACAGAAAACTTTCCCATCACTAATAAATATTATCACCCGTCACTAATAAATTTTTATATAGTGACATGTATATTTTTATGCAAATTCATATATATTTTTCTTTTAACCAGCCTTTGGGTTTGTAAAAAGAACCAACTAAACAACTTCCAACCATAGCTTGAGGAGGATAAGTACAGTACTAACTCTATTCATTGAGATGATTTCTTAACACTAATTATATTATCATATCAATTAAAATATAATTGGCGTAAAAAATTACGCTAACAGGTTTCTGAAGCTTAGAAACTAACAAACGAAGTGTTTGTGAAGTAAACTATTTCAAGCCTCCGAAGTGGATAATAACTCAAAATAGTTCGAAGGTGTGTATTGAATAACTCAGTATTCGATGCCTATTACAGGGTAAAACGGGGGTATTTATAGGCCAAAATCTTAAGGAAAAGACCTTTTTACCCCTCTATTATAACCGACATAGTGGAAACTATTCGGTGCCTTTGATAGGGCTAAAACGGTAAAAGACTAATCTAATGAGAAAGAAGATAAGTCTTCCATCTTAGCTGGCAGGGAAGCTCTCTGAAGAGTCAACGTCTGAAGATATACTCCGAACTAGAGTTCACCTCTAGCCTTTGAACTTGTCCCAGTACATAACCGGAGTTAGATGCTAGAAACTTTCGATTAAGTCTCCTGCCTTTGCCTTGTTGTAGCAGTAACCCTGACGATGAAGCATTTTCCCCAACAAATATAATGTGACAAAGATTTATTAATGTAAGAGAGAATCAATGTCTCGTGAACAAATCAGCTCTAGGTGGTATTAAGGAATAAAAGAAAGTGGCTAACATATACTAGCTCCATTCATTTTTAAATGATGACATTTACTTTTATCATAAAATTTGATTATTTGTCTTATTCAAAAAAAATGTATAAATATGAAAAAATAAGTTATGATTGGAGTACCTTTAATAATCAAACAAATTATAACAAAATAAGTAGTATCTTAAAAAGATTTTTAAATAAGATAAATGATTCAATGTTATGATAAAATCAATGATGACATCATTTAAAAATGAACTGAGGAACTAAAATAAAGACAATGATGTATGGATATAAATTTATTTTGACGAAAGGAAAACCACTAGCTGAAGTTAATTGCAAGTGGCTAAGTCCACTTTTCGATCCTCCGGGCTAAATTTTAGTCCCGTCATGTCGATTCTTTCGGTGCTAATTAGAATTATAAAATGTGAGTTAGTACATAAATGAGGACTAATTTACTAGACAAATTTATTAAAAATTATTAATTCATAATTTGATAACGTGGTGCTACATTAAAATATATGTTAATGATTGATTAATTAGGCTTAATAGATTATTCTCATGAATTAGTCTAAGCTTCTGTAATTAATTTTATAATTACTTTAAATTTAATTCTTTTAATTAGTGTCGAGTATGTAACAAGGGTAAAGGAAAGAAGATTCTCGGATATAAATTTATTTTGATGAAAGGAAAACCAGTTGCCGGAGTTAATTGCAAGCGGGTAAAAAAGGCCAGTCAAATCCATGATGCGCTGAAACCGTAAAAGCTCCAAATCCTCGTTGCTATAAAACTAATAAATGTTATTATATCCATTTTTTGTCCCGAACCCAGTGAGAATGGAACTCCCAATGGAGGTAAAAGAACATAAAGGACACTAGACTAAAGAGAAAGATAAACAAGACATGGAGTAACAGTAGCAAAATATATTATCTCCTCGTTTGAAAATATAAAGCTCATATAGGTTTAAAAAAGTATTTTTTACTTTTTACTAATAATTAAGATAAAACATGTATTTTTATGTTATGTGTAGATGAATGCATATGTGAAAATATTTGTATCTAATGTTAAATTTATTGTTTTTATGATGTAATATGAATATAATTAATTGTCAATGTTTCACATTGAATTAAAAAATCTTATAAATCTTATTTGTTTCCCGAGGAAGTACTACTCTACTAAAAATTGAAATTGTACGGAAGATTTGTCATGGTTGATATAACTACAACTCCAAGATTTATACTGGATTTGGGTTTGTATGATATAATAAATAGTACAAAAATTCATTTTTTACATCAAAAGAAATACTAGATTTCTTAGTTCAACTAAATAACCTCAAATTATCCACACCTATAAATCCATGATTTCATAGAATTAAATTTAACCGGATCAAAAATTCTAGATACAAAGCTACGCATATAAGCCTAATTTCCACGAAACAAAGGTTCGC
The DNA here is from genome assembly GCA_019279435.1 of Zizania palustris. Lineage (NCBI taxonomy): Eukaryota > Viridiplantae > Streptophyta > Magnoliopsida > Poales > Poaceae > Zizania > Zizania palustris. Next base: position 19,147,054 of record JAAALK010000081.1, read on the forward strand.
AATGATAACAGCGGGAATTCTGTGAAGCTGCACCGAGCAAAATTTCTGCAGAATCCAGCGAAAGACATGGAAATGTGTGAATTGCAGATCAATGGTTGGATACGCAGCTATTAATAGCTGCTATTGCATTTATTATATTTCAGATACTGGAACGTACTTTTTAGCAGTTCAGGATTCTCTAAGTTTAAGAGAGTGTTTGGTTCCACTTTTTTATTTAGAGACTCTTTGGATCGGGGGCTAAAGTATAAGAGCTAAAATTTAATCACTTTTGAGGTTAAAAATCTAAACAGCAAGGCTAAAAATAGGCTAAAATTTTTTAGCCCATTAGCCCCCAAGGAGAAGAGGGGCTAAAATGTCTCTTTTCCACCCATACCCCCACCATGCATGCATGCATGAAAAGCAAGAACAATAAATGAGGGATATTTTAGTCATTATACACAACAATAAATACTTTAGCCCTTTTTTTAGCCCTTGGATCCAAACAAGGGTGACTAAAATTTTAGCCCCCTTTCTAGTCACTTTGCTTTAGCCCTTTGGATCCAAACAGGCCCTTAGTTCCCATGAGGTTGCTAAAAAGGACTAAAATAGACTATTGACATGGTTTGCCCCTCATTAATGCTCTTGGGATGAGAAAAAACTATCTGCGGATATTTATTAAGGGTAATTTGTTCATTTTTTACTTGCTTTAATAACCTTTAGTCCCTAAAACCAAACATGTAGGGACTAAAATTTAGTCAAGTGAATAAATAGAGACTAAAGTTTAGTTTAGTCCTAAAGAACCAAACATGGCCTAAATAACACTCTGAATTAACTATAAAATTATTTAAGCAACCTCCAAATTTTAAAAATCATTTTAACGTGGAACTATCGTTGATGTGGCATGGAGAACGGTGGTTTTCACTGATGCAAACAACATGTCATGTGCTAGGCTAGTTGAAATATCATAAGTAAGGTATTCAATGAAATATCACCTGCTAGGTTTTGTTGCAGGCACGCGGTGTGTGGCGGGGGTGCGCAACAGATGTGGCGGAGGAACAACAAGGGTTGTGACGGGGTCATGTAACAGGTGCACAATGATGCGTAAGGGCTTGGTAGGAGGCGGTGGCTGCGGGCGTGCGGTGGGGCGGGAGCGCAATAGAGCACATAGGGCTATGGTGAGAGCGTGGTAGGGACACAATAGAGCGTGTGGCAGTGAGAGGGGTGTGGCAACGTGGGGGAGGCCACCGAAGAGTGAGTGGGTTGTTTTGGCATTTCATTGAACACTTTCTATGCATTTTCAATGGGAGCAAGTTTTTACTCTGTTTATCACATCAATGGGCTATGTGTGCCCAAGTTAGTTAAATCGCTATCGACGTTAACAAAATCGCGTGAAAAGTTTCGCAGTAAATTTGTTTTCAAATTTCTAGGAGTTAATTAAAAAATTTTATAGTTTGAGGTTATTTAAATTTCTGTGATAATGCAGGATATTAATTTATACTATTTGCTTAATTTTGTTCTTATTAAGCTTTATTTTTTTATTGAACCATGGTTTGTTAAGTCTATACCTCATCCGTTACATTCACGATAAGCCAAAACTCGTCTCCCAAGGTTTAATATAACAGAGGTGACTACCAACGAGGTTTTGATTAAAGAGGATATGATAGTATCGTGTGTAATTAGCCTACGAAAGTGGGGATTCTGATATGAAACATATTTGCATGCTTCGTGTAAATATAAAACAACAAAGTTGGGGGAAGCTTGCATTGACCACCTCTATGTTCTTTACACCTTTTAATATGCAAAAGAGGTGAAAGAAAAACAGGAACCAAAAATTATAAAGCTGCCAGATGATAAGTAAAGTGAAAATAAACAGAGAAATCAGACCTAGACTGACACTTTTCCTTTAGGCTGCTAAATAATACTCCCGAATTTAATAGTACCGCATGCATGAAAGTATATGGCTATTAAATTTTTCATATATTTATTCTAATGCATTAAATAGTACTACTATTTCACGCATGAAACACATGGCTAACACCATAAATAAATCTCATTTAATACTTAATTCTAGATAAACTACAAATAGGTATAAGATTTTTGGAAAAAAATTAAAAATATAATAGGTCTAAGATTTTTGGATAGAGGGAGTATGATGTTTAGGTCCTGTTTAGATCTCATCAACTAATAGTTAACAACTAAAAATTAGTTTTAACTCATCCAAACAATATAACTAATTGGTGAACTAGCTATTAGCTTATTGCCTAACTAATGGTTAGTTCATTAGTCCACAAAAGTGAACTGATTTGAGTTAACAGGGACTCTTAGACTATTTTCCCCGTACACCACCATAGCATGGTTATTATAGCAGAGACAATATCGACTTTAGCCACTGATTAGTCCAAAGTATCAAAATGCATGACTGATTTTTAGTTGGAGTTAACAATTAGTTCTAATTATTAGTTATCTAACTATTAGTTTATTAGTTTTAGTCCATTTATCTAAATGGAGTCTTAATCTAACCTTGCATATGGTCTTGGAGCCATTGGATGTAGGTCATGATGTGAGCCTATCATAGATGACAAAAATAATCTACCAAGATGTGAGCCCTTGATGTTGGCAAAGTGATTATAATAAAATGATAAATAATTCAAGATAGCAAAGTCTAGACTTGCTAAGATTGTTGGGCCGACCTATTAGCCAGTAACAGCCGGTGAGCCCATGATGCAATAAAAAGATGTAAAATACCTATATGCTCAACTTGTGAATAAGAGATATGATTATATATAAAACCTTATAACTAAATGCTACACTTATAAATATGCCCTATATATGTAATTCTAACAAGGAGTTTTTGATGATATAACATGTCAAACAAGTTTCATATCGTCTCAAATCTGAGCTTTAGTGCACAACTTTCGTTAATTGTTGGATGCAAACTCTACAAATGAAATCTTTGAGGTCTAATGAAGATTGGAGCATGTCTGCATGTGTATCGCTGAATAAACTTAAAGAGTATAACATATGCTATATATCTCATCAAGAATAAGAATATGTTTTTTTAAGTTTACATGTCTATTTAGAGGACTTTAGATTCTCATGAGTACCTAATGAATATCTAGCTCATAAGAATCTAGAGAAATTATATTTTTCAGGTTATGGATTCTAATTTATTTCTATATTATATAGTTATTAAAGTTTTATAATATAGAGCAGAATCTAAACCACCAAAGAGTTTTAAATTATAGGAGTAATTATAACTTTTTATGCCAAACTTGTTGGGCATAAAAAGTTTAGAAAATAGCTAAACTGAAACTAGGCCTCCCTTAGACCTGAAGCAAAATCTTGAAAACCAATATGTATAGTTCAGACCTGGGGATGAGAAACTGCAGTAGAAATGATTCTGCTGAAACCGTAACACACAATGCAAGCAACATGCGAGTTAAAATATAAACAAACAAAGCTAGCTAGTGAGCTATAGTGGTGCAAGATTAACAAGTTTAATTTGCATATATTGAGAACCGACATTTCACCAATACAGAACAAAACCGAGATTTCATCTAGTTTTTTTCTATGCCTGATGAAAAAAAGAATTTGGGTGACGGGGAAAACGAAACGAAATGTCTATGTTTTTGCTCTGATCATTGAAATTATGATTTTTTTGTTTCGATGTTACACAATTATGCGCATATCATACGTGGACGGAGGGAGTAGTTCTATACCTATATGATTATTGATAGATCTATCCATCATGAATTATGGTGTCTCACAAATTGGTCCATTTTCCACATTGTGAATATTTCTAAAAGCATTGCTCAGACTTTACATCTTACTCACTACTCATCCCAAGGAAGAGTACCGAAATGATGTCTATAATACGAGGGAAAATATTACTGCCTCTAGTTTGTATATACAATGCTGTGGGAATAAATTATTTGTCACTACAAAATTTGCCTTTTGTGCTAAAAGAATAAACTGGATTATGTATATCTATCATATGCACCACACCTCCAAAAAAATTGTGTATACTGTTAAACTGAGGTTTATAACAATTATGTAAAAATTAAAATGAATAAATTTAATAATAAATATTGATACGGGTCTTTAAAATATTTTTTTGATATTTTTATATATAACTTTTTTTTAAAAAAAAACTATAATGCATCCCGTCCAGCAGATCTAACCGTCTGTTCTCTGTACTTAGGGGGTGTTTGGATCGAAGGGCTAAATTTTAGCCCGTCTCACATCAAATGTTTGGACATCAATTTGAAGGATTAAACATGAACTAATTATAAAATAATTGTAGAATTGGAGGATAATTCGTGAGACGAATTTATTAAGCCTAATTAATCCATGATTATCAAATGTTTACTGTAGCATCACATTGTCAAATCATAGCGTAATTAGGCTCATTAGATTCGTATCGCAAATAATTCACCGATTATGAATGAGTTTTATAAATAGTCTACATTTAATACTTCAAAATAGTATTTAAAAATTGGATGTGATAGGGGCTAAAATTTTAGCCCCTTATCCAAACACCCCCTCACTCACTGCCTCGGACCCGATTCCCCATCACCCTCTTTTCTTGCGAACGGCGACGGTGACCCCCAAGAAGGTCAGCTACTTTCCGGCAATGAGGATATCCACTTCCGTCTCGGAAAAACCTCCAATTCCACGGAGAACTTCCGGTGCCCTTTCCTCAGCTCCTTGGTTGAGATGGTAAGGCTCCTCCACCTATACCCTAGCTCTCCTATTTCTGGTTCCCAATTATTTCTCGTCTCATTTCTACCGACTCGGGGACCGATTGCAGAACCTAGCACGCAACACATACATAGGGACCGCCTACGGGGAGGAGCGAGGAGGAGGAGGCGGCCGACTTGGGGAAAGGGGGGAGGCAGCGGTGCTGGCTCATGGGATGAGGGAGGAAGCCCTGTCCATTGCCAACCGTGCCTTCCGCCTCACTCGCTGGCCTCGCCAAGACACCGACGCCGTCCTGTACCAAGACAGGCGCCATTGGCCACACTCAAAGTCCTCCTCAAATCCTTGTACGGCTGGCCATGGTCGGCGGCCTCAACCAAGACCAGCACCGTAAGCCGCGCTTTGTACCATCTGTGGCTACCTAGGGCATCCGCTCAACCCACGCCATCTGTTGTGCTTGTTGGTCTCCACAACTACACTGACATGTTCCATCATGAATTCATGACCAATGATATCGCCTTGGTTAGATAGCATCACACTGTTGCTCAGAATTCTTCATTAGCAACATCATTGTCAGTAGTTTGATCATTCTGCATCTTCATCATAATCATCAGTTTTTTGTATGCCATTTTAAATCGTTGTTGTGTTTGTAACAACTAACAATTTCTTTTCCTGCTTCTCACCTACTAATAACTAGTAGTAAGCATTCTTCACATATATTCTTGACACTATTTCAAGTAGCAACAGAAATTATTTACATTTCATTCTACACAAATTTCAAATGTTTGATGAAATGCGCAAAGGACTAGAGGAGGTTACCATAAGAGACATGCTCCGAGTGGCAGTATTTGGATAACCACAAACAACACCAGTGTTTACAGGAACATGGTGAGCAATCAGTAAATTATTTCCTAAAAATGGATATATTGATTGTTTGCATGGTGTGAGAAGTGGAAATTAGATGAGGGTGAAAGAATATTGTTTGGATTCCAAATGAGGTGTTTTGTAAGTGCCATACACATAAAGGCATTTGTTGTTGGCTTGTTGGGTAAGTAATTGTCATAAAGGAAAATAAAAGATAAATACACACATATTCTATGTTTATTGATGCTTACACATTTTTGGAGGCAAATAGGGTGATGAGGTGTCATAACTCATGAGGAAAACAATTAGCAACATGCACAATTGTTCAAAATAAGCTGCTGATTTGTGCTTCATGTTACTTTTAGCCTCTCTTTGATGTAGGATGTGTGAAAGATTATCTTCTGCTGCATTGGCCACCAATTTAATCATTTTATTTTGTTGTGCATTAGTGATGGGATCATGGTTTTTAAGAAATCACCTAGGTGTCCGGGTATGCGGAAGTGCTGGGTGTCAACCTCACCTTGGCTTGCACCCGTATGGTGTCTTTTTTGCTCCTCGTGGTGTCGTCTACACCTGAATTGGCACAATCTTGATGCCCAACAGCTTGAGGCGGATGGCATAAGGGATGCACTCAGGGCAGCACCGCAGGGGGAAACACATGCCTGGAGCGGGAAAACAACGTGTGGGATTAGGGACTAGGGAGTGAAAAGAGAAGATAGAGAAGGTGATCTAGAGTGGAGGGAAAATACGAAAAAGAAAGGGCGGTGTCACCAATTTGCTTTGCTCGGCGATTGCAGCGACACCTGATTTTATTTGGCAGATGTTAGTGCCTGATTTGCTTTGGCAAGCGTTGGCACCTGATTTGCAATGACAGGCATTGGCAACCGATTTTCTTTGGTAGGTGGTGGCATTTGATTTATTTCGGTTGGCAACAATAGAGGTTCGTTGAGCCTAACGAGGTTGGCATATGTGAGCAACATAGGTTGTGAGGGCCAAGAAGTGCTTGATTTTCTATGTTAGACTCTTCTTGTGCTGATTGTTGTGCCTAATTTGCTCTGCTCAGTGAGGTTGTTGTGCCCGATTTGTTTTGCTCAGTTGTCCATGTGCAGGATGTATGTGCTCTGTTGACTCTGCTCCCCTCTCTGGTATGCAACATATCAGCAATTTTTGTGTATGCAAAGCACATCACATCAACCACTTTTGTGTATGTGGGACCTTATCTTGTCTTTGCTTGCACGATAGCAACATCAAACAGTTCTATGGTAGCACCAAGGTAAGAAGATATGCTACACCGCTACTAAAATCTGGAGCAATTATAGGGTAGGATGTGTTTATGGCATCGCCTCACTACACGATTCAAATTCCTAGGTGGCTAGAAAGGGGTAGGTTGCCATACCTCGCCTTACTGCCTTAAGAGTTGATAACCATGGGTAGGCTTATTGTTTTTATAAGCGATGAACAATTTTGAGTCTATTGTATGTTAGAATCTCTAGGTAATTTATACAAGATAATTGTTCGTTTGAATTATTACTTGTGTCACGACCCTCAACTAATGAAACGTGGGGAATAAAGTGGAGGGCATAGCCGAGGGTGAGAACGTGTTGTCCCTTACTTCTCTAGCGCCATGAAGATGAGAAGAGAGCCGATGTAGGGAGGAAAGGTGGAGATTTTGAGATAATAAAGGAGCTACAATATGCCTCCTCTGCTCCCCTTATTTCTTGATGTATCGATACAATATGCCTCCTCTCTTTATATATAGGAGGGGCTACAATTATCTTTAGCATAGTTATAAAGGCATCTCTTTAGTGACAAGGTGGTTGATGAGGGTAAGGCGCGGTAAGCAAAGGGCCTGGCACGATGCAGATCTAGCACGAATAGGCCTAATCGGTGCAGAGAGGCCAGGTGGGGCTAGGCACAGTGCGACAAGGCCAGACACAACAAGGCACTTGCTCCGCACGATGAGGCTAGGCCAAGCATGGCGTGGAAGATGGGGGAAAGAAGAGAAGAGGGGAAGAGGGGTGTGCAGGCAGTGTAGTTTAGGGGTGGCAATATCCCTGGTGGGGCCGGGGACGGGTTCAATTTTTGACCCGCGGGTTCATCGGGTCGGGGCCCCGCATAATGTCGGGTTCAGGTTGATTATTTGACCCGCGGGTCCCCGCGGGTCCCCGGCCCAATAAGTAAAAAGCTCATATATATATGTATATATTTATATATGTATATTTATATATGTATATGTATATATGTATATATATATATTGGTCCAATGTAAGATGATAAAAAACCTAACTTTAATATTGATGAATTTTGTTTGTTGGAATGTTGGAAAATGTAAACAAGATGATTTACGATGATATTTAGTTTGAATTTTGTTATATTTGTGATTTATAAATTATGTCATCTGTATACTTTTAAATTTCAAAATGGGTCCGGGTTCGGGTGAAAAATTTCACCCGCGGGGCTAACGGGGTCGGGTCCTACCGGGTCCGGGTCTAGTATTCTCCAACCCGGACCCGCACTGCCCCGTTGCCACCCCTAGTGTAGTTCGAACTAGAAGCCTAGAAGAGTGAGCTTCCAGAGTAAGCTGAGAGAGGGGGAGAGAAGTTAGGGTTGAGAAATGAAAAATACTAATAGGGTTTAAATGGGTTATACTTTAAATATACTATTTGTTGGACTAAAAAGGTGACCAGAGGGGGTGAATGGGAGCTTTAAAACTCTTCTTCTGAAAAACAGACTTCGAACACACCCTTCGGAGTGTCTAGTTCAGAGGTATTGATTATACTCCGAACACACGCTTCGCACAGGGCAAAATTTCGAATTTCAGAAGACTTCGCTCACACCCGGATACCCAAAAAGCTCGAAGCGAGGCTTCACTAGAGTAGGCTCCGCACATGGAGGTGCTTGGAGTCAGACTCCACACAATAGCACTTTGCTTCAGAGAGAATCCCCTCAAAGGACTTCATTTTGATGCTCTACACTAGTAATTGGTACGTGGCTCCACAAATAGAACAAACACCAAAAGAGATTTAAGGAAAAATGGCACAGTAAAAATCGCAGGCTTCACACTACTGGATAATATTTTGCTAGAGACACTCGAGGATATACCTCCGGTTCTCATAGAGAAAACGTACTCTAAAAAGCCAATCAACACAACCTTCACACCCAAGATGACAGGTGCCCCTTCATTAGCAAGAACATAGAGTGAAAACTCTGGTTTACACAGAATGAAGTACACTGCAAAAACTCAACACAAGCAATAAGAAGAACACAAATACAAGTTCATGTAATCAATGAATCAGAAACAAAATAGCAATTTTATTATAAGAATAGGGAACACAAAAGCTCACAAATCTGAGTACAAGTTTGTGGCGGTTAGCCCTAGGATACAATCAGTACAGAAGGTTCTAAACCTAGGTAATAGTGTTACCCTAGACCTCAGCCTGCCTCTCCTTTTATAGGACAACTCAGACATGTAAAGTGACTACAGTACCTCTAGGGTTTACAGGTTTTCTGCCACAGGTAGTCACGGGGGTACAAGAGGTAGTCTACTTTATTGGAAGCTCATTTTGTGTGAGCTTTGCAAACTAGAATCTTTAGAGCCCACTTCACACTGTGAATTGCCTGAGTGACTTCATTAGTAGGCTTCGAACCCAAAGGGGCTTCTCTACTTCCGAAGTTTGTCTTGATACAGAGTGACGGTTTTTAGCCGAAGCCGTCAAAGCTCATGGTTCCTTCACACAACCACCTCCGGAGTGGACCACCATAGCTTCACAGCTTCACTTAGCCCAAACGCCACCCGTCCATGTACCAGAGCCATGTATGGCCGAAGCACGTCAAGACATCCTGACTTTGAAGCCCCACCTTCAAAGTACCTACCTCCAAAGGGTTTCACTCACTACCTTTCGAAGTCCCTCCTTCGTCCAAGGTCTCCACATGAAGCATCTCCATAAGCACTCCTTCGTAGTGTCTCCACCTAGAACACACTCCCAAAGAGCCTTCTCCAGACCATGCCTTCAACGCACCTTGACTTCTAAGACCTTCATTAGGTGTCCTTCCAAGTGCCTCCATTCAGAGCACACTTGTCAGCATTGCCTCACTCCCGAGGACTTTGTCCGCCATCCTTCGAAGAGTCTCCTTCCGTAGCACTCCTTCGAAGTTCCTTTCCTTTGAGGACTCTACCTTGAGGTATCTTCATACGGAATCACCCTCCACACTTCCTGCCTTCGACTGGTGCACCTTTGACCCGAGGACCAACCTTGACTTCACATAGCCTCCACGACCCTTCGACACCAAGCTCCCTGCTTGACCCAAGTCACTTGCTGTGCTGACCATCCCGTCGCCTCTGAAGTCACCTGCATACTATCGACAAGCAACCAAGTGTTTCTGATACCGTAAAGGCCTCTCTGGGTAAAACACCCCCCAGTGCACACTTCGGTGCACCACCAAAGTACCAAACCTTATGGTACATCCTCCTAAATGTATTCTGCCGAACCCCTTCAACATACATACTCCACTACATACTTGTGCAGCCTGCATCTACCGAACCCCTTCGGTAAAGACCTCTGAATCCTTTTGGAGAGGACCCCTTCGTCCAGAAGGGCACTTGACAATCACTCATCACAGACTGAAACCAAGGCATATCTAAACTTGGTTTCTCAATCTCCCCCTTGATGAGTGCATTGACAACCCAAATCAAAATTCAAGAAAAGTTTAACTTTTCAGCACACAAGTGACCATAAAAACTCAGAAAAGAGTCAAAGCATGTCACTTGATATAAATTACTCTCCCTTCCTCAAAAAAGTTCGCCTTTTTGCAAATTCTCCCCCTTAACCACAACATCAAAAAAGCTTATTCTCCTTCTTTGGGATGATTTATCTCCCTTTTATATTTCTCCCCCTTTGACAATGCAAGAATCAAGGAGCAATAAATGATGCAAAACTTTTAGAGTGCAAGTACATATAGTGCAAAAGATGCTAATGATAATGTCTTAAAAATGCACTCAGCTCAAAGTAATACAATTCATTTTTCATTTGAAGCACATCCCTTTTGATTTTCTGAAAATAAAAGCATCACCACTTAGCAACATAGATATGATAGCACTTGAATTGCAAAAGCTAGCAAATATCTACCTACAATAGCATATCCAATACAAGGAGATTTAACAAACTTGTTATGCGTTACTTTCATGCTTTCAGTTTATTTTTTCTTTTTGTGTCAGGGGTTATTTGCTTGTCTACCTTATACTAATCAATCAAGCTAAGCCTAGGTCAAGAAAAGACCATCAAAATCTTAAAGCAAGGATTTTGGCAAACACTACAATATCCTAGTTCATACCAAAGTGCTATGATAAACAGTCTAGAATAGAGATAGTGTGACAAGACAAACCCACCTGGATCTTTTCAAACAGAGCACAAAAGACATGTATATCAATTATTATAATTTTCATCATTTTACTGAACATGATTTACATGAAAAGCATTTAAATATTCAAGTTGCATGTTTGCATTGAAGATAAAAGGATTTCAACTACTAGGTATGGAAAAGATAGCTAAAGCAATCAGCCTACACATGCTAGATACCAGACTAAGCAGTGATCATGTTTTGAATTTTTCAAATTAAAATCATGCTCATGGTGAAAACATACATATTAACAAGAGCCAAGCTAACATGATCATGAAAATTATACAAAGGCATACATAAGCAGAAATTTGTAAATGCAAACACTCATATAATAGAAGCTTATGCAGACCAAATAAAGAATTCCCCCTCACAAAATGCCGTAAGGATGATAAATACCAAGTTCCTCACGCAAATAAGCAAATCTAGAAGCATCAAGGGGTTTGGTAAAAATATCGGCAAGTTGGTTCTGGGTATCAACATATTGAAGTTCAATACCACCCTTCTCATTATGGTCTCTCAGAAAGTGATATCTCACATGTGTTTGATTCTGGAATGCTAAACCGGGTTGTTTGCTATGCTAATTGCACTAGTGTTATCATAGAAAAGTAGAACACTCTTAAAATCCAACCCAAAATCCCGCAAAGTGGAAGCCATCCACAAAATATGTGAGCAAAATCTAGCTACAGCAACATATTCAGCGTCAACTGTGGATTGCACAACGCTAGACTGTTTGCGAGAAGACCAGCAAAAAACAGATGACCCCAGAAAATAACAAGTACCAGAGGTATTTTTTCTATCAATTCTACAACCAGCAAAATCTACATCTGAAAATCCTCTAAGGCACAAAGAAGATGATGTAGAATACCAAATGACGAATTCAAGGGTATGTTTGAGATACCTGAGTATGCGTTTTATCGCTTGTCGGTGCGAAGCCCTTGGAGAAGTTTGAAAACGAGTGCACAAACATACTGCAAAGTGTATGTCCGGCCTTGTAGCTATCAAGTAGAGGAGGGAGACGATCATTCTCTGGAACTCCTTCTAATCTACCTCTTCTTCATCCTCATCCGGATCCAATGCTACCGAAGTAGCCATCAGAGTGTCAAGGGGCTTCGCATCAGCCATGTCAAATCTCTTGAGTAGGTCCTTGGTGTACTTTGTATGATGAATGAAGGTACCTTGTTTGCTTTGCTTGATTTGTAAATCAAGGAAAATTGTGAGTTCTCCTATCATGGACATCTCTAACTCCCTGCTCATGATATCTGCAAACTCTGCAACTAAAGCATGAGAAGAGCCACCAAAGATGATATCATCAACGTAAATCTAAACTAGGAGGAAATATTTGCCATGCTTGAGAGTATAAAGGGTTTTATCAACTGATCCCATCAAATACCCGTGCTCAAGCAGAAAAGACTTAAATCTATCATACCATGCCCGAGAGGCTTGCTTGAGTCCATAAATAGCTTTATGAAGTTTAAAGACTCCATGGGGGTATTTGGGGTTTTCAAAACTAGGGGGTTGTTTTACAAAAAACATCTTCGCCTATGAAACCATTAAGAAAAGCACTTTTGATATCCATTTGATAAAGTTTGAAACCACGAGATGCCACAAATGCAAGGAAAATCCTAATGGCCTCAAGACGTGCTACTGGAGCAAAAGTTTCAGCAAAATCAATCCCTTCAATTTGTGAAAAACCCTGAGCGACAAATATAGCTTTATTTCTAACAACAGACCCATCCTCCCCTTGTTTGTTTTTGAAAATCCATTTATTTCCAATAAAATGAACATTAGGAGGGGATCAACAAGTGTCTAGACTTGATTTCTCTCAAAATTTTAAAGTTATTCATGCATGGCATTGATCCAACTATTATCAGATAGAGCATGACTCACATCTAATGGCTCAAAAGAAGCAACAAAAGCAAAATCGATAAAATGAGCATGAGAACGTGTTACCCTTTGATCAAGCTCACTGATAATCTACTCTGGGGGGTGCATCCTTTGGATGTGGTGCGAAGCTTCATGTCGGTATGCAATCTCCCCTCAACTCTAGCTGGGGAGCGATCAAAGATGACTGATGACAAGGTACTCGCTTAGAAGCCTCTTGTCGATGTAGTCGAAGCTGGGTCGGCTTCAGGGGTCGACGTCAAGGGAAGTAGGGGTTCATCCTCAAAGTTTTTGAGATCTTCTTCTTCTTCTTCTTCAAAAATGGTCTCCTCCATACCTTTCACTAGCAAGCTCAAAAGAAGAACTAACACAAGGGGTTAATTCATCAAAAGTCACAACACATGACTCGATGACATTGTTAGTGTCTAAATTTAAAACTCGATATGAATTTCCATGAGTGATATAACCCAAAAAAATTCCAACTGAAGATTGCGACTATAAATTTCCACGTTTTAGGATAAATAACCGACAACCAAATACTCAAAAATGACTAACATTGGGTTTTCTTCCAAAACACAACTCATAAGATGTCAAGTCAAAATTCAATGCAAGAAAATTCGGTTTGAGATGTAACATGCGGTGTTTATGGCTGAGAAACCAAGTGGGGTTTTGTAACACCCCAGAATTTAAAAAGAATTAAAATAAAAGAAAATATTATTAAATACATTTCTGGAAATTATAATTAAAGAAAAACCCTTAAAGAGCCTTAGTAAAGCCAAACAGGGAGAAATATTCAAAATTTGGACTTGAAAATTTTATGAGATAAACTAGAGGCCAAAATATAATATTAGGAATTTTTACAAATTTTTATCAACAGTGATTCAACCCTAAATCAAATATATGAATTACTGGAATTATTTTAAATCAGAAAAGGCATTTAAAATCCTTAATGGGCCTCAACCCTGAAATCACCCTCAGCCTGGCCCAGTCCAACCGCCAGCCACTGACCTGTGGGGCCCGCCTGTCGGCGTGTTCCCCCGCCTCTCTCTCCTGCCCGCGCTCGCCCCGGCCCCACATGGCAGCCACATGCGCCCGCCTTCGCCCGCTGACCGCTCGGCCCCACCTGTCGGCGCTCTCTTTCCCGCCCGCCCACTGACAGGTGGAACCCACCTGTCAGGTTCGTCTTCTCCATGGAAGGGGATCCCCCCTTCCTTCTCCCCGGTGATCCCCTTCTGATTCCCTCGCCGCCGGCCGCTGTTTTGGCTCGGATTTCCCCGGATCGCTTTTCCCAAGCGCCACCGCCCCCTTTCCATCTGTAAGCAACGCGGTTTCGCGATTATGGAAGCATGGCCGAAGTTTGGAAGCCCTCGCCGGAGCTCACAGGAACCCCTCGGATTCCTTCCATCTAAACGCCGACGAACCCCCTATACAAACCCCCTTCGGCCACTGCCCTCAGCTACACCGCCTAAACCCGAGCTAAGCACTCCAGAGCGCTCCCTCTCGTCTTTTGGCTCTTCTCCCCTGCTCCACCTCCGGTCGTCGATCGCCGTCGATCCCGGCCCCCTTCGCCCTAGCCACCGCCACAGTCGGGTCCATCGTCGCCAGCCCATCCTCGGCCACACCTCCAACGGCCGTGAGGACCATCGGACCGCCGTCGCCGTCAAGCTCCCGAAGACCCCTCACCGTCTACCCTCGCCGCCGGTCACCTTCGGACCCCCTTCTTCGCCGTCGAAGGTACGATCATGACCTCCCTCCCCTCCCCGTTCCATTTTTGCCGTTATCTATGCCCGTAGGCGCTCGCCGCTTCCATCGCCGTCGCACCCGAGGCCGTCGTCGCCGGAGACGAAGAGGGTACGCGCCCCCTTAGCGCGTGCCGTGCCGGATCGCGCTGTGACCGCATGATCGCGATCGGAGGGCTGGGATTAGATCCCTTCGGGATTTAATCTGGGCCCTCGGATCTGGTCAAAGGGGTATCGAGGCCTCTCGGCCGTCGATCGTCACTTAACTCCCTGGATCGATCTCGTGCGTCCACGCGTACCCATTCGCTATGTTTTAATCCTGGCCGTTCATTTCCACTTAAACCTCCCGCCTCACATCTGGTCGCCGGATCTGGATCCGACGGATCTGGATCGGTCGATCCACGTGCACAGTACCGAGGTCCACTGTGAGCCTGGCTCACCGTGGACCAGAGCCCTTTTTTAGTTTAAAATAAAATTCCAGAAAATTGATTTAAACTTTGAAAATTCATAACTTGCTCATTTTAACTCCAAATTTCACCATTCAAATTTTGTTAAAATCAGTATAATATTCTCTACACATGTATGCCATAAAAACAGTATGTTACTGTTACCCAAAATATTCTTAATAAATAAATGAATAAAAGCCCCTTAGGGTTAAGATTATTAATACAGAAAAATAAATTAGGAAAAACCCTAAAAAGTTAAGCTTTACTGTTTTATACCAAACTTCAGAATAATAAAATATTAATTCACATAACAACACCCATAAACATGTATGATTATTATTTGGTGGATTTTATCTGTTTATTGAATGTATTCTTTATTTTTCCGTATCAAGAAGAGTACGAGTTCGTCGAGGAGCCAGAGTTCTACCCCGAGGTTCCTCCATCCCCATTTGCTGATCAAGGCAAGTCATCGACCACCCCTGTGGAAACAGTTGATCATATTTGAGCCCTTGTTTTAATAAATTATCGCTATAACTCATAGGTTAATATTGCATTAGTCCAATATCAAGCCTTACACTTATATTTATTAGATCCCCGTCCTTGTGTGCAAACCCAAGCCATGCTTATTGAGCCTTAACTCCTTGTCACTCTACTATAAAATTATTAGCTAGTGCTCAATGTACCGGCACAACTGCTATAGGATATAAAGAATGAGTCATAGATAGCTGGATTCTGATATATGAAATTCCCCGTTATTCTCGTCTCTGGACTCTGTTGGAGTTGGCTAAGTTATAAGTATGGTGGGTTCCGGGTGCAAGCTCGGGCATTGGTTTGTCGCACCCGGGGCACTATAAGGACCGGTCTACGGGATCTGTTGCAAAGAGCTTCCGTACTAACCACAAGTCTAATGGGTAAGTCCTAACTGGAAGTATGGGATACTCCGACTCGATGCACCATAGTGGAGGGGGCAAGGGGCAAGCCTGCGGGCGATTTGTACCGACGAGGCTCAAGGGGGGGTATGGTGGGGCTCAGACGCGTCGAGACACCATATGAAACCTATAAGAGGGTGCTGTTGAGTCGGGGAGGACTATATGGAAGGTTTTGGCACGAGTTCCCGTGAAATGGGTCATCTCGTTACACTTTGGTGTAAGTGATGAGTGCGTGCCTTGTGGGTACAGTGGTACATCTCTGATCAGAGTAATTCAATCTTTTCGAAAAGCCGAGCCCACGGTTAAGGGCGGGTTGTGTGACTACTCGCAGTTAGTTTACAATTGATTGAATGGTTGAGTTATTCATGGCATGTAAGGACTGTTGAGCGAGGTGGGGCTGACTGTACCCCTCGAGGTAGAAGATGATGAAACATACACATGTTTACGTTTCAGTACTAATAAATTGTTCACATTAAATTGCTTTACAAATTACTCGCTTCCGCAAAACTAGCCACTATCTCCCTTGTTATTTCCTTGCATTATATTTGCATTCGGTGGCTTGCTGAGTACTCCTGTACTCACCCTGTTGACTTACACCATTAGAGCCCGTCTACTACGAGGAGGATGCAGGTCTGGAGTAGCGACCTAGTCAAGGCGAGACTAGAAGGAGGCGTTCATCTAGGACCCTTATTTTATTAGTTTCTCTTCACCTTTATTCACTTTTGTATTAATGCGGTCTACGAACTGTGAATGATTGCCCGTATTGTACGAGGTCGCATGATGAACGTCTTGTTTTATTGATTTTCTATGGAATTTCAATAAAGTCCTGATTTATTAAATCAGGGCGCGACAAGATGGTATCAGAGCCGACTTGACTGTAGGAAGCCAAACAGACCTGACCCTAGGACTTATATTAACCATATTTTCTCATAAAACTGTTTATCTTCTCATCCTTCCGAGTTTCACAAAAATCTCTCTCTTTTGTAGATGCCGGTCCATACCATGAGCGGGACTCTTCGTGACGAGGCTGGTTTCATCCGCGAGTTGCGCATGCTAGTTGGTTTCCACGGATTTGAGCACGAGCCAATGTACCATGGAGTATTCCCCGACAAGGAAGAAAGCTACTGTGAGGTTACCATCGTCGTCCAGCCTTCTCCACAGATGGCCCACACCTATCGAGGCAGAGGACCTACCTTCTTGTTGGCCAGCCAGCGCACCGCCCTCCAGGCCCTCACCGAGCTCTGGATGATCTACGACAGTGAGCTCTACGACACGGACTATCGCTGTGTGCCTCTTCGTACCCTAGGGAGCCCACACAGTGACTACGTCAGCACCCTCTCCCAGCGTCACTCCTCGGTTGGACATACAATGCGCTTGTTAAAGGCAATGGATGAGCTCCACTATGAGGCACTGCAGGATGCCAACGGACAGCGCGATACGATCGCCTTTTACCGACACTCTTCTGAGGATCTAAACCGCGAGAACGGAGATCTTCGTCGTCGCATCCAGCAAGGACACCGATTGGCTGCCGAGGCAGAGGAGTTACGGCACCAGAATGAGCTCCTACGGCAGCGCATCGCCACCAACCCACAGCTCTGCCAGCAGATCCAAGAGTTGAATAAGGACCTCGAGGAGATCGCACCTCTTCCGCCCCGCAAGCAGAAATCCCTTCGGATCCCCACCGTGAGGCCCAAGAGGATTTCCCACAGCGCACCTCCCGCAAGACCTTCCAGTTCCACCTCCCCGGCCGTCTCCATCGAGCCCGTGATCGAGCCGTCCCCCGAGCTACCGTAGACGTAGTTTTACGATTGATTGCTTTTCTTTTTACTTGATTGTATTGCCATTCATGTCAAATATAAGGCATGAATGAAGAAATAAATAACAAATGTAATCGCAAGAACGATCTTTTGAAATGAAGTTTAGCAGTGTTCCCCCTTTAAAGATATTGTTATTTTGGAAACCTCAGGATGTCAAACAACCAAGGCTCCGACGTTCCTCAGAACGGAGGAGATAATGGAAACCTGCCTCAGTGGGGAGAAACTGGGCAAAGGCAAGCCCCGGTTGCCAACCACCCCACTCTGGCCGAGATGATGGCCACGCAAAACCAGCTGGTCTCAGCCCTTCTGAACCAGATGCAGCAGCAACAGCAGCAGATGCAAGAGCAGCAGGCTCATCTCTTCCGCCTCCACCAACAGCCCGAGCTGCCACGACCCACCACTCCAGCTCCCGCTCCCGCCTCTCAACTCTCGGAGTTCCTCTGAGTCCGCCCACCGACCTTCTCGAGCACCACCAACCCCATGGAGGCTGGGGATTGGTTGAGGACCATCGAGAAAAAGCTCGATCTCCTGACCTGCACTGAGCAGGAGAGGGTGGCCTTCGCCACCCACCAACTCCAGGGTCCCACCGTAGAGTGGTGGGACAATCTGCGCGAGACCTTGCCCGAGGGACACGTCCATACCTGGGTGGAGTTCTCGGCTGCTTTCCGTGCCGCTCATATCCCCGACGGCATTATAGCTCAGAAGCAACAAGAGTTTAGGGACCTGCAGCAGGGGAGCAGGTCCGTAACTGAATATTTGCATGAGTTCAACCGACTGGCCAGGTACGCACCTGAGGAGGTCCGTACAGATGCGGCCAGGCAGGCTAAGTTCCTCCGGGGACTGAAGGATGAGCTGTCCCTACAGCTTATCTCCGGAGATTTCGCCAACTTCCAAAAGTTGGTGAACAAAGCTATTATTCAGGAGACCCAGCAGAACAAGGTCGACCTGAAGAGAAAGAGGATGATCGCCTTGAAGCAGAATCAAGGCATGGCTCAGAGGCCCCGGTTCACCCCTCCTCCACCAGCACCACAGTACCACCCCCGCCCGGTGTATCGTCCCGTACCACCTGCCGGAGCCAGACAACCTCGCCCCGCTCCCGCCGCACCAGCCGCCCCGGCCAAGAAGGCAGAGGTTCTGCGAGACAGGCATGACAAGCCTGTGGTATGTTTCAACTGCCGCCAAGAGGCGCACTACTCTCACCAGTGCCCTCATCCCAAGCGTACCCAAGGCGTCGCATCGAACCCCACCGTCCACGCCAAAGTCAACCACGTCACCGCCGAAGAAGCCCAGGCCGCCCCGGAAATTTTCATGGGTAAGTTTATGGTACATTCATCACTTGCAGTGGTATTATTTGACACCGGAGCTACACACTCCTTTATATCGACTGCTTTTGTGGAAAGAAATGCCCTGGACATAAGTGAACTACCCAGACCAGTATTAATAGCTACCCCGGGCAAGCAAACCCTCGCATATTCCTTTAGTCCAAGGGTATGGGTAGATATCCAAGGCACGATATTTTGGGCCGACCCCATTCTAATAGAATGCCAAGGTTTGGATCTCATTCTAGGGATGGATTGGTTAAATAAACACCAAGGAGTAATAGAATGTGCCCAGAGAAAAGTGACTGTGACCAGTGAAGAAGGGACTGCCGTCACATTCCATATGCCAAGCATGAAGACCGGAAGACTGAGACTACATCAGATTACCTTGGAGGAAATACCGGTAGTCAGTGAATACCCGGACGTATTCCTAGAAGATTTACCAGGGATGCCACCCAAGAGGGACATCGAATTCAGGATCGATTTGGTACCCGGGACTACCCCTATTTACAAGCGACCATACCGGATGGCCGCTAATGAGATAGCTGAGATGAAGCAGCAGTTGGAGGATCTCGAGAGGAAAGGCTACATCAGACCAAGTACATCACCATGGGGTGCCCCCGTCATCTTTGTCGAGAAGAAAGAAGACAAGGCTAAGCGTATGTGTGTGGATTACCGCGCTTTGAATGAAGTAACCATCAAGAATAAGTACCCGTTGCCTCGGATCGATGATCTCTTCGACCAGCTAAAGGGAGCTACGGTATTCTCGAAGATCGACCTGCGGTCTGGTTACCATCAGTTAAGGATCCGAGAAGAGGATATACCCAAGACGGCTTTTACCACCCTCTACGGATTATATGAGTGTACTGTTATGTCCTTTGGATTGACCAACACCCATGCTTTCTTTATGAATATGATGAATAAGGTATTCATGGAGTATTTGGACAAATTCATCGTGGTCTTTATAGACGACATCCTAATTTATTCCAAGGATCAGAAAGAGCATGAGACTCATCTCCGGTTAACCTTAGGCAAGCTAAGAGAACACCAGTTATATGCCAAGTACAGCAAGTGTAAATTCTAGACGGCAGAAGTAAAGTTCCTTGGACACATTATCTCTGCACAAGGTATTGCAGTAGATCCTACCACCGTGGAAGCCGTTACAGATTGGCTGCCTCCCACAAACATGTCTGAGATACGAAGTTTTCTGGGCTTGGCCGGATATTATCGGAGATTCATTGAGAATTTTTCTAAGATAGCCAAGCCAATGACCAAGTTGTTGCAGAAAAGAGAGAAGTTTGAATGGACTCCTGAATGCGAGGAAAGTTTCCGCACCCTCAAGACCCGTCTGGTGTCAGCACCCATACTGACCCTACCCGATATCAGGAAAGACTTCCATGTCTATTGCGACGCATCTCGCCAAGGATTGGGATGTGTTCTTATGCAAGATGGAAAGGTTATCTCTTATGCCTCTCGTCAGTTGAGACCCCATGAGTTGAACTACCCGACCCACGATTTGGAACTTGCCGTTGTAGTGCACGCCCTTAAGATTTGGAGGCATTATTTGGTCGGAAACCGCTGCGAAATCTTTATGGATCACAAGAGTTTGAAGTACATCTTCACGCAGCCGGACCTCAATCTGAGGCAAATACGATGGTTGGAATTAATAAAGGACTACGACTTAGGTATTCACTACCACCCCGGAAAAGCCAATGTGGTAGCTGATGCATTGAGTCGTAAAGGAAATTGCACAGCCATTATGATTCAGGATCACGAGCCCTTGTTATGTAAAGAGATGGAAAAGTTGAATCTCGGGTTGACCACCGGAGCATACCTAGCCACCTTGGAGACTCAACCTGTCTTGTTCGAACAAATCCGAGAAGCTCAATCAGAAGACTCGGATATCGCCGCCATTAAGAAGAACATGAGACAAGGAAAAGCCCCAGGATTTTCAAAGGACGAGAATGGCACCATATGGTTTGGAACCCGGATATGTGTACCGGATAAGCCGGAGATAAAGACCCTTATCCTGAGAGAAGCCCATGAAACGTTGTACTCCATTCATCCCGGAAGTACCAAGATGTACTAGGACCTGAAGGAACGTTATTGGTGGGTTAGCATGAAGAGGGAGATTGCACAGTTCGTCGCCGAGTGTGACAGCTGTAGAAGAGTAAAGGCTGAACAACAGAGACCAGCAGGGCTGTTACAGCCATTGAAAGTACCTGAATGGAAGTGGGAAGAGATCGGTATGGATTTCATCACCGGACTCCCAAAGACCCAACTTGGATATGATTGTATTTGGGTGATTATTGACCGACTCACGAAAGTAGCGCACTTCATAGCTGTCAAGATGACCTTTAGTGGCCCTAAGCTTGCAGAACTATACATGGCCCACATTGTGTGTCTTCATGGAGTACCCAAGAAGATAGTGTCCGATAGAGAAGTCAGTTCACCTCTCGTTTTTGGAAGAACCTTCAAGAAGAGATGGGAACAAGATTGAACTTTAGCACTGCCTACCACCCTCAGACAGATGGACAAACTGAAAGGGGTGAATCAGATATTAGAAGATATGCTACGGGCATGCGTCTTGGATTTTGGAGCCACTTGGGACAAGAGCTTACCGTACGCTGAGTTTTCGTACAACAACAGCTATCAAGCCAGTCTTCAGATGTCTCCTTATGAAGCCTTATATGGACGTAAGTGCCGAACACCTCTACTTTGGGATCAAACTGGTGAATCTCAAGTGTTCGGAACGGACATCCTTCGAGAAGCTGAAGAGAAGGTATGGATCATCAGAGACCGACTCAAGATAGCCCAATCACGATAGAAGAGCTACGCAGACAATCGACGCCGAGACCTAGCCTTTGAAGAGGGAGATCATGTCTACCTTCGAGTTACACCCCTCCGTGGCACTCAACGGTTTAACATGAGAGGAAACTTGGCCCCCCGATATGTTGGACCATTTCCCATTATTCGACGCCAAGGCGAAGTTGCTTATCAGTTGAAACTACCACCCTCATTGACCGGAGTGCATGATGTGTTTCATGTGTCTCAACTAAAGAAGTGTGTTCGCGTCCCGACAGATCAAGTGGATCTACAACAGTTGGATGTTCAAGAGGATCTGACCTATGTGGAAAAGCCTGTCAAGATATTGGAAGTCAAAGAAAGGATCACCAGGAGTCGGGTCATCCGCTTCTGCAAAGTGCAGTGGAGCAATCATCCGGTAGAGGAAGCTACCCGGGAAAAAGAAGATGAACTCAAGGCACAACATCCTGAGCTATTCAAGGATTGATCCGAATCTCGAGGACGAGATTCTCTGTAAGGGGGATAGGATTGTAACACCCCAGAATTTAAAAAGAATTAAAATAAAAGAAAAATATTATTAAATACATTTCTGGAAATTATAATTAAAGAAAAACCCTTAAAGAGCCTTAGTAAAGCCAAACAGGGAGAAATATTCAAAATTTGGACTTGAAAATTTTATGAGATAAACTAGAGGCCAAAATATAATTCTAGGAATTTTTACAAATTTTTATCAACAGTGATTCAACCCTAAATAAAATATATGAATTACTAGAATTATTTTAAATCAGAAAAGCATTTAAAATCCTTAATGGGCCTCAACCCTGAAATCACCCTCAGCCCGGCCCAGTACAACCGCCAGCCACTGACCTGTGGGGCTCGCCTGTCGGCACGTTCCCCCGCCTCTCTCTCCCGGCCGCGCTCGCCCCGGCCCCACATGGCAGCCACATGCGCCCGCCTTTGCCCGCTGACCGCTCGGCCCCGCCTGTCGGCGCTCTCTTTCCCGCCCACCCACTGACAGGTGGAACCCACCTGTCAGGTTCGTCTTCTCCATGGAAGGGGATCCCCCCTTCCTTCTCCCCAGCGATCCCCTTCTGATTCCCTCGCCGCCGGCCGCCGTTTTGGCTCGGATTTCCCCGGATCGCTTTCCCCAAGCGCCACCGCCCCCTTTCCATCTGTAAGCGACGCAGTTTCGCGATTATGGAAGCATGGCCGAAGTTTGGAAGCCCTCGCCGGAGCTCACGAGAACCCCTCGGATTCCTTCCATCTAGACGCCGGCGAACCACCTATATAAACCCCCTTCGGCCACCGCCCTCAGCTACACCGCCTAAACCCGAGCTAAGCACTCCAGAGCGCTCCCTCTCAGCTTTTGGCTCTTCTCCCCTGCTCCACCTCCGGTCGTCGATCGCCGTCGATCCCGGCCCCCTTCGCCCTAGCCACCGCCACCGTCGGGTCCGTCGTCGCCAGCCCATCCTTGGCCACGCCTCCAACGGCCGTGAGGACCGTCGGACCGCCGTCGCCGTCAAGCTCCCGAAGACCCCTCACCATCTACCCTCGCCGCAGGTCACCTCCGGACCCCCTTCTTCGCCATCGAAGGTACGGTCATGACCGCCATCCCCTCCCCGTTCCATTTTTGCCGTTAGCTATGCCCGTAGGCGCTCGCCGCCGCCGTCGCCATCGCACCCGAGGCCGCCATCGCCGGAGACGAAGAGGGTACGCGCCCCCTTAGCGCGTGCCGTGCCGGATCGCGCCGCGACCGCACGATCGCGATCAGAGGGCTGGGATTAGATCCCTTCGGGATTTAATCTGGGCCCTCAGATCTGGTCAAAGGGGTATCGAGGCCTCTCGGCCATCGATCGTCACTTAACTCCCTGGATCGATCTCGTGCATCCACGCGTACCCGTTCGCTATGTTTTAATCCTGGCCGTTCATTTCCACTTAAACCTCCCGCCTCGCATCTCGCCGCCGGATCTGGATCTGATGGATCTGGATCAGTCGATCCACGCGCACAGTACCGAGGTCCACTATGAGCCTGGCTCACCGTGGGCCAGAGCCCTTTTTCAGTTTAAAACAAAATTCCAGAAAATTGATTTAAATTTTTGAAAATTCATAACTTGCTCATTTTAACTCCAAATTTCACCATTCAAATTTTGTTAAAATCAGTATAATATTCTCTACACATTTATGCCATAAAAACAGTATGTTACTATTACCCAAAATATTCTTAATAAATAAATGAATAAAAACCCCTTAGGGTTAAGATTATTAATACAGAAAAATAAATTAGGAAAAACCCTAAAAAGTTAAGCTTTACTGTTTTATACCAAACTTCAGAATAATAAAATATTAATTCACATAACAACACCCATAAACATGTATGATTATTATTTGGTGGATTTTTATCTGTTTATTGAATGTATTGTTTATTTTTCCGTATCAAGAAGACTACGAGTTCGTCGAGGAGCCAGAGTTCTACCCCGAGGTTCCTCCATCCCCATTTGCTGATCAAGGCAAGTCATCGACCACCCCTGTGGAAACAGTTGATCATATTTGAGCCCATGTTTTAATAAATTATCGCTATAACTCATAGGTTAATATTGCATTAGTCCAATATCAAGCCTTACACTTATATTTATTAGATCCCCGTCCTTGTGTGCAAACCCAAGCCATGCTTATTGAGCCTTAACTCCTTGTCACTCTACTATAAAATTATTAGCTAGTGCCCAATGTACCGGCACAACTGCTATAGGATATAAAGAATGAGTCGTAGATAGCTGGATTCTGATATATGAAATTCCCCGTTATTCTCGTCTCTGGACTCTGTTGGAGTTGGCTAAGTTATAAGTATGGTGGGTTCCGGGTGCAAGCTCGGGCATTGGTTTGTCGCACCCGGGGCACTATAAGGACCGGTCTGCGGGATCTGTTGCAAATCACTTCCGTACCAACCACAAGTCTAATGGGTAAGTCCTAACTGGAAGTATGGGATACTCCGACTCGATGCACCATAGTGGAGGGGGCAAGGGGCAAGCCTGCGGGCGACTTGTACCGACGAGGCTCAAGGGGGGTATGGTGGGGCTCCGACGCGTTGGGACACCATATGAAACCTATAAGAGGGTGCTGTTGAGTCAGGGAGGACTATATGGAAGGTTTTGGCACGAGTTCCCGTTAAATGGGTCATCTCGTTACACTTTGGTGTAAGTGATGAGTGTGTGCCTTGTGGGTACAGTTGTACATCTCTTATCAGAGTAATTCAATCTTTTCGAATAGCCGAGCCCACAGTCAAGGGCGGGTTGTGTGACTACTCGCAGTTAGTTTACAATTGATTGAATGGTTGAGTTATTCATGGCATGTAAGGACTGTTGAGCGAGGTGGGGCTGACTGTACCCTCGAGGTAGAAGATGATGATACATACACATGTTTACGTTTTAGTACTAATAAATTGTTCACATTAAATTGCTTTACAAATTACTCGCTTCCGCAAAACTAGCCACTATCTCCCTTGTTATTTCCTTGCATTATATTTGCATTCGGTGGCTTGCTGAGTACTCCTGTACTCACCCCGTTGACTTACACCATTAGAGCCCGTCTACTACGAGGAGGATGCAGGTCTGGAGTAGCGACCCAGTCAAGGCGAGACTGGAAGGAGGCGTTCATCTAGGACCCTTATTTTATTAGTTTCTCTTCACCTTTATTCACTTTTGTATTAATGCGGTCTACGAACCATGAATGATTGCCTGTATTGTACGAGGTCGCATGATGAACGTCTTGTTTTATTGATTTTCTATGGAATTTCAATAAAGTCCTGATTTATTAAATCGGGGCGCGACAGGTTTGCACTGTGGTTTTATCTTTGTGATGAGTGATTTACATGTTTACCTATTTCATGGTCTAGACGTGTATTTGCAGTTTGGGGTTCACTGATGGGATTAGTGTGCATCTTGCTTGGAGATTCATGTTTTGCTTGTATCATGTTGTGCAGGGTTGAGATGTGAGTCAACTGTAAACGACAGGTGATCGGGGTTAAACATGGATCTTGATGCCAGACGGTCAAGGATGCCGGGTGAAGTTGAGGATGATCTCAGGTGTACACGTGAAGATAGAGCAAGACATGGATGCTTGCAACTCTGATGGCTACCTCAATAGTGCTTGAACCGGATGAAGATGGAGAAGAGGTGGACAGACGGAGTTTTGGAGCATAATCGGCTCCCTCCTCTACTTGACGGCTACGAGGCCTGACATACACTTCGCAGTATGTTTGTGTGCTCGTTTTCAGGCTTCTCCAAGAGCGTCACATCGTCAAGCGGTAAAGCACATACTGAGGTACCTAAAACACACTCTTGAATTTGGCATTCGGTATTCTGCATCATCATATTTATGCATTCGAGGTTTCTCCGATGCTGATTTTGCTGGATGTAGAATTGATAGGAAACGTACCTCTGGTACTTTCATTTTCTAGGTTGCTCTCTTATTTGTTGGTCTTCTCGCAAACAATCTAGCGTTGCGCATTCTACAGCCGAGGCTGAGTATGTAGCTGTTGCTAGTTGTTGCTCAGAAATTTTTTGGATGGTATCTACTTTGCGGGATTTTGGGTTGGATTTTAAGGGTGTTCCACTTTTCTGTGATAACACTAGTGCCATTAGCTTAGCAAACAACTCAGTTCAACATTCTAGAACCAAACACATTTTTGAGAGACCACAATGAGAAGGGTGATATTGAATTGAGATATGTTGATACCCAGAACCAGCTTGCAGACATTTTTACCAAGCCTCTTGATGCTTCTCGATTTGCATTTTTGAGAGGAGAGCTTGGTGTTTGTCATCCCTATGACATCTTGTGAGGGGGAGTTGTGTGTTATTGCATAAGCTTATGTTATACGATTAACTGCTTTTACCTGTACTTGCATGAATATGCCTTTGAATTATTGTCTTTAATCGTGATGATTTTGCTCTATTGAATATGTCATGATATCTTTCATGAGCATGGATCATGATCACTGCTTAGTCTGGTAACTAGCATGAGTAGGCTGAATGCTTTTGCTATCTTTTACATGCCTGGTAGCTAAGTCTTTACACTTGGATACAAACATGCAACTTGATTATTTTAATGCTTTTCATGGAGTTCATGTATTGAAAATTGATAAAAATGAAATTGATATCCATGCCTTTTATGCTGATATTGAAAAGATTTAGGTGGGTTTGCTTTGTCGCACTGCATTGTTCTAGACTGCTTACCATAACACTTTGGTATGAACTAGGATATTGTAGTGTATGCCATGACTATTGCTTTAAGCTTCTGATGGTCTTTGATTGACCTATGTTTGGCTTAGTCGGTTAGCATAAGGTTGACATGCAAATAACCCCTAGCATTGAAATAAAAAAAGGAGAATAAAAAAACTTGATAATATTGAATAATTACAAGTTTGCTGAAGCTCCATGTTATTTGACTATGCATATCTAGGTAGTATTTGCTAGCTTTTGCATTCAATGCTTTACCTTGTCTAGTATGCTAGTCTAAGTGGTGATGCTTTTATTTGCTAAAATCTGAAAATGCTTGCGCTTTCTTTTCATTGGATATGATTCATATGAGCTTATCATGCAGTACTTTTAGACAATATTCAGGGCAAATGTTTGTTTTGTACTGTAATTGCTGCTAATCATGTTTTAGAAGCTTGCATATGCACTCACCCTCATACTTCTCTTTGCATCATTTTTATCACCTTGATGACTGCATTGCTAAAGGGGGAGAAATAGTGTCTTGCTTTTGTCAAAGGGGAGGATCATTTGGTAAGGGGGAGAATTTTTAAATCAAGTGACATGTTTTTGCTATTTCTGAGTTTTTATGGTCACTTGTGCGCTGAACATCAACATTCATTTTTGTATCTTTTGGAGTTGTCAATGCACTCATCAAGGGGGATATTGAGAAACCAAGTGGGGTTTGCACTGTGGTTTTATCTTTGTGATGAGTGATTGATAAGTTTACCTGTTTCATGGTCTAGACGTGTATTTGCATTTTGGGGTTCACTGATGGGATCAGTGTGCATCTTGCTTGGAGATTCATGTTTTGCTTGTCTCATGTTGTGCAGGGTTGAGATGTGAGTCAATTGTCAACTGCAGGTGATTGGGGTCAAACAGGGAGCTTGATGCCAGACGGTCAAGGATGTCGGGTGAAGTTGAGGATGATCTCAGGTGTACACGTGAAGATAGAGCGAGACGTAGATGGACGGTCAAGGAGATTTACCTTTTTAGCCCTGTGGGCATTGAGTATGTAAAATAGAGTCTGCAGTTAATTAAACCATAGGGGCAAAGTTGTCTTTTTACTTTTCCATGTAGGCTATAAAAAGCCCCCATCCCTATAGGGTTTGGCACCCTTTTGAAAACACTTTACCAATTACAAAAATGTGTGTCACTTTTGTTTGAGTTTATCTTCCTCTTCTTTGCACCACCGATGTCTTTCTATCTAGAACCTTCACCCCAGATCCAAGTGTGCCATTTTTCTCAATCGCATGGAGTTATTTTTGATGTTTACTATGATTTGGCTGTCATGTGTGTGAGTGAAGCAACGAGATTTGTCTCTGTTGCCGGGGTAATTTTTCTCCTGCTGCACTATTCCACCTCAATCCGCGTGCATTTGGTCATCATCATTCACATGGTTGTAGCCAGCTCTGTGTCTCCTTGGCTTGTTTAGTACCATGCATACAGTTTCCACTGAAGCAAGGGCACGTGGAATTTCTAGTGTGCTGGTTGGCCTGGGAACTTCGCCTAAGGTGTTGTTCCCTCGCCCATTTTTCTTTTTCTTGAGTGGTTTCTTCTACTAGGTGTGAACAACCATCGCCAGTCCTTGGTTCTTCGATCTGGGTCTTCTGTTTCAGCCCCGACGCTCACAAAAAGCAGAAAATCAGTGTGTTCAGTACTGCTTTAAATATTCATCCCCTACAAGAGTAAGTGAAGGTATATTTTCTATATCTTTTTAGCTTTTGAAATAATCTGTGAACTGATTAGTTAATCTGTGTTTGGTTCTCATGTGCTTCATGATTTTTCTAAGTTATGTTGAGATGTTCATAGATATATCATCTGAGATTTAAGTAGTCTTTAATTCGCCTTGTGTGATGTGTATGGGTGTCTTTTCGATTAAGATATTAGTTGATTTTCGAAGGCTAGATTAATTTTAGTTCTTGTGATCTCTCAGACCATCGCATCATATCAAATCTGATAGGAGAGTGATAGCACTAGTTTTATCTAGGATTTTGCTGTTATATTTATTTTGCTTCTGGTTGTTCATTGAGAGAAGTGTTGGGTTTTTAGTAGAGACCATCAATTCGAAAGAAATTGTTGAGGCGCATATTCACCCCCTCTAGTCATCTATTTCGGTCCTACAATGGCCTTAGCCAAAACCTTCTAGGAGTCCTATGCTAATCGAGCATCTTCTTGGCTATCTCAACCAAAGTGTGGTTCTTCCTCTCAACAACTCCATTTTAGTGAGCAACCTGTGGAGCAGAGAATTGGTGTTCTATGCCATGCTCCATCCAAAAATCAACAAAGAGGTTATTTTTGAACTCAGTGCCATTATCACTTCGAATGAATTTTAATGCACTTGGGTGTTCAGTAAAAAGCCTCAAAGCTAAGCTCCGAAAGTGTGAAAACACTTCATCCTTGCTTGCTAAAAAGAAGACCCAAGAATAACGGGAGAAATCATCCACCACGATAAGGACATACCATTTGCCACCTAAAGAACTAACCCGGGAAGGACCTATAGTGTCCATATGGAGAAATTCTCCGGGTTGTTTAGTCATCACCATGTTGACTGGTGAATGTGAGGTGACAACCATCTTTCCATGCCGACAAGGAGCAAAAACTAAGTTCTTCTTAAATTTGAGCTTCGGCAATCCTCGGATCAGACCTAGGGCACTCAAGCGAGTGAGCAAATCAAAGATCATATGCCCTAGTCTCGTATGACACATCCAGAGCTCAGAAGATGGTTGTGCAACTAAGCAATGAGAAGAACCAGTCGAACCAGAAAAGTCGGCTCCAAAACCCTCCCGATTCTTAGAATCTTGCAAATCAAAACACCATTAGAATT
Source organism: Zizania palustris (assembly GCA_019279435.1). Taxonomy (NCBI): domain Eukaryota; kingdom Viridiplantae; phylum Streptophyta; class Magnoliopsida; order Poales; family Poaceae; genus Zizania; species Zizania palustris. The sequence continues at coordinate 19,177,001 of JAAALK010000081.1, forward strand.
GAGTACGTGAGAAGTATCGCGTCTGAAACGCACTTCCAAGCCCTCTGCTTCTTTGAGAGTGAAGTTGTCGTTGATTCTTACCACACCTTTACCTTTCACTCTGCTTCTTTGGTTGTTCCCAAAGGTGATGTATCCTTTTGCTTGATTGAAGTGAGGCTGGAGAACCATGATGCGTTTCCAGTCATATGGCGCGAACAACTGGAATCCATGATCCACTTGTTCTCCAAACCTCCGTCCACTGCCTACACAAAGCGATAAAATCTAAATCACTCAGTGTTGGGGTGAGTGAAAAACTGACGAGGTATCCAGCACTTAGAGACTCGAGCTGTAGACAAAGTAGTAGTAGACTATCTACGGAGAGGATATAGATCATGATAAAAAGTGCGAGGTCTACCTACAAATTGAGAACCAGAAAAATGACGAGGTCTTCCAAACTGTCGAGGACCAAAACCACTAACACGTGGTCTAACACCATATGAAACATGGTGTACACCACAATGGGCAAGACCTCTCATGGGAGCATGGGGAGCCTCGACAAACACAGGACGACAGCGAGACACAGATTCATGCTTAATTAGAGATGGGTAATGCATGTCCCGAAAGCTCATCTCCTGAGAGCGTCGCTCATCCTTGATGCGAAGAAAACAGAAACCAACCAAATGCCCAACCCGTTGACAATATGAACAATAAAAAATCTTCTTGTCGGTAGGTGCATGGGTCTTGGGAGCAATCCTCACAGGCTCCTTGGGTTTCTGTTGAGGGGCTTTCTTTGGTGGAGGTGGAGTTTTCTTAACTGGCTAGATGGTTTTCTTGGGCTTTTGTGGAGCGTCTAACTGGGCTTTTTCTTTATCAATGGTAGTGGGTAGAGTGAACACAATTTTACTCAGAGCATTTGAAGTAGTCCTCTCAAAGGACAACCCTAAAGCTAACCCTTCCCTGTTAGCACACATCTTGGTCTTGGCCAAGAGCAAATCCATCCTACCCTTCCATTCAGTGCATTTATCCACAACAGAGAGAAGGTAATCATTCTCAGTAATGAGATTTTCATCTTGCCCTATAGCAAAGTTGAGTTGGTCCTTCAGGGTGATGTAGGTGGCATAAGCAGGCTGCACATCCTTAGAACACTCAACACTCTCCAATCTAGCCTACAACTCCTTCACATGCTTGTCTCTTAAATTAATGCTATAAATAAGTAAAGGACAGTTTAAACAAGCATCATAAGTAGCAGGTCTAAACTCCACCTCAACAAGCTGCCTCTCTGCAATCTCAAGCTTATCGATAGCTTGAGAGTGCACATAGTAAAGCTGGGCAAGCTCACTCATGACAACAAGACAAGACTCACATTCAACATCATCAGACTTAGATCTAAGCATGGCAAGTTTAGTGCATGTAGATTCATGTCTAAGTCTAAGTTCTTTCAGTTCATGAACAACTTTGATAAGTAGTCTATCCTGTCTAACCAATGTATCATCCAATTCATCTACTTTGATAGAAAGTTAGTCATAGGATAGACTTACCTCAGATGAGTCTAGCTCACCATCATTGTGGATGCTGTCAGTCGTGAAGAAAAGGCCAGTGAAGTCTTTTACCTTCTTCTCCTCCTTCTTAGGAGGCTCCTCATCAGAGCTGGGATCCTCACTCAACGATGTGTTGATGTCACTAAGGGCTGCCATGAAAGCTCTAGAAGTGGCTTTAGTTGCCCTCTTGGCCATCTTGCAACGCTTACCCTTAGAAAAGGGTTTTTTGTCTCTCTTTTGGTGTTTGTGGGTACTCTCCTCTCTCTTTGTCAGCCTAGAGTAGTCAGTCTTAATGTGAGAAGTATCACCACACTCAAAACACCCTCGAGAGCCTCTTCTCCTCTAACCCCGTCTGTCATTGTAGAAATGGGTGAACTTATTGACAATGAGAGCAATATCTTCATCATCCAGAGTCTCCACCTGCTCTTTTGTAATAGAGACCAGTGAGGACAAAGCAAAACCTCCTGCAAGAACACAAGTACCAGAAACTAATACCATAGAAGGAGGCAAAGAGTTTATGTACCCTACAAGAGATGCCTTGGTAATCTATGTGGACTTTAGCTTGCTAAAAAGCTCATCACAGGTTAATGTGTCGTAATCTGTGGACTCCTCAATACTGGATATCTTCACTTCCCAAATGCTACGATCAAGAGCATAGAGAAGCTTGATAGCCCTCTTGTGATCAGAATAAGCCAAAGTCCTAGTGGACCGCAAATTTCTCACTATCGCATTGAAGCGAGAAAACATGGCATCTATAGATTCACCAGGGCCTTGTACAAATAGCTTATACTGTTGATTGTACGTACTTTGGCGCTTGGCCTTGATCTGAGTTGAGCCCTCATGACAAATATTGAGTGTAGAACAAATTTCCCTAGCAGTCTTAAGGTGTTGAACCCTATCAAACTCATTCATACTCAAGCTAATGAACAAAATATTTCTAGCTTTGTAGTTAGCAGTATACTGATCCTTCTCAGCCTGAGTATTGCGTGTATTAGGAATGGTGTACCGGGATTCCACAATCTCCCATATTGCACTTCCTTGGCTTTGAAGATACGCCTCCATGCGCACCTTCTATTTTGTAAAGTCTGTCTAGTTGAACAGAGGAATTTTACTAACTCTGTCCATGTCGCCAACAGATCACGAAACCGGTTAAGGTCAACTGGTGATCATAACCAGCTCTGATACCAATTGTTGGACCAAAAAGGTGACCAGAGGGGGGTGAATGGGAGCTTTAAAACTCTTCTTCTGAAAAACATACTTCGAACACACCCTTCGGAGTGTCTATTTCAGAGGTATTGATTATACTCCAAACACAGGCTTCGCACATGGCAAAAGTTCGAAGTTTAGAAGACTTTGCTCACACTCAGATACCCAAAAATCTTGAAGTGGGGTTTCGCCAGAGTAGTTTCCGCACATGGAGGTGCTTGGAGTCAGACTCCGTACAATAGAACTTCATTTCAGAGAGAATCCCCTCAAAGGACTTTGTTCTGATGATCCACACTAGTAACTGGTACTAGGCTCCAAAAATGGAACAAACACCGAAAGAGACTTAAGGATAACTGGCACAGTGAAAATCGCATGATTCGCACTACTAGACAATACTTTGCTAGAGACACTCGAGGATATACCTCCGGTTCTCACAGAGCAAACGCACTCTAAAAAGCCAATCAACACAACCTTCACACCCTAGATGACTGGTGTCCCTTCATTAGCAAGAACACAAAGTGAACACTCTGGTTTACACAGAATGAAGTGCACTTCAAAAACTCAACACAAGAAATATGAAGAACACATATACACGTTTATGCAATTAATGAATCGGAAATAGAATAGCAATTTCATTGCAAGAACAGGGAACACAAAAAGCTCACAAATATGAGTACAAGTTTGTGGTGGCTGGCCCTAAGATACTATGAGTATAGAAGGTTCTAAACCTAAGTAATAGTGTTACCCTAGACCTCAGCCTGCCTCTCCTTTTATAGGACAAGTCAGACATGTGAAGTGACTACAGTAGCCCTAAGGTTTACATGTTTTCTGCCACAGGTAGTCACAGGGGTACAAAAGGTAGTCTACTTTATTGGAAGTTCCTTTTTGTGTCAGCTTTGCAGACCGTAATCTTCATATCCCCCTTTGCACTATGAAGTGCCTGAGTGACTTCATCATTAGGCATCGAACCCGAAGGGGCTTCACTACTTACGAAGTCTGTCTTGATACAAAGTGACGATTTTGAGCTGAAGCCATCAAAGCCCATGGCACCTTCACACCACCACCTTCGAAGTGGACCACCATAGCTTCGCAGCTTCACTTAGCTTGAATGCCACACGTCCATCTACCGGATCCATGTATGGCCGAAGAACGTTAAGACATCCTAACTTCAAAGCCCTACCTTCGAAGTACCTCCCTCCAGAGGGTTTCGCTCACTACCTTTCGAAGTCCCTCCTTCGTACAAGGTATCCGCATGAAGCATATCCATAAGCACTCCTTCGTAGTGTCTCCACCTAGAGCACACTCTCGAAGAGCCTTCTTTGGACCATGCCTTCGATGCACCTTGACTTCTGAGACCTTCGTCGGGTGTCCTTCCAAGTGCCTCCATCTGGAGCACACTTGTCAGCATTGCCTCACTCCTAAGGACTTTGTCCACCAACCTTCAAAGAGCCTCCTTCCGGAGCACTCCTTCGAAGTGCCTCGCCTTCGAGGACTTTTCCTCAAGGTATCTTCATATGGAGTCCCCCTCCACATTTCCTGCCTTCGACTGGTGCACCTTCAACCTGAGGACCGACCTCGACTTCACATAGCCCCCGTGACCCTCCGACACCAAGCTCCCCGCTTTCCTGACATCAAGCTCTTTGCTTTACCCATGTCACTTGTTGTGCTGACCATCCCATCGCCTCCGAAGTCACCTACACACCATTGACAAGCAACCATGTGTTTCTGATACCCCGGAAGCCTCTCCGGGTAAAACACCCTCCGGTGCACACTCCAGTGCACCACCAAAGTACTGAACCCTATGATACATCCTCCGAAATGTATTCTGCCGAACCCGTTCGACAGACATACTTTGTTGCATATTTGTGCAGCTTGCATCTACCGAACCCCTTCGGTAAGACTTCCGAATCCTTTTGGAGAGGACCCCTTCATCCAGAAGAGCACTTGACAATCACTCATCACAAACTGAAACCAAGGCACATCTCAATTTGATTTCTCACTATTTGATTAGATTTATATAAATAGAATATTAAATAAACTTTAAATATAATATTAGACATAATTTAAATGTGTTATTGCAATTTCAACTTATACATTTTTAGTCTTATAAGGTATTTGAAGTTACAATATTGCAATTTTTATCATGATATAGTTCTATTATTAATTGTAATTTGTTATTTATCTATTGATATTGTCACTAAATCCTATATTTTCTATAGGAGTAAGGTGTCGCCTCGCTTTATGCCTTACGCCTTACCACTTAGGAGGTAAGGTGTTAGTCCACCACCTCGTCTCGTTTTACCGCCTTAATAACTATGATTATTAGAAGCTAGACTAATCTAGGAAAATAGATCTAGTAGCAAATAAAGTAACTTTATCTAGGAAAATAATCCTAGCATTTAGGAAATGGGAGATAGGGGGTGTTTGGCACTGCTCTGCTCCAAGGTTTTTTGACCCGCTCTGCAAAACGATAGTCAAACAGAACCAGATCTTAGTTTTCAGATCCACGAAAATTTAAGATCCAGGACTCCGCTCCTTATTTTTTTGCAGAGCACCTCTTGAGGTGCTCCACATATTCACTTTTTGAAACAAAACATGGAGTTAGGGATAATTTACCCACCATGCCATTACACAACATACCCTTTCACTTTTTTATTTTGTTTCCTCCATCACTTCTGGTTGTCGACGTTCTGCGGTAGCGATGGCGAAGCCACACCGAGACGGCGGCGGTAGAATGCGGTGGCGTCGGGCCGGGAGTGGGACGGTGCAGGGCAACTAGGTGCGGTGGTGGGGATGGTGAGGTCGCGCCCCCACGTGGGCGGCCCCTCTGCCGCAACCTGCCAGGTCGCCGAGATCCCATCGACACAAGCACACAGCGGCTGAGTGCCTTCACGTCGTCGATGCTGTCGAAAACGTAAAGCAGCACCACGCGCCACCCATCCACCGTCGTCACGCGAGAGAGCTGGATGGGCTAGAGCAGCGACAACAGGAGGATTTGGGGTAGCTAGGGCTTGGCGGTGAAGGGGCCTATGTCTGGCTAGGACACAACAGGAACAAGAAGAGTATTGGGAGAGCCACCACCAGTCGATGGTGGAGTTGATGATCCCAGCGAGCCAAGTCCACCGGGGATGGGGAATAGCGTGAATAGGAACTAGATGCTGGGTTGCTGGCAAAAAGTATAAGGCTAACATTGGGTCTCACTCTCAAGGGTAAAATAGTCTACATGTAATAAATCTACATATTTTTGAATCTAGACCTATTTCGCAAGCCAAACAAGACAGTTGCTCTACAGTAGATTTAAATTCACTCAAGATCTGATTCTACAAGAATTTCATGGAGTGGAGTAGATTTTAGTGGAGCGGAGCAGTCCCAAACAGACCCATAATATGCTAATTGTGATCCTCAAGGGATCCTACTCGGATCCGGGTGGGCCGGCACACCCACCTGGGCTGGTGAAGCCCGCTGCCCCCATCTGACACTTGTATAGGGGGCACCAATTTCATGTGCATGCTCACTATTTTTAAAAATGGTATGGGATTTCTGAACTACATTTCTAATGCTAATGTGACCTTGTCAAACTTTGCTTAACCTTTGATTCGTAAATACATTTCTAATTTATGATTTACTATTTGAGGTAATAAAATAATTTACGTATATTTTATTGGAGACAAGGTTTTGTTTATAGTCCGTCCATGAAAGTCATATTTAACTTTTGAATTATCCTTTCTTTCTTGGTGCATGCAGGACCAGGATACCAGATAGAGAAAAGATTCTCGATTGTTGAAACATATTGAAGAAAGAAGTCAATTGTCCAGGACTGGTCTGATTGCAATCCTTTCATTGTCTGCAATCACTACCAGAAAATAATTGTTTGCCGAGTGCAACAATCTTTGCCGAGAGCATTTCATCGGGCACTGTTTGCCGAGTGCCACACCATAGGCACTCAGCAAAAAACCTGAAAAATCCTCCGCCCTTTTTTTTCTGCCGCCATTATGACGACATGGGTGAAAAGGTGTGTTTGCCGAGTGCCACAAATAAAAACACTCGGCAAAGTGCTATACTCATCATTCATGTGAAAACATGATTTGAGCCCATGACACGTTGTAAACATGTTTTGAACTTGAATTTTTTTTACTATCATAATTCAATATCTGTTAATCCATGGAAAATTTTCATATTTTTATGAGTGGGTTTGCTATTTTTAATAAATTAATCATGTTTCTAGGATTTACTTCGAAGTGGGTGAAATTTCAACTGCATGTACATGAAATAATGACTCAAAAATTGTAGAAAAATCATATTTATGTTCATGATTCCATTTGTAATCTTTTACAACTAAATATATCTAAATATTTAAAATATAATTTACGACGCTCGGGCGACAACATGGAGATTAATGGTTTTTTAATTCTAGAAAATTAAATTGATGCCTAAAAAATATGATACTTGACATGGTGTCATTATATCATACATATATACTGTGATAAAAATTTCATAATGTTTCGACAAAGTTTTCATGTACGACGTTTGGAAACTGGAGAATCCTCGAGAAGGTAAATGAGTTTAGGGATGGAATGAGTTAGGTTTAGAAGCAAATCAATATTCAAATCTTTGTTTGAACTTAAAACTTTTTGTAGTACTAAAACCCAATGTATCTTATACCGTGTCCAAATTTGGCATTTTTTAGTGCTAGCTTGCTATTTTTAGTTAATTGAAGTTCTTTATAGGAATTTAATTAAAACATCCCAAATTTGAACTACAAGTGCCTTAAATTTGTTTTTTTGAACTAAGAAAATTTCTAGGATGCAAAATGACTGTATACTATATAATGCCAAATTATTGAATTTTTTACTGTCTTTTTGCTATTTTTGTTTTTTTTAAATAATTACAAAAAATGTTTGCCGAGTGCATTTAGACTCGTCACTCGGCAAAGAATAAAAAATTCATCTTTGCCGAGTGCCAGGTCTAAATGTACTCGGCAAAGAAGTGAATTTTCAAAAAAAAATAAAAACATTTCGTCGAGTGCTACCAAATATAGCATTCGGCGAAATCCCGTTCGGGTAAAAATAGGGCCGCGAGCAGATCTGGCACATTTATGCCAGATCTGCTCCCTCCGCCCCCGCCGCACGCCCTGCTCCCTCCGCCCCCACCGCCCTGCTCCCTGCCCCCTAGCCACTGGCCGGTGCTGCACCCCCCGCCCAGCATGCGCCCCCCACGCCGCCGCCCCCCCCCCCCCCCCCCCCCCCCGCCGAGGCGCCCCTGCGCCACCCACCGGCCCCACCGGTGCCCCCACCCCCGCCCACCGGCTCCGCCGCCCCTGGCCGCCGGCCCCGCCGGCCCCGCCGCCCCCGACCCCCGGCCGCCGGCCCCCGCCCACCGGCTTCGCCGCCCCTAGCCACCGGCCCCACCGCCCCCGACCTCCGTCCGCCGAATCCGCCGCGCCCCTAGGTATATTTCATTTTTTCTGTTTTTTAAAAGTATTAACATTAGTTTGTCTACTGCAATAGTTATAGGAACAAGCTACATTATGCTATCTCAAAATTTACAAGTTTTTCTATTTCCTCCAACGTGCTCTATGAACCCACATAACTCACATCAACTATTGGTTAAAATTTGAATTAAAAGACATTTGCATATTTCTTTATGTACACGGACAATAGCATAATAACCTAGTAAAACTTTCAAGTAGGAATTATCTACTATATTGAACTGAATAAGAGACCATTGTTAAAGAAGGAACAACTTGTAAGTAACAAAAAGTCAACATATCCACCGCACCGCCAGATTCTAGTTTGGAATATTCCTATGGATAAACACGTCACATGGATTACGACAACTTATTGATGGCAATGTCTTTTCTAAGATCACTTATGATTTACTGAATGACTCGCCAGATTTGATGGCAGCATGGACCACCGACAAATAATCCTTAGATTGTTTTGTTAGTTCCCTGAATCAAGATCCAAGCTGAGTCAATCATTTGCTAGCTACTCCTGACCCCAGGCACCGACATAAGCAACATACACTAAAATATAAAGGGGAAATGAAATACTTTTGCAAAATAGTGTCTCATGTGTTGAATTGTTTAGTATAGTCTTTGATATTTTATAATTTTATGTTTTTTAGTGTAGCGTCTCATATTTTTTAATTAGTTTATCTTATAACTAATATTTTCATTGATTTTTAGATAGATCTAATTTGGTTAGCGCTCTCTTACCGGCGTCTCCGTCCCCTTCTTGGCTCCATCGTCCTCATCTCGCATCAACCCCTACCGGTAACCTTAGAACATAGGATTAATATTTTGGTTGAATATGAATGATTAATATGATTTGTACATGTTTTTTATTGTCTAATACAACGTCACATGTTTTGTTTGCTTTCAACATCCCTTCCTCGTAATTCTATAATTATGTCCTAAATAATATTACAATTTTATTACATGTATGTCAAGCAGATTAATATAAATAAATGCTTATACATGTTTTAGAAATTTTAATATAATCATTGTAATACTTTTTATGTTTTAATGGTTATGTTGATTAATATCTTGTATATTTGGATGCCGGCCATCGTGCCATGATATATATATGTGTATGTGGATGTCGGCCATCGCGTCGTAATGTGTGTATATGGGTGATGGCCATCGTGTCGTCCTATTTATGCATGCTCGATTTTCTATGTATTAGAGAGAATATGTTGTCAAAAAATTATTTATTTTTGGTTATTGTCGCGTAACCTAGGCGTCTCCCGTTCGGAAGAGTTACGGTTTAGAATTTGTGATGTGAATTTGAACTTGATTTTGTGTTGCGAACGTGAATTTGTGACGTGAACGTGAACTTGAACTTGAATTTGTGATGTGAACGTGAATTTGTGATGTGAATGTGAATTTTGTGATGTGAATGTGATTTTTGTGATGTGAATGTGATTTTTGTGATGTGAGTGAATTTGTGATTCATATAGTGATTGAAAATGAATATTTGTGATTGAATGTGAATTTTGGAATGAATTTTGTGAATAAATGTGAATTTGTGATGAATTTTGTGATTGAATGTGATTTTTGGGATGAAATATGCATTAAATAAATGAAAAAAATAAAAAAAATTGTCGAGTGCTACACTCGGCAAAGCCACCTAAATAGCACAGAAACGTGCCACATGGCATGTTTCTGTGCATTCTGGGGTGGCTTTGCCGAGTGCTTCCACGTGGCACTCGGCAAAGCCCCTGCCACGCGTGCCACGATACTCCTTCGCCGAGTGCCACGTGGGCATTCGGTAAACACCCTTCGTCGAGTGCCACGGTGGGCACTCGGCTAAACGCCTTCGCCGAGTGCCACGTGGGGCACTCGATGAAGGTCCGTTAACGGCCACCCGACCGTCAGACGTGCGGGTTTGCCGAGTGCCAACGTGGCACTCGGCGAAGTGCCACATTGCACTCGGCAAAGACTTCGCCGAGTGCCCGATAAAAAGCACTTGGCGAACACCCTCATCACCGATAAGGCGGGTACCGAGTGGGGTTCGCCGAGTGTGGCACTCGGTGAAGCCTTTGCCAAGTGCAAAAGAGGCTTCGCCGAGTGCCCTAGGCACTCGACAAAAGTGGCTATTCCCGTAGTGAATGTTGTAGATATTTTTTCTAACCTTTTGTGTATATCTTTTGCTAAGTTAGTAAAGTTGCATTTAATTGTATAAGTTGATGAATATTATTTTTAACTGAGTTGGTGTAAAGTGTATTAATTCAACCCTACTCTGATTCTAATATGATTGCAAGGTTATTGTTCTTTTCCTCAAGTGAGTCTTATGATGGCCTGGCATGGATGGTCTAATGGCAGGGAATAGAAACAACAACATGTGCACTCGGCCATTGCCAGTTCACACTACCAGAAATAAAGTGTTTGCCAAGTGCCTCAGATTTTGCTGAGTGCAATATCTCGGGCACTCGGCAAAGTTAAGTTTGCCGAGTGTTTTTTAAAACACTCGGCAAACAAAAATACTCGTCAAATTAAATCTTTGCCGAGTGTTTTTTACAAGTTACTAACGTACGTCATCACGACATTCTTGCGCGTCAATTTTTTTTTGGGTTTGCCAAGTGTTTTTAAAAAAACACTCGGCAAACCCATTTTTATTTTTTCTGACCCATTGTTTTGAGTCTACGTGTTATTTCCAAATTGATTTTAACTTGAATTGTTTTCTACAATAAAAACACAACATATATTATCTCATGTAAAAATTACACATTTTTGGTTTAGTTTGTTATTTTTAAATTATTAAGTATGTTTCTAGGATTTAAATTGAAATAGGTGAAATTTGAACTACAAGTGCCTAAAATAATAAACAAAAAATTATGGAAAATCATATTCATGTTTTAAAGTCTATTTATGGTTCTTATAAACTAAATTAAAATAAATTTTGAACAATTTAGGGTGTGACGCTCGTTCAACAACGTGAAGCTTAATAGTTTTTTAATTATAAAACAATCAACTAAACTTTAAAAAACATGATACTTGTCATTGTGTTATTATATGATACATAGATGCTGTGATAAAAATTTAAAAATATTTCGAGAAAATTATCACGTAGAGTGTTTAGAAATCGTAGATTATGAGAGAAATGATTAGGGTTTAGAAAAGAAATGAGATAGGTTTGAAAGAAGTTTGACAGGTAAATTATTTTTTGTAATTGAAATTCTTTCTACAATAAAAACGCAACACATATTATCTCATTTAAAAATTACACATTTTTTTGATTCAGTTTGTTATTTTTAAATTATTAAGTATGTTTCTAGGATATAAATTGAAATAGGTGAAATTTGAACTACAAGTGCCTCAAATAATAAACAAAAATTTATAAAAAATCATATTCATGTTTTTAAGTCTATTTAGAGTTCTTATCAACTGCATTGAAAGAAATTTTGAATAATTTAGGGTGCGACACTCGTTCGACAACGTGAAGCTTAATAGTTTTTTAATTATAACAAAATCAAATTAACTCTAAAAAACATTATACTTGTTATGGTGTTATTATATGATGCATAGATGCTATGATAAATATTTAAAAATATTTCGATACAATTATCACGTATAGTGTTTAGAAATAGGAAATTACAAAAGGATTAATTAGGGTTTAGAGAAGAAATATGATAGGTTTAAAAGAAGTTTGATGGGTAAATCATTTTTATACTTGAATTATTTTCTACAATAAAAACACAACACATATTATCTCATGTAAAAATTTCATATTTTTTGGTTCAATATGTTATTTTTAAATTATTAAGTATTTTTTCTAGGATTTAAATAAAAATAGATTAAATTTGAACTTCAATTACATGAAATAATATACAAAATATTATTAAAAAATAAAATTTATGTTGTTGAGTTTATTTTAAGTCCTTATATACTATAGTTGTACCATTTTCATCAACGAAAAGATTGTAAACAAATTATACAAAATTTTAAAAAATAAAAATTCTTTGTTGAGTGCCAAATTTGAGGCACTCCGCAAATATGCTGGGTTTACAGAGTGCAACACTCGGCAAACCAAAAAAAATTCTTTTTTCTTACAGCTTTTTCGCGAAATTTCAAAGTTGGCGCACTTTTTTTTTTCAAATTTTTCATACCTACTCTTTAAAATATCACCTCCCTCCATTCTTCTTCCCTCCTTCCCTCCCACCGGCTCCCTCTCGCCGCTCCTCCCGCCGCCGCCCCGAGCGCCGCCCTAGCCGCCGGCCCGGCCGCCGCCGCCGTCCCGACCGCGCCCCGGCCGCCTCCCGGCCGCCGCCTCGTCGCCGCTGTGCCGTCGCCCGCGCTGCGGCCACGCCCGCGCTGCGGCCACGCCCGCACCCGCGCCCGTGGCGCGACCAACTTTTTTTATTTTACACTAATTTCTTTGCCGAATGCTTTCTTTTAGGGAAATTTGGATCTACGCCATTACAATTTTGTGACTTTGGAGAAATGCCATTACAATTCACGTATTTAGATTCATACCATTACAAATTCAGAGAACTCTGAACTATACCATTTCTAAATTTAGAGAATTCTGAAATATGCCATTACAATTTTAGAGAAATCTGAAATATGCCATTACAATTTTAGAGAAATCTGAAATATGCCATTAGATTTTGTGAGAGCTCTAATTTCGGAATGGCATATATCCAAATAGATGAATTGTAGTGGCAAAGTTCCAAAGCACGATAATTGTAATGGCATATATATAAAAAAACCCCTTTTAGCACTCGGCAAACCAACCGTCAAGTTTCTACCATTCCGTTTGTCTCTTTTTTTGCCGAGTGCCAACTTTTACACTCGGCAACACATGTTCGTTGAGTGCCCGACAAAAAACACTCGGCGAAGTGTTGTTCGCCGAGAACATTTTTGTCGTACGTCGTTCGCCGAGTGCAACAATCGGCGAAGCCTTTTCCAAGTGTAAACAAGGCTTCACCGAGTGCTTTTGGCACTCGGCGAACAAAGATTCTCCCGTAGTGTCACTAACCTAGGAAATGAATTGCAGAGTCAGGGCTCCATATCAACTTCGTCTAAAAGAACAGGTAATTGAGCTTAAAACTTTGAGCTTATCATTGTTGCACGAGCAATGATGAAGATTACATTCTCTTTTTTTTATATCAGTTATACATATGCCATGTTTATTTTACCACAACACGTTTCATTTTCATGTGCTGTGCCCCAAGTTTCTAACAGTTTAGCTTGTTTCGAGCGATTTTGATGTCAACATCCATCTTATATCCTACGAGCTCCACGATAAACTTTATTATTTTCATTTAACAGAGATGATTGGCTCTAATCATTAAAAAATGTTTGTTATAACACATGGACAACTAGTTTATGTAAATCCGTTGCCACTAGAATTTCTGGCACTGCTCCAGTGGGTTCCAGCTGACCAGTCCTTAAGTGTTATATTGTATTCAGCACTTCCAGGAGCATTTCCTCTTTGCTGCAGTTGGCCGGGTGAGCAAGAATTACTTTCCTAGTCTCCCTCCCTACCACCACCAGTCATGGATCTTTCAGCACAACATCGGTGAAGTATGTGTTCTCAGACTTGCATATTCACAGAAGCACCATGTATTCTGCATGCCAACCAGAAGAGTAGGAAATAACTTATCGACAATTCATATGATACTAGTGAGAGGCACGTGCGTTGCAACGGATGCATAATTTTAATGGCAATATATTTAGAACATAATATATTTGCCGAACACAATATTTAGTAATATTGTGATGATAAGAAACAAAATAATATATTATTGTTCAAAACAATACATGATGAAATTTACTAAAATTTTCCCCACATTAAACTTAATTTTATCTTATTTTTGGGAATTTTTCATAATTTCCAGAGAATAATTAAAACAGAAAATTAATTTCTCAAATTCTGGAAATTAAAAAAAACAGCCCAAGAGGTAAACTGCCCGGCCCAGCAGTGCGCATAAGCCAGGCCGGCCTCTACCTGGGCCTAGGCCAGGAAAGTGCCACGCGCGCGCGTGTCTAACCTGAGCCTGGCCCGGCAATTAGCCTCCCCGCCTGGGCCTGATTCGGTCCGGATCACCCTGGCCGTCGGATCTGATCCAACGGCCACCCACCAGAAGCGGTAGTATAAAAATGATGCAGCCCCAACGCAAAAACCCTAACCCTAGAAACTTCTCCCCCCTCACTCCACCCGGCCAGTGCGGCGCGGCGGCGCACGGAGGCGCGAGCGCGCGCCCGGCCAGCGCTTGCAGCGGCGCGAGGCGGCCGAGCGCGCGGGAGGCGCGGCGCGCGGCGGGCGCGCGGCGGCGGCCCGAGGCCGCCTCGGGGCGTCGGCCGCCCGAGGCGCGGCGCTCGGCGCGCGGGCTGCAGCGGCGCGAGGCGGCCGAGCGCGCGGGAGGCGCGGCGCGCGGCGGGCGCGCGGCGCGCGGGCTGCAGCGGCGCGAGGCGGCCAAGCGCGCGGGAGGCGCGGCGCGCGGCGGGCGCGCGGCGGCGGCCCGAGGCCGCCTCGGGGCGTCGGCCGCCCGAGGCGCGGCGCGCGGCGGGCGCGCGGCGGTGGCCCGAGGCGCGGGCGCGCGGCAACCCGCGGGGCAGGCGGGCGGGCACGCTTCGCGCGAATCGGCCGGACGGTTCGGTTTTTACAGGGTGTTTCGCGGCGGACGAATCGGACGGTTTTTATGGGACGGTTTTTTAAGAGACGGGAGGGGAGGCAAGGAGCGGACGGACGAGTAACTTGTCTCTTTTATATAGTTAAGACTTGTAAAGTTCACTGATAATCCATAACAACTGCTCACTACAAGTCATTTTGGCCTTCTACTTCAGTCGCGTAAAACATGTTGTTTCCAATTTTAATTTGTCGCTTATCTCCCCTCTCATTTGTGCGTTACTTCCGGCATAGGCGCATGTAGCAGCTCGTAGCTACAACACGTCGTGCATGCATACTTACATCGTAGGCATATTTAATTTGTGGCTTGCCGCATGTAGGTTGGACATGTGTCATGCAAAAAAGAAAGCTCCGACGCGCGCCATGCAAAAAAATCTCCAACGTGTGCTATGCAAAAACGAGGCTGAGAGGAATCGAACTCGTGCGTGTGGCTTCAACGAGATCATTGAATACAAGGGACTTCACATGCTATTTGAAATCATGTTCTAAATGATTTGTATTTGAAAGAGTGCTCAAATATATATAGAGCTCACATATTTTGCGTCCCTTTTGTGCATGTTGGATTTAAGTTACTTTAACTTTGAGTATGTTTTATTTTATCTATTCTCCGGATTTCATAGAACCAAATCATTACTGATTATTTGGACTTAGATCGAAATTCACATGTACTATATGACTTAAACCATCCTTGTATGTACGGCCTTAAATAATGATCTCTTACTGATGTAGGTTTCTTACCGGTGTCCAATGAACTTCTAGCAGTTACTATTGCAGATGTATTTTAGATGTCATCCATCTATCACAACTCACGATTATATCTTTACTCTGTAACAGTGCTTCTTATGTTACAACCTTAGCCAATGCATTTTGTCTACAAACACCTATCACTAAACCATTTTACTCCTAGAGATGCAAACAATTGCTCATCTTGAACATCTGAAGATGCATGATCGGCAACTATAAATGGTGTAGCATCGATAATGCACGCTCAGTCGAACAGAACGGAACTCAATGTAGAGCATATATATCACTTAGCACCTCGAATCAATTGCATGCATGCAAGAGGTGACTGAAGCAGTCCAAGAGCACGCACGAAGCTAAGGCGCACAAGTGCAGCAGCAACACCCATACACAAGACCTACATAGTGCACAAGTGTGTGACTCACGCCCGAAGCACGGTCTCTCGAGCACGGTCGACGTTCGCACACGCCCGAAGCCTCACGCACTCCTGGCCAGCGCATGCGCCTGGGAGCGCCCACGCCTGCACGCAAGAGACACTGTCGTCCATGCCTGAAACGGTAGAGCACGTCGCCTCACAGTCGCGCCACCCGTCGCGGCTCGCGCGTGCTCGACGCGTCGCGTCATGAACATGGTGGCGGCTAGGGTTTTTCCACCAATACCAGCCAATGAGCACCCCCGCACGGCGGCAAGGACCCTTACGGTAGAGGCCCTAGATTTTTAAAAAATCACACAAAAATATGATTTTTATGCATGAGCCCTTGTATTCGCTAAAAATTTCGGAAATACACTTTTCTTGTATAAAAGGACCTATGGAATCTGAATTTCATATACGTTTATCATTTTCAGAAATATTTTCTATTTTTATTTAATGTTTACTATTTTACCGTCTTTAATTGCACATATGCATTTAATTATCAGTAATTTCTTATCAGTAAATATAGAATTGCGTAGAAAATACTAGAAAATTACAGTAATTTTATTCATGTCTCTATTAAGCAATGTGATGCGATTTTACTAGAAGTAACATGTGCATCCCTAGGCATCTACGCACTTTTGGATCACCGAATCGACGTCGGTGACGTTTGGCACCTTGTTAGGAGATTTTAGTGCAACACATATTAACACCCCACTATTATCCATGAAGATAATATAACTTGCGTTGCACAAATACAGTCAAGATATGTGAAGAGCAATTTGATGAAGCTCATTGTCGAGGATATAACTCCGAGTACCCTGCCGAGTAGTTTCATTCCGACTACTGGGTTGCCGATTAGTATGAAGACCGGCCCAGGAGGAACCATACGATCGCCTTATTCAGCACTTGGAAGAAGATTCGCCTGAGTGGTGGAACTCCAATGGTCGGCCCCAGGATCATCAAGCCGATGGTTACCCTCATCAAGACTGCCTTAACCATTGCAGTTATTTCAACTGATAAAAGGTTGTTATGCGCCTATTGCCACAACCATTAATACGATGGTTAAACTCCTGTAACCCTCCTCGTCCTTGTCATATAAAAGGATCAGGGGGAGGCTCTAGATAGGACACACAATACACACGTACACAAGTAAGCATATGCCCAACAGACACTCATAGAGAAGTCATGCATACACAAGAGTGGGGCTATTATCCTCCAGGAGGTTCGAACCTATCTAAAATTCCTCTCGTGTCCCCCCTCTTACTCTCTTTCTGCCTCGTAAACCGAGGTAACCATCGGTCTATAGTCACGACTCCCCCCTCTCCCTACACAAATCATACTACGGGCACCCCCCGTAGGCTCTTGTTGTTCTCATGCAACAACAGTTGGTGCGCTAGGTAGGGGACAAGTATTGTGATCAGCAGATTGGACAAATGGCCATTGTTTGCAAGTTCGACGCCAAGGTCCCGAAAAATGCTGTAACCGCCTATAGGACTTTGATCTTTGTCGACGATTGCATGAACCAACTAGTTCCCACCACCACTTCACTGAAGAAAGCAAAGGCTTCACTTGCGCCGTCATCAGCTCCTGCTTCATCAACAACTCAGGTGCCACGGCGAACTACCCCGCCAAAGGCACCCTCCAAGGATCACCTGCAGAGGGTCATCAACTTGCCTGCCGACTACATTATCTTCACCAACTCTCGAGGGCGCACCGTTCAACGTTGATAGTTCACCACGGTCTCTAGTGACTGACCTCGCCAATCGACTCCGCCAATTCGCCAAGCTCCTCCCGTGGTTGTTGTTATGGCAATCGCTGGGGTCGTCTCAGAAGATGAACTTTCTAACGACGCTGAGTCTAGCGTCCATCACCAAGAGCACCGAAGGAGGAACTCCGCCAGACGTGACCAGTGCATAGGGGCTCATGGGGGAGCAGGAGCTCCCCGACAATACCTACCATGTACACAGTGGCCTTCGAAGGTCATGACATGTACTGAATGCACACATCCAACCTTGTCGCCATTGAGATGGCATTGGCGGCGCTCCCTGACTTGCCTGAACTCTAGAGGGCCCGGGCTATGACCCAGGCTACCACAGCACACATACCAAAGTTGTCACCTTCTCACCGACCACGATCACCGAAATAGAGCTCGTGCTCTCGGCCGTCCATGCTAGGGGAGCATTGAGGAACCATGTTGAAGAGCATGGGTCTTATGGCTCCAGATGTGATGAGTGATTGTCAACGGAAAGTGAAAGAGGAGACGTAAAGACCTGTCGTGTCTGCGGCGTGTGTGACTCAAGTACACGGGTAGCGAGCGACAGCCGGGCAGAGGAGACGCGAAGTCGGGCTGGCCCAATCCGAGTACATGGGCTAGGAGCGGCAGAGGATCCACTGGTCTGTTGACCAGGGTTTGACTCAGGAACACGGGCGGCGAGCGATTGCCAGGCTGAGGGAGCTGCGGAATCGGGCCGGCCAAATCCGGGTACCCAGTGCGAAGACGGTGGACGCTTTGTCAGTTTCAGCGCAAAACTGACAACCGATGATTATCTTTATTTAGGAGTTTAATATTCAGTATTTAAGTCCACAATATTTGTTATTCGAGTGAGTTGAATATTCTAAGGGTATTTTAGTAATTCGAATTTTATTTTTAGAGTCAGTGTAATTTACCCTAGGGGTAAATTAGTCTTTTCCCTGTATTAGTGGGCTGCCTATAAATAGGCCCCAACCCCCTAGGGTTAGGGTTGACTGTTTTGGGGAGATTAATCTACAGTCTGTTTTCTTTTTCCTCCGTCGCACTGTTTTCATTTGCAAACAAAATTCGTCGTTTTTTTTCTCCTGGCTCTTCCGCACCATGGCATCACTGCCTCACGCAGCACGCCGCACCTAGCCACGGCTAGCGCCTGCAGTTTTTCCTCCGGCAGGAGGCGCGCGCGCAGCAAGCAGCCGCAGGAGGCAGCCTTTTTGTCAGGCGGTGTGCGTAGGCTAGGTGTTTTGTGCATGCAACAGATCTTTCCTTCGGGACTTCCGTATGGAGGCGTCAACTCAATAGGCTTGGCGCAACAGAAGCTTTGCAGCGCTCACGTGCTTCCGTGGAAAACGGCACAGTGCGGCAGGGGGCGTCAGCTTTTTGCACTGCCTCGGTTTCTTCGGCGCTGTGATTTCCTACGCACGGTACACGACGCGTCAACGGCACGGGAGTCCACGGCAGTACGACGTAGAAGCAGCTTGCGCAGGCAGCACGGCAGAGGAATGGCGAATGGCAGCATCACGCGGCAGATCCAGGTAAGTTTAATCTAATCTACTATTTCTTAGTAGTATTAATTAAATCAATAATTATCTATTCTTAATTAGCATGCAAATCTAGCCAGTAATTTCGTGGTTAATTTTTATCTGCTAAAATCTTATTAGTGCTCGCATATTATTTATTTAAGTATTTTTAGTCTGTTCGAATAAAAAGAAAAAATATTAGTCACAATAATATTTTTATTCTAGATTTACGTGCAATATATCAGTTTTATTTCTGAAAGATCTAGGATTTATTCATTTGATTAGTATTTTATTTTTAGACTGCAATCTGAATATTTATTGATATATTTAGGTATTTTTCCCTATGCCATTAAATTTTTTTAGTACACGTTTTATTTACTGCAGTTATTTTTATTTAGTTTAGTTTATTTTTAAATATCATTTTAATTAGGACACCAATCATTTTTAGGCTAGATAATTTTAGTACCTGTGATATGCTTTGCTACTGTTGTTTGTCTGTCAAGGTACGTAGGGTGTTGGGTTTAGGCTTTTGTTTCGGAAGAATTTTTTAGGCGCCCATTCACCCCCCCTCTGGTCGCTACTTTCGGTCCTACAAGTGGTATCAGAGCGAGGTTAGAGTTTTCCTATACCTTAACCGGTTCTAAACCCAGGTAGTGATCATGACTTCCTCTAGGAAGGTCCCGTCCCTTGAAGCTTTTGGCTACACTTATTGGAAGACTCGCATGCGAGCCTATCTCATGAGCTAGAGCTCGAACATTTGGGATATTTGTGCTCACGCTACTTTTACTATACTTCCTGTTGATGAGCGCACTTCTCGTGATATAATTGCCCAGCATCAGAACAATAGCAAAGCGGTGAACATTTTATTTTTTGGTCTAGGTCCCAGCGAGTTTGAGCGCGTTAGCCATCTCGACACTGCTCTAGAGATCTGGGCTACTCTCCAGGCACACCATGAGGGGACAGCTCGGGTCAAGGCTAGGCTCTATCAGACCTACCGGTGTGAGTATGAAAATTTCTCACAGAAGCCGGGTGAGCTGTTGAGGCTTTGTTTGGTCATTTTCAAACGATCATTAATAAGCTTCGGGACAACAAGGCCAAGTGTGATCAGTTGGTCTCAGATCATGAACAGGCGCTCAAGGTTCTTCATACCTTGGACCCTAAGATCTGGGAGATCAAGATTTCTTCTATTGTTGAGAGCGCTTCCTATGATACCTTGACTATCGCAGAGCTTTTTAGTAATCTCAAGGCCTCAGAGGTTGATATCCAGTTGAGATCAAATCTTACTGGTTCTAGCTCAAAAACCTTGGCCCTTGCGACACCTTCTACTGATCCTACTGCTTTGAGTTGTACTGTGTTTTCTTTGATGTCTATCTCCGAGGATCAACTTGATTCACTAGGAGATGATGATCTGTGTTTGTTTAACAACCGGGTGTGTCGTGTCTATGATAAACGAATGCTTAAAATACACGACACAAAATCCGGGTGATTTGAGTGTGGTGATCCAGGTCATTTCATCGCCGACTGCCTTAAGCGGAAGAATTATAAGAAGGGAAGCGGTGGTATCTCCTATGACTCTGGCAAGCACGACAACTCCACCTTCACAAAGGGCAAGCCCAAGACGAGGTTCTTTCGAAAGGCTTTGAAGGACTACAAACGTGAGAACAAGAAGCAAGACAAGGACTTCTTCGCCGAGATGGAGAAAATCTACTCCAAGAGGTCATCGTCCTCCTCATCGTCTTCAAGTTCAAGTGATGAAGAGATCGTGATCAAGAAGGGGAAGGACATGGGCGATTCGGTGGGCCTCTGCTTCATGGCCTTCAGGGACAAGCCGAAGAGTCACTCGCATCACAGCCAAAGACCCCGCAAGAGCTTCTGTTCAATGGCTCTTGGGGATAAGGAAGAGAAGGGCTCCTCCGATAACTCCGACGACGACGATGAAAAGGTATCTTCCTATGAACAAGAAGTTGTCAATTTGATAGAAGACAACCATCAGGAGTTGAAGTATCGGGAGAAACTGCTTAGAGGGGCTAAACAGAGGATAGATGAGCTTGAGAGTGAGCTTGCCATGGCAAATGGCAAGATTGAGAGTCTGTCTTCTTCCCCTTGCTGGGGTGGTAGCAGTGAGTGTCCTAACTGTGAGGAGTTGTTGTGTGATCTGATGACTCTGAAGTCCAAGTACACAGAGAGGGTAGATGAGAGAAACGCTATGGCCACTAAGCTTGAAAGCGCTCACCTGGATTTGAAAAATGCTCATGCCACTGTCGTCATGCCCTGTGTAGACAGCCCATCCCATTTAGCTAGTATAGCTGAGCTGAGAGCCAAGAGTGATGAACAGGTGGGCGAGTTAGCTGGAGTGAGAGATGAGCTAGAGCAGACTAAGCTAGAGCTTGAGACCTTGTCAGTTCCACCCACTGTTTGTGAGAACTGCTTGTCCCTCAGATTGGAGTTGATCAAACTAAAAGCTGAGAAGTCTATCGAAGTTGATAGAGAGTGTGAGATCTGCTTGTCTCAGGTGGAGGTGCTAGCTTCCTTGAGAGAGGAGCTAGCTGATGTTCAGAACGAGAACTTTTACCTCCGTCAGATCCTAAGTTGGATTAGTGCCAGAGAACCATAGCTTTTCATGATGATCCAGCAGTTCAAGAGGCAGGATGGGTTTGGGGTAGGTTACACCTATACCAAGGCTGATTTTGAGAGTGCCATTAGTCGAGTAGTGGAGTGGAGTAAGATGACTCCTGAACAAAGATATCCTAAGACTCACTCCACTGAGTCTTTTCAAGTTAGTCAGCCCAAGGATGTAGTGTTCCAAGAACAACCTAAATCTCCACCCAAGAAGCAAATCTGGGTTCCAAAGCCTAAACCTCTCCACACTCCTCTTGACTCTTTACCTGGACCCTCTCACACCAAAGATTCTACACCCAACACCACCAAGCCTAAGAATCCCAAGCCTCAACCACATCCCAAGAAGCCTACCTATCACTGTAAGTTTTGTCAGAGAGATGGGCATCTTGAGGAGTTTTGCTTCAGGAGGAAGAGGGTTGAGAGAGCAGAGAGAGCTCAAGGTGGGCAGGAGCAGTTCTACCAGCAGGGTGGTAGACAGAGAGTCCCTCGATGTGGAGAGAGGCTAGAGGCCAGTCCACGTCGTGTAGGTGGTGGTAGAAGAGATGGCTTTCATGACCGTGCTCCGGAGGGTGGTTTTTATTCTGGCAGAGCTCCAGATCGTTATGGATATGGTTTTGGACCTCGTGGCCGTGATTTTAGGCAGAACAGAGGATCATGCTTTGAACCGCGATTTGGTCCAGACTCATATGATTCCTTCTGCTTTCCTACTTATGAGCAGATGGCTCGACACTGGTTTAGCTCCTTTGCTAAACCTGGCGTTGGACCGTTTGCTCCCACTCATGACAATTGATCTTGCGGGATCGAGGACTGGAGGACGTGTGGATCATGGATTCAGGATGTTCTCGCCATATGACGGGACACCGCAGATGGTTCTCCAACCTCTCTCCCCCGAGCTCCAAGGAATACATCACTTTCGAAACAGTGGTCAAGAGAAGGTACAAGGTATTGGGTCGATTCGCATCTCTGATCATTTCTCTTTGAAGAATGTTGCTTTGGTTGGAAACTTGAATTTTAATTTAATTTCTGTTTCACAACTTCTTGAGGATGGTCTAGAGGTTCTCTTTAAGAAGGGCATGTCTTCTGTTGTTGATTCTAGAGAATCTTTGGTTTGCCGGATCTTACCCTTCGGTAAGGTTTTTTGTATTGATTTCTCTAGTTCTGCTGGCCCTTCTCGCTGTCTGATTGCTGGATCCTCCTCCGAACTCTAGAAGTGGCATAGGAGGTTAGGCCATTTGAGCTTTGATCTGCTTGTCAGATTGAGCTCTATGGACCTTATCCGAGGATTGCCCAAGCTTAAGATGGAGAAGGATATAGTGTGCCATCCCTGTCGTCATGGGAAAATGGTTGCCGCTTCTCACACACCTGTGGCTCAGGTGATGACTTCGTACCCAGGAGAGCTGTTACACATGGATACAGTTGGTCCAGCTCGAGTACGCTCAGTCGGTGGGAAGTGGTACGCGCTTGTGATAGTTGACGATTTTCTCGATTCTTGTGGGTTTACTTTCTAGAGTCTAAGGATGAGGCTTTTTAGTTTGTTCATACCTGATTTTGAAGCTGAAGAACGAGAACAATGGTCAGATGCGAGCAATTCGCTCGAACAACGGCTCTGAGTTTAAGAACTCTCAGTTCGTCAGCTTTTGTAGTGATCAGGGCCTTGATCATCAGTTCTCGGCCCCTTACACTCCCCCAGAGAACGGCGTTGTAGAATGAAAGAACCGCACGCTAGTCGAGATGGCCAGGATGATGCTCGATGAGCATAGGACTCCTAGGCGCTTTTGGGCTGAAGCCATGAACAAAGCTTGCTATCTAGCCAACCACATTTTTCTCAGAGCTTACTTAGGTAAGACGTCATATGAGTTGCGGTTTGGCAGACAGCCCAAGTTGAGTCACTTGCGAGCGTTTGGATGCAAGTGCTTTGTGCTCAAGAAGGGAGGGAATTTGGACAAGTTTGAGTCTCGTTGCTGGGATGGAGTCTTTCTTGGTTATGCTTTACATTTTCGAGGCTTTCGTGTTTGGAACTTAGACTCTCAGCTGCTTGTCAAGACTTGTGAGGTTTCTTTTGATGAGTCCATGCCTTCGCTGACTCCTTCTTTTGAGCTTTCTGGAGATGATGAGCTTGGAGAGTCCATCTTCGAGGAAGATGATGACACTCCTACTGTTGATGACGGTGGGCCCTCTGCACAGCCTACAGACCCAACACCCTCTGAGACTTCGACTGAGGATGAGGACGGACCTCTGATCACTCCTTATACTTCGATCGAGCCTCCTCAGCCGAGTCCAGAGGTGCCGGTTGCTGACTCTGGTAAGGTGACTTCTCAGCCGAGTCCAGAGGTGCCAGTTGCTGACTCCAGTGAGGTGACTTCAGATCACCTAGGATCTCGAGAAGTTCAGCGTGATCACCCCTCAGAGCTCATCATCGGTGATCTTACGGAGAGATCCTTATGTTCTTCAGTTGGTTCTCTTGCTGTGTTTGTTGAGTCTGCGTTTGTCGCCACCTTTGAGCACAGAGATGTTTCTCATGCTCTTTCTGATTCAAATTGGATAAACGCCATGCAAGAAGAGCTTGAAAATTTTGTTCGTAATCGGATTTGGACACTGGTTGAGCAACCACCTGGATGCAACACCATAGGCACCAAGTGGGTGTTTAAAAACAAACAAGGTGAAGATGGGGTTGTGGTGCGCAACAAGGCTTGACTAGTTGCACAGGGTTTTTGCCAGAAAGAAGGTATTGATTTTGAGGAGACCTTCGCCCATGTTGCCCGTCTTGAGTCCATTCGTATTCTTTTGGCCTTTGCTGGTTCTAAAGGTTTTAAGCTTTTTCAAATGGATGTCAAGAGTGCTTTTCTAAACGGGTTTATAGAGGAGGAGGTCTATGTTAAGCAGCCCCCCGGTTTTGAGAACCCTAAGTTTACTCGACATGTTTTCAAGTTGCAGAAAGCTTTATATGGTCTGAAGCAAGCCCCCAGGGCTTGGTATGATCGCCTAAAGCAGTTTTTGTTGCGAAACGGTTTTGTGATGGGTTCTGTGGACAAAACTCTTTTCTTGCTCAGAGTTGGCTCAAACTTATTGGTTGCTCAGATTTACGTGGACGATATTATTTTTGGTGGTTCTACTAATTAGCTTATGTCCAAGTTTTCTGAGCAGATGCACAACGAGTTTGAGATGAGTCTCATGGGTGAGCTCAAGTACTTCTTAGGGCTCCAGATCAAGCATACCAAGGACGGCATCTTCATTCACCAGGGTAAGTACACACGGGACATGTTGAAGAAGTTTGACTTTGGTGGAGAGCTGAAGCCTCAGATAACCCCAATGGGTACATCTAGAGGCCTAGACAAGGACGAGAACATTGTCAAGGTCAACGAAAGAGAGTATCGAGGGATGATCGGATCGCTGCTATACTTGACTGCGACGAGACCGGACATTCAGTTCGTTGTGGGTGTGTGCGCGCGTTTTCAGTCTTCACCACGCGCATCTCACCGGTAGGCTGTCAAGCGTATTTTTAGGTACCTTACTTATGCTCCTGATCTAGGTCTTTACTATTCTGCATCATCGTCTCTTAATTTATCTGGTTTTTCGGACGCTGATTTTGGTGGGTGCCGGCTGGATCGCAAGTCGACTTCCGGTACTTGCCAGCTTCTTAGTTCTTCACTTGTATCTTGGTCTTCTCGAAAACAATCTGGAGTTGCGCTTTCTACTACTGAGGCTGAGTATGTAGCTGCCGCTAGCTGCTGCTCATAGTTGCTTTGGATGATTTCTACTTTGCGGGATTTTGGGTTGTTCTTCCCTGCAAGAGTTCCTTTGTTTTGTGATAGCACCAGCGCAATTAGTGTAGGGAAAAACCCATGTCTTCATTCAAAAACCAAACATATTGATGTGTGTTTTCATTTTCTAAGGGATCAATATGAGAAAGGGGTCATTGATCTTGTTCATGTTGATACCCATCAGCAGTTGGCTGACATTTTTACCAAACCCCTATATTAGTCTACTTTTGAGCGTTTGCGAGGGGATTTGGGAGTCGTGTATCCTTTTTAGGATATTTTGAGTCAGTTTTTTATTTCTTCTTTACTTTTTTATTGAGTCTTTTTGTGTGAGTTCATATCATGCATAATCATATATATCTCAATTTGAGCTTGCTTCTGTTATATGATTGATCTGCTTTACTTGCTCTAGCTAGTATATTCTTTTGATTACTTGTCAATGATCATGTTCTGCTTCAGTTCACATGATATGTCTAATATTTGTCATATGCATGGATTTTATGCTTTAACATTGAAAAATGATCATCATTGCTTCTGGTAACTAGCATGTGTAGGCTGAGTGTTTTTGCTATCTTATACATGCCTGGTAGCTAGATCCTTACTTAGATGCAGATATGCAACTTGGACATCTATATGCTTTAAACATGAAAAATGTGCTATAAAAATGATAAAAATTCAGAAAAATGAAAAATTCATGCCTTCTTATGCTTATTTGAAAAGATCCAGGTGGGTTTGTTTTGTCGCATTGTATTGTTCTGGACTGCTTACCATAGCACTTTGGTATGAACTAGGACAGTATAATATATGCCAAGACCAAGGTCTTAAGCTTCTGATGGTCCAGTTCTGGCCTAGGCTTGACTTGGTCGGTTAGCATAAGGTTGACATGCAAATAACCCCTAGCAGAAATGAAAAAGGAAAAGAAAAAGTTTGAAAATTTAAAAAGATGACAAGTTTGCTGAAGCACTTTGTTCTAGACAATGCTTATCTTGGTAGATATCAGTTAGCTTTTGCATCTCATGCTTTACTTTGCTTGTCAACTAGAAAATTTGGTGATGTTTTTTATTTGCAAAAATTGAAAAATGCATGCTAATGACTGTATTTAGATATCATGTGTTGCACTGATCATGTCATGTATCTTAGACAGTATATCATTTGTTATATCTGTTAGATGTTGTAATTGCAGTCAATCATATCTAAGAAGCATGCTTTTTACACTCCACCTGCACCCCATTTGCATTCATGGCATATTTTGAGGGGGGGCTGCATTTCAGGGGGAGTTTTGTGTCTATGTCTCTTTAGAGTGCATGTAGTCTCACTTGATGAGTTCAATTGTCAACAAGGGGGAAAAATTTTGGGTTACTCGATCTTTTAAAAGAGTTTAGGGGAGTTTTTGTCTTTCTCTGGGATTTATTTTAGGGGGAGTTTTTCAGTCTCTTTTGCCTTTACTCCTTGGATATCCTTGTTGATAGTTCTGAGATTGCACTTGTTTTGAGTCTTTATTTTTGGTTAACCATAATGACCGTTTTCTTGCTTCTGTTTGGCTTTTGGTCATTAGGGTTAAACTTTTATTTTCTTCTTTCTATTTTCTTTTGTTTTTGTTTTCATGTTTCCACATGTTTTGCAGGTTTTGAAGAATTACTGAAGAGGGTGTTGCCAATGCACTCATCAAGGGGGAGATTGAGCAACCATGTTGAAGAGCATGGGTCTTCTAGCTCCAGATGTGATGAGTGATTGTCAACGGAAAGTCAAAGAGGAGACGTGAAGACTTGGCGTGTCTAGGGCGCATGTGACTCAGGTACACGGGCAACGAGCGACAGCCGGACAGAGGAGCCACGGAGTCGGGTCGGCCCAATCAGAGTACCCGGTGTGAAAACGGTGGACGCTTTGTTAGTTTCGGCGCAAAACTGACAACCGATGATTATCTTTATTTAGGAGTTTAATATTCAGTATTTAAGTCCACAATATTTGTTATTTGAGTCAATTGAATATTCTAAGGGTATTTTAGTAATTTCGAATTTTATTTTTAGAATCAGAGTAATTTACCCTAGGGGTAAACTACTCTTTTCCCTGTATTAGTGGGCTGCCTATAAATAGGCCCCAACCCCCTAGGGTTAGGGTTGACTGTT
This sequence comes from Zizania palustris, assembly GCA_019279435.1. Taxonomy (NCBI): domain Eukaryota; kingdom Viridiplantae; phylum Streptophyta; class Magnoliopsida; order Poales; family Poaceae; genus Zizania; species Zizania palustris. The sequence continues at coordinate 19,204,784 of JAAALK010000081.1, forward strand.
TTGGGGAGATTAATCTACAGTCTGTTTTATTTTTCCTCCGCCGCATTGTTTTCATCTGCAAACAAAATTCGTCGTTTTTTTCTCCCGGCTCCGCCGCACCATGGCATCACTGCCTTGCACAGCACGCCGCTCCTAGCTGCGGCTAGCGCCTACAGTTTTTCCTCCGGCAGGAGGCGCGTGCGCAGCAAGCAGCGGCAGGAGGCAGCCTTTTTGTCATGCGGCGTGCGTAGGCGAGGTGTTTTGTGCATGCGGCAGATCTTTCCTTTGGGACTCTCGTCTGGAGGCGTCAACTCAGCAGGCTTGGCGCAGTAGCAGCTTTGCAGTGCTCACGTGCTTCCGTGGATAACGGCGCAGTGCGGCAGGGGGCGTCAGCTTTTTGCACTGCCTCGGCTTCTTCGACGCTGTCCGCGACATGGGAGTCCACGACAGTCCGGTGTAGAAGCAGCTTGTGCAGGCAGCACAGTAGAGGAACGGTGAACGACAGCATCACGCGGCAGATCTAGGTAAGTTTAATCTAATCTACTATTTTTCAGTAGTATTAATTAAATCAATAATTATCTATTCTTAATTAGCATGCAAATCTAGCCAGTAATTTCGTGGTTAATTTTTATCTGCTAAAATCTTATTAGTGCTCGCATATTATTTATTTAAGTATTTTTAGTCTATTCAAATAAAAAGAAAAAATATATTAGTCATAGTAATATTTTTATTCTAGATTTACGTGCAATATATTAGTTTTATTTCTGAAAGATCTAGGATTTATTCATTTGATTAGTATTTTATTTTTAGACTGCAATATGAATATTTATTGATATATTTAGGTATTTTTCCCTATGCCATTAAATATTTTTAGTACACGCTTTATTTACTGCATTTATTTTTATTTAGTTTAGTTTATTTGTAAATATCATTTTAATTAGGACACCGATCATTTTTAGGCTAGACAATTTCAGTACCCGTGATCTTCTTTGCTACTGTTGTTTGTCTGTCAAGGTGCATAGGGTGTTGGGTTTAGGCTTTTGTTTCGGAAGAATTTTTTAGGCGCCCATTCACTCCCCCTCTGGTCGCTACTTTCGGTCCTACAAGCATTGTCACTGAAGTGAGCGTGGAGGAAGCTCATATGTTGGGAACGCCCGACACATCATCAATGATCGTTTGGATGCCCACAACCTCATCATTCGCCGGTTACAAGGGCGAGTGCAGGGGGAGCTACGTCGTCGCGAGTGATATGATCGCGATCATGGGGCCCCGAATGGGGACCGTGCTGACCGCAACGTCCTTCGTCATGATGGCTTCCTCGCCTTCTCCAAGCAGTTGTGATGTGTCGAGTGTCCATAACACTTTTGACCAACGGTAATCACTCCTACGATGGTAAAATTGACTCGTCTCAATGGTTGTGACTATTTTACACTGCCATCCGTGCAACTAGAGGAGACCCAGACGTCATGGTCAATTCCCTCCCCGTCATGTTGTCTACCTCTGCCATCAACTAGCTGGCTTCGCTCCCAGAGGACTCCATCAACTCCTGGGATGACTTGTGCGAGATCTTCATCGCCAATCACCGGTGGACGTGTCAAAGGCCTACCTCCCGATATGACCTGCGCCAAGTCTGCCAAAGGGAAGGGGAATCCTTGCAGGAATACATACGTCGATTCTCCGAGAAGCGCAATGCTGTCGCCAACATCTCCGATGCTGACATTATAACTATCTTATAGGACGGCTTGAGGAGGCCGTCTGAGCTATTCCGCCACCTGGTGATGAACGAGCCAATCAATCCCGGCCATATGATCACTGTTGATGAACAATTCGCCAGCGTTGAGGATGTCGAACGGGAGAAGATGCTCCCAAGATCGCACAACTCCGACAAAGACAAGAAGAAGAAAGAATGTTGCCGATCACCCGAACTACGCCGATCACCCGACTTCAAGGATCGCGACAACCACGATCGACCTCATCCCTAGGACAAGAAGAGGAAGGAGAAGGAGATCATGGTCATCGATAGAAGTGCTTGACGACAAAGCCGAGATGACGCGACGCTACGAGAATTGCTAGATAAGCCATGCATCCTCCACCCCAATGGCAATCACACCACTCGATGTTGCTTTCAGTTGTAGAACCAGATGGTGAAAGAAGCAGAAGCTAACAGCTGGCTTGACAAGCGATGGTGGGACTCTAGGGAGCAAAGGCCTAAAGACGAAAGGAGCAAGGGCGATGCTCCCTTGGAAAGAAACGATTTAAAAGAGCCCACTAGAATGGTCTCCATGATATTCGGAGGGACGGTGGCCGCCGAATCCAGGCGTTAATAGAAGCTGATGGCCCACCGCATCAATGCCATCAACATCGAGGCGATGGAGTGCCTCAGATGGTCGGAGATCCCTATCACCTTCAATCGCCAGAATGAGTGGACGGATGTCCCTAAACTCGGGCGCTTCCCATTCGTTGTTGACCCTGTCATCCTGAAGGTCTGCCTCAAAAGACTGCTGATCGACAGGGGAAGCGGCCTCAATGTCCTATTCAAAGCGACGTTGGGGGCTCTCGGCATCAACCACTCGACACTTTAGAAGATGGATACCCCCTTCTACAGGATTGTCCTAGGGAAGTCCTCCACCCCCCTCGACATGATCACTCTGTCGGTGACGTTCAGTGCCCGAGACAAGTACTAGACCGAGCACATCAAGTTCTACGTCGCTGACTTTGGGACTATGTATCACGTCGTCCTCATGAGACCTTCACTCGCCAAGTTCATGGCAGTTCCTCATTACACCTACCTGATCCTCAAGATCCCAGGATCAGGTAGGGCCTTCTCTATGAAGGGAGACGTCGCCACCTCGCACGCTTGTGAGTAGGACAGTATCGCCACCTTGGACATGCCTATCTGAATGGAGGAAATGCTCTGAGAAGACAAGACCATGCCGACTGATGGACTCAAGATCCAGAGTCCTGCACCATCACCGATTGCCTTGACGCCATCTCTAGCCGAGTACAACAGTATTCGGCTATCGGACGCCGATTCCTCCAAGATGGCCCTGATCGGGACTATGCTTGATCCTAAATAGGAAAGCATGCTCATCAGCTTCCTCTGCTCCAACACTGACATATTCACTTGGCAACCCTCTAACATGCCAGGCGTCCCCCGGGAGCTGATCGAGCATGAACTCTGCATCGATCTGGCCGCTCAGCCAGTTAAATAGAAGATAAAATGGTTTGTAGATGACTGCAAGAAATCCATCAAGGAAGAAGTCACTCATCTCCTAGCGGCAGGATTTATAAAGGAGGTGCAGTGCACAGACGGGCTGGCTAACCTAGTCCTTGTGTAGAAGAAGAGTCGAAAGTGGAGAATGTGTGTTGACTACACCGATCTCAAAAAACTATGGCTGAAGGATCCCTTCCCACTACCGCACATTGATCAGGTCATCGATTCGACTGCCGGCAGTGCCCTCCTATGCTTCCTTGACTGCTACTCAGGCTATCATCAGATCAACCTGAAAGAAGAAGACCAGAAGAAAACCACCTTCATCACCTCGTTCGGCGCCTACAACTACACTTCAATGTATTTCGGACTGAAGAATGCAGGAGTCACGTACCAACAAGCCATTCAGGGTTGCTTGGCCGATCTGTCCGGTTACAACGTCGAGGCATACATTGATGACATGGTTATCAAGACCAAGGAACTCGAATACCTCATCGTGGATCTCCAAGAGACAGTAAACAACCTCCACAAGTTCCACTAGAAGCTCAACTTGGAGAAATGCGTATTTGGAGTCACAACGGGGAAATTGCTTCGGTTCATCGTCACTCACCGAGGCCTTGAAGCCAACCCGTAAAAGATCTATGTGATTCTAAACATGGCGAAGCTTATCGACATCAAACATATCCAATGTTTGGCATGCTGCATGATGTCCCTAGGCTGGTTTATTTCACGGCTAGGGGAGCGAGGGATGTTGTAACAGCCCAAAATTTCAAAGGTAAAATAAATTTTTAAATATTCTTTTCTAGAAAAAGGATTGTTTTTTATTTTTTCTAAAGCTGAAAATGTCCAAATAAATAAATATCCAGAGAAATAATCCAAACTAAGGTCTGAGAAAATTATATTATGATCTTAAGACCAAGATATATTTTTGAGAATTTTTACAAATTTTTAGAACCCTTGCAAGTAGCCCATAATTTTTAAACTAATTTCAGTAATTATTTTTATTCAGAAATGCATTTTAAATAGTATTTGGCCCCCTCCCTTTCTCTCTTTCCAACCGGCCCAGCCCGTTCATCCCGCGATCCCCTCACTGACATGTGGACCCCACCTGTCGGCGCTCTCAACCTCGCGCCCGAGTCCCTGGCCCACCTATCAGCCCTCCCCTCTCTCCGCGCGCACCCTGGCCCGCCTATCGGCGCCGGCCGTTGCGCCTCACCCCATCGCTCGCCGCTGACCGGTGGAGCCCACATGTTAGGTTCATCTTCCCCGTGCCCTCGCGCCCCCGAGATCTCCGGCTGCCATCCTAACTCGCTATTCCACCTCCGCTCGGTTTAACATCGGGAAATTACTCCCCGTTACGCCGGCACACGATCCCCCTCGGATCCCCTCGCGTTACGTCTCTTAATTTCCGAATTAACCCTTGCCGGAGTTATTCCCCTCTCTCAGCATTCATGGCGCCCCGACCCTCTCACTCACCACTGGAGCCCTATAAACCCCCCCTCGGCACACCGTTTCTAGTCCACCGCGCATTTGCCAATTCCTCGCCAAAACGAAGTGGTGGCGAAGCTCTTTTGTGTCGCCCCTCTGTTCCACCTCTGGTCGCGACTCACCGTCACTGGAGCCCATCTCCATCACCGTCAACCGCCTCCCCATGACCGCCATTGCCTCCCTGACCTCGGCCACCACTCCGTTCGAGCTCCTCGCCACCACAACCCCATCATCAACGAGGACCTGAGACTTCACCGCCGCCCCCGCTCGTCGTCGGCCTCGCTCCATCGACCTCGAGCCACTGCATCGGTACCATCATGATCCCCTCACTGCCCTGATTCCGTTTTCATGCTTAGGTTAGGCCGCTGGCCATCACCGCCATCGCTAGGACCGCTGTAGGACCGAAAATAGCGACCAGAGGGGGGTGAATGGGCGCCTAAAAATTTCTTCTAAATAAACGACCTAATCCTAACACCCAATGCACCTCGACAACCAAATAACAGTGGCAAAGCAAATTACAAGAACTAAAATTGTCTAGCCTAAAAATGACCGGTGTTCTAATTAAAATGATATTCAAAAATAAAATAAACTAAACTAAATAAAATAACTGCAGTGAATAAAAATGGGTACAAGAAATATTTAATGACGTAAGCAAAATATCTAAATATATTAATAGAATATTCAGATTGTGGTCTAAAAATAAAATACTAATCAAATGAATAAAACGTGGATCATCCAAAAATTAATTCAAAAATAAACCTAAAATATTGCATGTAAGTCTAGAATAAAAATATTACTACTACTAATAATATTTTTTTCTTTTTATATGAGCAAATTAAAAAAATATTTAAATAAAAATATGCGAGTACTTATAATATCTAGCAGATAAAATTAAGTATGAAATTACTAAGTAAATTTACTGCTAATTAAGAATATATAAATATTGATTTAATTAAACAGCTAAAAAATAGGGGATTAAAAACAACTAACCTGCATCTTCTCGTCGCCGTTCGCCGCTACCACGAAAAGCTGCAAAAAATCCAACGCCCGTCTGACTCCGTAGACTGTCGTGCGGGATGAGCAAAAAGTTGCCGCTACCGAGTACTCACGCACGCCAACGACGTGGGGCCCGTGCTGCCAAGGCTGCTACAAGCTATCTGCCACGCCGCATCTGCTGCTTCAGCCTGGGAAAAAAACTTGGCCGTGGAGAAAAAAAAGCTTCCGTCGTGGAGGCTTGAGCGCTGCTCGGCTGCCTGCTGCGCCAAAAGCTTCCGCAAGGGGCCCACGCCTTGCGTCGTGCTGCTGTTGTCCTCGCAAGCCGCACTGTAGACCCTGCCGCACACCAAAAACAACTGCTCGGCCAGCCGTGTGGAGCTGCGAGCAGCAGGTCTCGAAAATCCACGCCACGGAATTCACGTGAACGCAGGCAAACAGTCAACGTAGCGCACGGAATCAAATGACGCCGTGCAGGAGAGATGAATCACCGGCGATGAGAGACAGAGAAAAAAATGATCGCGGCGGTGGACTGTAGTAGATTGATTATGAAGAACAGTCACCCTATCCCTAGGGGGTAGGGGCCTATTTATAGGCGACTCACTAATACATGGAAAAGGCCAATTTACCCCTTATGGTAAATTACACTGACTCTAAAATAAAATTCAAAATTACTAAAATACCCTTAGAAAAATCAACTGACTCGAAAAAACAAATAATCTGGACTTAAAAACTAAATATTAATATCCTGAATCAAAATAATCATCGGTTGTCAGTTTTGCGCCGAAACTGAAAAAACGTCCACCGTCTTCGCACCGGGTACTCGGATTGGACCGACCCGACCCCGTAGCTTCCTCAGCCCAGCAATCGCTCGCCGCCCGTGTACCTGAGTCATACCCGGTCAACAGACCAGTGGATCCTCTGCCGCTCCTAGCCCATGTACTCGGATTGGGCCAGCCCAACTCTGCGGCTCCTCTGCCCGGCTGTCGCTCGCTGCCCGTGTACCTGAGTCACACGTGCCTTGGACACGGCAGGTCTTCATGTCTCTTCTTGACTTCCGTTGACAATCACTCATCACATCTGGAGCATAAGAACCATGCTCTTTAACATGGTTTCTCAATCTCCCCCTGATGAGTGCATTGTCAACACCCTCTTCAGCACTCCTTCAGAACCTGCAAAAACATGTGGAAACACGAAAACAAAAACAAAAGAAAATAGAAGGAAGAAAATAAAAGTTTAACCCTAATGACCAAAAGCCAAACAGAAGCAAGAAAGCGGTCATTATGGTTAACCAAAAATGTCAACAAGGATATAACGAGTAAAGGCAAAGACTGAAAAACTCCCCCTAAAATAAATCCCAGAGAAAGCCAAAAATGTCCCCTAAACTCCAAAATTTCTCCCCCTTGTTGACAATTGGACTCATCAAGTGGGACTAAATGCACTCTAAAGAGACATAGACACAAACCCCCCCTGAAATGCAGCCCCCCCTCGAAATATGCCATGAATGCAAATGGGGTGCAGGTGGAGTGTAACAAGTATAGCAAAAGATATACTGTCTAAGATACATGACATGATCAATGCAACAGATGATATCTAAAGAGAGTCATTAGCACGCATTTTTCGATTTTTGCAAACAAAAGCATCACCACATTTTCTAGTTGACACGCAAAGTAAAGCATGAGATGCAAAAGCTAACTGATATCTACCAAGGTAAGCATTGTCCAGAGCAAAGTGCTTCAGCAAACTTGTCATATTTTTAATTTTTTCAGACTTTTTATTTTTTCCCTTTTTTTCTGCCAGGGGTTATTTGCATGTCAAACCTTATGCTAACCGACCAAGTCAAGCCTAGGCCAGAACTGAACCATCAGAAGCTTAAGACATTGGTCTTGGCATACATTACACCATCCTAGTTCATACCAAAGTGCTATGGTAAGCAGTCCAGAACAATGCAATGCGACAAAGCAAACCCACCTGGATCTTTTCAAATAATCATAAAAATGCATGAATTTTTCATTTTTTGAATTTTTATCATTTTTATAGCACATTTTCATGTTTAAAGCATATAGATGTCTAAGCTGCATATCTACATCTAAGTAAGGATCTAGCTACCAGGCATATAAAAGATAGCGAAAGCATTCAACCTACCCATACTAGTTACCAGAAGCAATGGTGATCATTTTTCAATTTTAAAGCATAAAAGCCATGCATATGACAATTATCAGATATATCATGTGAACTGAAACAGAACATGATCATCGACAAGTAATCAAAAAACATATACTAGCTAGAGCAGGTAAAGCAGGTCAATCATATAACAGAAGCAAGCTCAAAATATGATTGATGATTATGCATGATATGAACTCACACAAAAAGACTCAATAAAAAATAAAGAAGACAGGAAAAACTGACTCAAAGTATCCTAAAAGGATACACGATTCCCAAATCCCCTTGCAAACGTTCAAAAGTAGACTGATCTAGGGGTTTGGTAAAAATGTCAGCCAACTGCTGATGGGTATCAACATGAATAAGATCAATGACCCCTTTCTCACATTGATCCCTCAGAAAATGAAAACGCACATCAATATGTTTAGTTTTTGAATGAAGACATGGGGTTTTCCCTACACTAATTGCGCTGGTGCTATCACAAAACAAAGGAACTCTGGCAGGGAAGAGCAACCCAAAATCCCGCAAAGTAGAAATCATCCAAACCAGCTGTGAGCAACAGCTAGCAACGGCTACATACTCAGCCTCAGTAGTAGAAAGTACAACTCCAGACTGTTTTCGAGAAGACCAAGAAACAAGCGAAGAACCAAGAAGCTGGCAAGTACCGGAAGTCGACTTGCGATCCAGCCGACACCCACCAAAACCAGCGTCGGAAAAACCAGATAAACCAAGAGACGATGATGCTGAATAGTAAAGACCTAAATCAGGAGCGTAAGTAAGATACCTAAAAATACACTTGACAGCCTACCGGTGAGATACACGTGGTGAAGACTGAAAACGCGCGCACACACCCACGACAAACAGAATGTCCGGTCTCGTCACAGTCAAGTATAGCAGCGATCCGATCATCCCTCGATACTCTCTCTCGTTGACCTTGACGCCGTTCTCGTCCTTGTCCAGGCCGCCAGATGTACCCATTGGGGTCATATGAGGCTTCATCTCTCCACCAAAGTCAAACTTCTTCAACATGTCCCGTGCATACTTACCCTGGTGGATGAAAATGCCATCCTTGGTCTGTTTGATCTGGAGCCCTAAAAAGTACTTGAGCTCACCCATGAGACTCATCTCAAACTCACTGTGCATCTACTCAGAAAACTTGGTCACAAGCTCATTAGTAGAACCACCAAAAATAATATCGTCTACGTAAATCTAAGCAACTAATAAGTCTGAGCCAACTCTGAGCAAGAAAAGAGTTTTGTCCACCGAACCCATCACAAAACCGTTCTTCAACAAAAATTGCTTTAGGCGATCATACCAAGCCCTAGGGGCTTGCTTTAGACCGTATAAAGCCTTCTGTAGCTTAAAAACATGTCGAGGAAACTTAGAGTTCTCAAAACCGAGGGGCTGCTTAACATAGACCTCCTCCTCTATATACCCGTTCAGAAAAGCACTCTTGACATCCATTTGGAAAAGCTTAAAACCTATATAAGCAGCAAAGGCCAAAAGAATACGAATGGACTCAAGACGGGCAACAGGGGCAAAGGTCTCTTCAAAATAAATACTTTCTTTCTGGCAAAAACCCTGTGCCACTAGTCGAGCTTTGTTGCGCACCACGACCCCATCTTCACCTTGTTTGTTCTTAAACAGCCACTTGGTGCCTATGGTGTTGCATCCAGGTGGCAGCTCAACTAGTGTCCAAACCCGATTGTGAACAAAATTTTCAAGCTCTTCTTGCATTTATCCAATTTGAATCGGAAAGAGCATGAGAAACGTCTCTGGGCTCAAAAGTAGCAACAAAAGCACACTCAGTAAACATAGAAAGAGAACCAACTGAAGAACGTAAGGATCTCTCAGTAAGATCACCGATAATGAGCTCTGAGCTCTGAAGTCACCTCACCAGAGTCAGCAACTGGCACCTCTGGACTCGGTCGAGGAGGCTCGATCGAAGTAGGAGTGATTAGAGGTCCGTCCTCATCCTTAGTCGAAGTCTCATAAGGTGTGGGGTCTGCAGGCTATGCAGAGGGCCCACCATCATCATCAGCAGGAGTGTCATCATCTTCCTCGAAGATGGACTTTCCAAGCTCATCATCTCCAGAAAGCTCAAAAGAAGGAGTCAGCGAAGGCATAGACTCATCAAAAGAAACCTCACAAGTCTCGACGAGAAGCTGGGAGTCTAGGTTCCAAACACGAATGCCTCGAGAATGCAAAGCATAACCAAGAAAGTCTCCATCCCAGCAACGAGAATCAAACTTGTCCAAATGCCCTCCCTTCTTAAGCACAAAGCACTTGCATCCAAAAGCTCGCAAGTGACTCACCTTGGGTTGTCTGCCAAACCGCAACTCATATGACGTCTTACCTAAGTAAGCTCTAAGAAAAATGTGGTTGGCTAGATAGCAAGTTGTGTTCATAGCTTCAGCCCAAAAGCGCTTAGGAGTCCTATGCTCATCGAGCATTGTCCTGGACATCATGACTAGCGTGCGGTTCTTTCGTTCAACAACACCATTCCGTGGGAGAGTGTAAGGGGCAGATAACTGATGATCAAGACCCTGATCACTACAGAAGCTGACGAACTGAGAGTTCTTAAACTCAGAGCCATTGTCCGAACGAATTGCTCACATCCGGCCATTGTTCTCATTCTTCAGCTTCAAAATCAGGTCATGAACATACTGAAAAGCCCCATCCTTAGACTCTAGAAAGTAAACCCACGAGAATCGAGAAAAATCGTCAACTATCATAAGGGTGTACCACTTCCCACCGACTGAGCGTACTCGAGTTGGAACAATTGTATCCATGTGTAACAGCTCTCCTGGGTACGAAGTCATCACCTGAGTCACAGGTGTGTGATAAGCGGCAACCATTTTCCCATGATGACATGGATGGCAAACTAGATCCTTCTCCATCTTAAGCTTAGGCAATCCTCGGATAAGGTCCATAGAACTCAATCTGACGAGCAGATCAAAACTCAAATGGCCTAACCTTGTATGCCACTTCCAGAGCTCAAAGGAGGATCCGGCCATCAGACAGCGAGTAGGGCCAGAAGAACTAGAGAAATCAATATGAAAAACCTTACCGAAAGGTAAGATCCAGCAAACTAAAGATCCTCTAGAATCAACCACAGAAGACATGCCCTTAGGCCGGACTATCTCCATCACAGCCTCCTCTAGTGCAGACTCTCGCAGAGCTGGGCTCCGGTCCACCACCTCGATGTGTTCTTCGGTCTCGTCCCGAAGGTTCCATTCACCGTGGGCATCCCCCCCGTCCTCTTCGGACGAAGTACTATCGGACCCCGAGCTGCTGATGTCGCTGCTGCTGCTACTACTGCTGCCGGAGCCTTCGTCGGCTTCAGCACGAGAGGCCTCGCACCGGCATCAACATCTGCAAAAAAGTAAAAGTCAATATTCATGTATGAAAAGATAAGTGTGATCAAGTGTTTACCTTCGTCAGGAGAAATATCTTCGAAGGAGGGGGAGCGATGTGTGCTCCCCAGTCCCTTCGCTGCGCAGGTGGAGCCCCAGCCCCTGCGCCCGAAGGGGCTGCTGTAGCGGTCCTCGCCGCCACTTCAGTAGCTACCACCGGAGTCCCTGCTGGCTACGCTCTAGTTCCTGGGCTCACGACCATTGGCTCCTCCGCAGCATGGGCTTCGACTGTTGGGATCTCCGAGAGAACCTTTGAGGCTTTGGGTTCGTCGTCGTCCACCCTCTTCCTCTTGGAGCCGCTCGCTGAAGGTATAGGGCTGGCGAAGTCTGGCAGAGCTTGGACCCCCTCGACGCTGAGTCAGGCCCACACCCTGTTCCAGTGTTCCCAAGTCCCCACTACAGCGAGCCGTTGATCCTGCTCCTCAGGCATCGGGGCCCTGACGACGTGCTCTGCCACTACGATTGCCTCCTCCGGAGTCCTTACTTCGCGAGCGGCTTCATCAAAGCTCGAAGTCGGCACAAGTTCATTTTGTGAAGTATGAAGATGAAAAGAAATCGAAGTCTTACCAAGGCGCTCCACCGACACCTTGCTTGGGATCTCCAAGCCCGAGGATTGAAAGAGACCCTCCGGCCAAGAGAGCACGAGGGGGCTGAGCCGAAGGGTGATGAACTCCTCCGCGAGGTCCCTCATGCTCATCCTCGAAGCCACCCTCCGCAGGAGCAAAACCCTTGATCGAAGGATGTCAGGACTCGTCTTTACCATGCCTTCGTGTCAGTAGGAGATGAGCACGTTGGTACTCCGAAGGGGAGAGTTCACGCCAACCGAGGCGTAGAACCACTCTTGGTCCCACTTCGAGTGCCACTTGCTGTTGGCAGCCCTCACTGGGAAGGCGTCCTGGTACTCCTTCCGAAGTTGGAAGTTGGTGCTCCCGAAGGCCAAGGCCCTCTTGATGCGGTCCACCCTCTCCCTCTGCTTCGGCTGGCAGTTGGCATCATGGAGGGCTACGAAGACATCTGCGCGCCCCTCACAGCCTTCGACCCTCATAGCCCATTCGAAGACGGCCAACCTCGCCATAGCGTTTGGCGACAGATGAGGAAGCTCGAGGTTGTAGGCCTTCAACACTTCACTCAACATGTCTACTTCCAGCAGCCCGAGGTTGGCCTCGAAGAAGGCTTCGAAGAGTACAACCTCGTCAGCCCGAGGCCACGGTATGGCCTCCGACTTCTCTAGTACCCGAAGCTGGATCTCCGCCAATATCTTCCCCTCGCAGGCCCTTCGGATAGACTCCTCCGTTGAGGCCGAAGCCCTCATTTCCAGCGTCTGCTCGAACTTGTCCAACGGTGACCGAAGGTCCCTTGGCCCCAAGTGCCTTGCTGCAGGCTTTGCCTCCGCCGCCGCCGCCACCTGCGCCTGAGCAGAGCTCGAACTCGCGCCCAAGGTCTTCTTCGACACGAACTTCTTTGGCATTTTGTGAGGCTTCGGTGCGATGTGTACTAAATCTTGCGAAGCCCACTTAGCGCGAAGCTAAATATGAAGAGAAGAAAGCGAAGGGCGTTGGGAGTTGAGAAAGGAGCAAATGAGAGTGTGCCGAAGCCGTATGCGGTAAACCCCTTTTTATTGGCGGTAAAAATCCCGACGGTTCCCGTGCTGAAGCCTATGACAAGTGGGCCTGGGGCGAAGATGAAACGAACTGGCGCGCCCCACGCACTATAACAGTCAATATTATAACCGTTGCGGAGCTGTTTGGTCTCCCCGAGGTCACCCTATCAGTCAAGGCAGGCAATTATTGCCTGCACAAGTCGAAGACCCCTTCGGTCCAAGCTCTGAAGGCCTGTCTTCTCTGAAGTTGCTTTTTTACTGTCATTTGTCCAGAGGCGCACGTACCCCTTCGCTATGAAGGGTTGCGGGCGAGGGGCTACTATTGGGAGAATAAGTTTCACCTTAAACAGGGGCCAAATGACGTCAGCCTCCGCAGGCCTCGGGCCCGGAGCCTAGTACCGTCTGTGGGAAGAAGTCAGAGCGGAACCCTCCTACCGAAGTTATTTCCAAGCAGTATTTAGTCTAAGCCACCAGGCTCCCTTCGGAGCTAGCCTCCGGACTCTCTTCGGAGTCCTCCGGAGCCTAGCCTCCGGGCTCCCTTCGGAGCTAGCCTCCGGACTCCCTTCAGAGTCCTCCGGAGCCTATCCTCCGGACTCCCTTCGGAGTCCTCCGGAGCCTAGCCTCCGGGCTCCCTTCGGAGCTAGCCTCCGGACTCCCTTCGGAGCTAGCCTCCGGACTCCCTTCGGAGCTAGCCTCCGGACTCCCTTCGGAGTCCTCCGGAGCCTAGCCTCCGAGCTCCCTTCGGAGCTAGCCTCCGGACTCCCTTCGGAGTCCTCCGGAGCCTATCCTCTGGACTCCCTTTGGAGTCCTCTGGAGCCTAGCCTCCGGGCTTCCTTCGGAGCTAGCCTCCGAACTCCCTTCGGAGTCCTCCGGAGCCTAGCCTCCGGATTCCCTTCGGAGCTAGCCTCCAGACTCCCTTTGGAGTCCTCCGGAGCCTATCCTCTGGACTCCCTTCAGAGTCCTCCGGAGTCAAGCCTTCGGACCTCCATCGGGGTTCCCCAGAGCCAACCTCCGGACCCCTTCCGGTCCCTTCCGAAGCCTTTGACGTAGTCTCCGCCCAAAGAGCCTCGACCACCACTCCTAACTAGGAAAATATCTCAACTCCACTGCAGTACAGAGCCATACCAGGGGCCCCTCAACCCCCAGTATGTTGTTTAGCTGCTCAGAAGTGACGTTTAACTGACACGTCTATAAAGCTATAAAGTTTTTTGTACAATAGTCTAATCATTTTCCCTTCTTGCCCCTGTAACGCCTATGACCTATAGAGGGCATTTAGGTCTTTTGCTTTGGCCTGCGTGCCTATAAAAGCAGGGACAAGCCCTTATAATAGACATGTTCAGTAGAGGCAAAACTATGCCAAATCCATAGTAGACTAGACGTAGGGCTATTATCCCTTCGGGGAGGCCTAAACCAGTATAAATTCTATCTCCCTCTGTGAGAACCCTTCGAGGTTCACTCTATACACCATATACACACAAAACCTGCTGTAGCTAACGCAATTGCTACAACAATGTGCTTGGCATGTGCGTCCCCAGCGGAGTCACCAAAAAAGTGTGTTGACGCTAAAATCTGTCGATAAAGCACCAACAGACACTGACGTCAGTTCAGCAATACAAAAGCATGCTAACGCTTAGGGTGGCCTACTAAACGTCTTGTGACGCTGACACCGCATTCCGACAACCCTTGACCATGACAAAGGAAATAAACGGAGTCGCTATGTAATTAAACAATACCAAAATATTATTTAACTAACCAAGTTGTACGAGAAATAATCAAATTGGCCAAGTCAGGGCCGAATGGACCGAAGTACAAAGGGTGATCAGACCGGCCTAGATGGGCCGATCAGATCGACTGTAGGCTGTTGGTCAGACCGTCGGGTTCTGGAACATGGGATGACGGATGTGGCACAGCTCGGTCGAACCAATACCTGAACCAAAGCTGCATTACCTTTTTTAACAAGGAGGCGGTCTAGAATTTTTGAAGGCACCAAACCATGAATATCCAACTCTACCACAAATGGTAATGTTGAGAATACAGGAACATGAGAAGGAACAAACACTTCAATTGTGAGACATGGAAAACAGGGTGTATGAGTGATTCAACGGGCAACTATAACTTGTATGCCACCTGACCAATGCATTCAGTGATCAGGATAGGACCAAAATACTTAAAGGATAATTTGGGGTAAGGGTGATTGGCCAGTGTAGTTTGTGCATAAGGTTGCAGTTTCAGCAAAACTTAGTCCCCCACTTGAAATTAACGAAAAGAACGATGTAAATCAGCCTGTTGTTTCGTCCTTAACTGAGCTTTGCGCAACCAGAGGCGGCCGCAGGATTTGGATCATGGGTATTCAAAATTTTAAATAGCAAATTTGTTTATGTGTAACGAAAGATAAAAACAACATGACCACATGTACAATTAAAGATAATATTAATTATATTATTATATACAGTTTTAACTTACATGATACTATAATAAATTATATAAATGATGTAACATTATATTAAATAAAAAGGTTCAAAAAATTGATCGTCAAATATATTAGACAATATTTTCTCCACCATCCAACGACCTTACTTTTAAAATAAAAAATTAATTGTATTATTATATATAGTTTTCAACTTATGTGATACTATAATAAATGGTGCAAAAATATATTAAATAAAAAAGTTTAAAAATTGGTCTCTAGTGAAACCAAATTAAGGAGAAATTAAATACATTATACAATACTCCCTCCACACTACAATGATCTTACTTTTAAAATAAAATTATTAAATTAAAGGTATGATAGAAATCAAATACATTCGACAATGCTTTCTGTGCTCTACCATGACCTTATTTTTAAAATAAAATTATTAAATTAGTGGTAAGAGTGAGAAAATATAATTACTTATTTCTTTGTGTTTCATTGCAAATAAAAAACATGGGGTGAGAGAGAGTTGAACCCTAGACCTTGTGATAACTCAATTGCTAAGTAACTATCCACTAACCAACTGTGCACAACCAATCTTGTTTGGTAATAATTTCATTTTTTTGATCTATATACATAATATATTATATATATAAATTTTTGTTGCAAAAATAATGGGTATTCAACTGCATACCCTTGAATACAAGTGGGCCTGCCCCTGTGCGCAACTGATATTGAAGCATATCATAGAACAACTAGCGGTCATGTAACAATTGCTCAACTTCTGGAACCGAAACTGAATTGTCTGAAGCAATAGTAAAATCTGACGAAAATGAATAGTTTGGTTCAATCCCATATAATACCTTGTATGGAGAGCATTGGAGAGTAGAATGAAAGTAGGTATTATACCAAAATTGCGCCAAAGGAAGCCGCTAAATCCATTTGCGAGGGGTAGATGTTGTAGTGCAACGAAGATACATCTCAAGGCATTGGTTTACTCTTTCCGTTTGTCCATCCGATTGAGGATAATAAGCAGTGGACAAATTCAAGGGCACTTGTAACCGATCAAAAAGAGCTTGCCAAAAAGTGCTGGTAAAAATTTTATCTCTATCCAACACAAACGATTTGGGAACTCCATACAGAGATACTACCCTCTCTAGAAATACTTTAGCAACATGCTGAGCTGAAAAAGGATGTTTCAACGGCAAAAACTGAGCAAACTTAGAAAATCAATCAACGACCACCAGAATACAACTATGTCCTTCAGACAACGGAAATCCTTCAATAAAATCCATTGAGATATCTTGCCAAGCCCCTTTCGAAATTGGTAATGGTTGTAGTAATCCTAGAGATTTACACAATTCATGTTTAGCATGTTGACACACTGCACATTGAGAAATGTACTCCTGCACAAACTTTTTAAGTCCCGACCAAGTAAAAATTTTATGAATATGCTGATACAGTGGTTATATTCCCGAATGACCCCCAACTACAGAAGAATGCAAAGTAGCAATAATTTTTGTTTGCAATGACGAGTTACTGCCAATCTAGATCTTGCCATTGTGTCGAATCAGTCCTTCTATTCTATTAAACTGAATCCTTGATCATTAGTACCACAAATTTCTAATTCTTGTAACATCGACTGAGCTTGTGAATCCACTGCATAGGAATTCAACACCTCCTGAACCCAACTGGGTTGAACACAAGAAATAACTTGAAGATGAAATAAATGAGCTACTCTGGATAACGCATCAGCTGCCAAATTCTCTGAACCACGCCTGTATTGGAACTTATATTGTAAACCAATTAATTTCATCATCGCTTTTTGCTGCATTTCAGAAGACAAGGGTTGAGTCTCCAAATGACAAAGGGATTTGTGATCTGTATAAATTGTAAAAGAACCTCTTATCAAATAAGAACGCCATTTGTCAATTGCCATAAGAATGGCTAAAAATTCCTTTTCATAAATTGATAACTTCTTATTGGCAGCTCCCAAAGCCTTATTGTAAAATGCAACTGGGTCGTTTGCTTGTGACAAAATTGCTCCAATGTCGGTATCACAAGCATCCATTTCGACACAAAATGGTAAATGAAAAGAGGGAAGTGCCAAAATTAGTGTAGTGCACATAGCCTGCTTGACAGCATCAAAAGTTGCTTGAGCTTGAGCCGTCCACTTAAAAGATGTAGCTGTTTTCAACAAATTAGTAAGAGGTTTTGTCAAAATACCATAATGACGCTGTTGACATGAAAATGTGCCCCCACAATTGGTCAGTTCGACGATCCAAAAGTGTGTGGATACTCAAAAATAAACCTGAGCATAACACAACATTGACGTCGCGTTCCGAGTACCCTTAACAGTGGCAAGGGGGGTGGAGTCACCAGGTAACCAGATCACAAATAACATAATCCAATTAGCCAAAATATATATATAAATATTCCAATCGGCCAAATGTAGCCTGATTGGTTCAGAGTGTACCTCCTGTTTGAAGGGTCACCCAAGGGGCCTTCGGCGTCTAGTGCGAAGGGTGCACCCAAGATAGCCTTCGGCGTTCAGATCGATCTGGCCGAAGACAGGCTCCGAACGGATTGTAACGCGAAATCGCTTCGAACGACAGAGTTCGGTGCGAAGTCTCTGACACGACAAAACCAACGCAGCGCGCTGGCGTGACTACGTTCGGGGCGAAGTGATGGTAATGATGAAGCCTGATGTGGAACGTCCTGGCGCAACTCCGATGCGAAGTGGCTCCGATATGCAGGACTCGACTAGGCCGACAACAGCGTGACGGATCTGGCACGGGCGGACGAAGTAGGGACTCGCCGAAGGGTGCTCTGGCAGCCTCTGAAACCAACATCCTAGCTCCAGAAACTTCTGGCGAAGGGGCTCCGAACGTGAAACCTGCAGCGAAGTCAAGATCAAGTGCCAATTCGGCCTGGAGACTGAATTACTAAGTGTTGCAGTAGATAAACGAAGGTAGATTAACAGATAGCAATCTATTACGTAGATTAACGGATGGTTCACAAGCGAGCCAACAAGGTGATAGCAATTTGTTACATAGATTAATGGGTGATTCACAGGCAAACCAACAAGGCTTACCACTATTACAGCTTGGACGATGGAGGGCTTCCACGCAAACCCACAAAGGTTGTACAGAAAGGTAAAGAAAAGTAAAATATGGTTCAAAACTAGGGCTTTGTAATTGGTTTGTTGTGCGGGGGGTTGATGAACCGGCCTCACCCCTGTATTTATAGGGGCTAGTCTTCTTATCTCTTACTCTAATATGATATGATTCGGCCTAATCAAGTTTAGGGATAAAAACAACCAGAATTTGTATCAAATTCAACCTTCGAAGTTGGCTCGAAGTGGGCCTTCAGCAGGCCCACCGAAGCCTTCTCCTTGGGCCAAAGCTTTGGCGGGGCAGGCCTCCGAAGGGCCTTCGGGCCGAGGCTAGCAGGCTGTTGAAAGGATAGCACTATAAGGCTTCAGCCTGTACTAGGACTTGTGTATTTTCGACCCAAATTACCAAAATTGATATTTTACAATCTTGACCATTAATGCCATTTTTTGCTATCAACACATGTCCCCTGCCTTTTAGTGAACTAATTGAACTAAAAGCACGACGGGCAAAGGACGATACCTTCCATATCGGCCTTGTGACACTTTTAAGCGCGTTGCCACACACTTGGGAAGTACTTTTTCAAATACATGCCAATCAAAACTCTTCGAAATCGCTCTCCTTGTAGAGATTCTAACAAATATGCATTACCTGAAGCAATTTCAGCCACTTTAAAAGGACCTTCCCAACTAGGCGACCACTTACCAAATTTGGGGCTCTTAGTACCTAAAGGCAAAATCGTCTTCCAAACCAAGTCACCAACTTGAAACGATTTTGGTTTGACTCTTTTGTTGTAGGCTCTAGCTACTCTTCTTCTGTCTTTCTCTATAGCTTCTAAAGCCCTTAACCACTTATCGGTCACTTCTTACAAGTTATCCTTCAAAAGAGTTTCATATTCATCGACCAATAAACCATCTTGTTTAAGAAACCTAAAAGAGCCAAGATCTACCTCTACTGGCAGAACAACTTCTTGTCCATATACTAACTCATATGGACTAACTTTGGTAGCACCGTGCTTTGCAACTCTACAAGCCCACAATGCTTCTAAAAGCACTTCATGCCACCTTTTAGGTAACTCTTGAATTTTCTTCTTAATGAGCTTAATTACAATTTATTACTAGACTCGGCCTGTCCATTGTCCTGAGCATAATATGGTGAAGAGTTTATTAACTTAATAGCATAAAATTCGGCAAAGTCTCTCATTCTTTGGCAATAAATGAAGTACCCTGATCCATGGTGAGAGTTTGGGGAATACCGAATCTATGTATAATGTGCTTCAAGATGAAATCAGTTACCTCATTGTGAGTCATGTTCTTGAGAGGCACGGCTTTGGTCTATTTGGTGAAGTAGTTTGTCGCCATCAGCACGAACCAATGCCCCTTTGAAGAGGGAGGATGAACTTGGCCGATGAAGTGTAAACCCCAACCTCGGAACGGCCATGGCTTGATAATTTGGTTAAGTAATGATGCAGGAGCCAGCTGAATATTACCAAACTTTTGACATGCCTCACACCCTCTATAATACTTAAAACAATCTTCAGCCATAGTTGGCCAATAAAAACCCGCTCTTTTGAGCATCCAACTCATTTTTTGGGCTGACCGATGAGTGCCACAAAGTCCCTCATGAACTTTTCCCATAGCTACCTTAGACTGATCGGCATATAAACAATTTAGGAGTACTCCATCAATAGTCTGACGGTATAGTACATCATCGAGTAGAGCAAACTTAAACGCCTTTCGCCAGATTTTTCGATGAACCCTTTAATTGGGATTCCTTAGGTACTAGATGATTGGAACTCTACAATCATCCCTCTAGACCTCCGGAGGGCTTGCCAATTCATTCCCTGAAGTGGCATCTAAATTATTGATTTCGAGGTGCCCCACGGGTCTTTTTTGTCTCTGTCGAAGGTTTATTGGATCGGTTATGCGGAGCTGGTCGGACTGAGGCCCTTCGACGGAGGGGTTTGGCGCGCGAAGACCTCCGGCACTAGGAGGGATTCGGTGTGAAGGGTCTGGTGTGTGGAGTCCTTCATCAGATGAAGGGCTCTGGCACAAGGGCTCTAGCACGCAGCATCCTTCGGTGGATGAAGGTCCGGCTCGGAGGGTCCGACGGACCTCGCGTCCGCCCGAAGCCTTTGGCTTCAGCAGGGAGTTCAAGCATCGGCTTCTCTTGTACAGAAAACTTTCCCCTCCTGACTTGGTAGCCAGATGCTTGCTGAGCAAAATCATTTGCAATTGAATTGGCTTTTCTAGACACGTGGAAAATTTTGAAATCATCAAAGGTAGTAATTATATCTAAACATTTATTCAAGTAAATATTTAGCAAGCCGTTAAAACATTGAGTAATTTTTGCTACTTGTTGCACTACTAATAGAGAATCACCATATGCATGAACATGTTTGACACCCATAGAATCCATCAATTCGAGCCCTAGTAATAAAGCTTTGTATTTGGCTTGATTATTAGTAGAAGGAAATTCTAAACGTGTTGAGGTTTCAAAGCACATGCCACTAGGTGACACGAGAACTACTCCAATATCTTAGCCATTCTTGCAAGCAGAACCATAAAAATAAAGTTTCCATGACACTACTTTGATTAGAGCAATGATGTTACCCCAATCGACATCTATGCGGTGATCAACTATAAAATTAACGACGACTTGGCCTTTCATAGCTTTTAAAGGTTCATAAGCTAAATCATATTCAATTAAAGCATAGGACCACTTCCCAATTCTCCCACTTAGAATCAGCTTCTGCAACATGTATTTTACGACATCGGTTTGACAAGCAACAATGCATGTACTAGGGAGAAGATAGTGACGTAATTTGGTACATGCATAATAAAGTGATAAACACAAACGCTATACAAACACGTACCTTGTCTCGGCGTCCAGCAGGCGGCGGCTTAAGAATGTGATGATGTACTCTATCCCCTCCACCTCCTGAGTTAGCATGGCTCCTATCACGCTATCTTCTATAGCAATATACAACCAAAACGGAATTCCAGCTTTTGGTGCTCTTACTACGGGTGGTGACGATAGACACTCTTTAATTTTATCAAAGGAGCTTTGCTCACTTGCCCCCAAGTGAACTCGTCTTCATTTTTTAGCCGGAGTATAGGAACAAAAGCATCGATCTTGCCAAACAAGTTAGATATGAAGCGACGCAAATAATTCATCTTGCCCAGCAACTTCTGCACATCTCTTTTCCATGTCAGCGCTTCAAAGTTTCTAATCTTTTCAAGCCTCTTAGGATCAATCTCATTACCTCTTTCATGAATCATGAATCCTAAGAACTTGCCTGCCGACACGCCAAAAGCACATTTGAGCGGGTTCATTTTTCAGCCATATTGACGCATTCTTTCAAAAGCAACTTTTAAATCGGCTAAATGGTTTCTCATAGCATCTGATTTAACTACAACATCATCTATGTAGACTTCCAGCATAACTCCTAGCAAGTCATGAAAGATCAAATTCATAGCACATTGATATGTAGTGCCAGCATTCTTTAAACCAAAAGTTATAACGACCCACTCAAACAAGCCGACAAAACCAGGGCATCGAAAGGTTGTCTTGTAGACATCCTCTTCGGCTATAAAAATTTGATTATAACCAACGTTGCCATCAAGAAAACTTAGTACCTTGTGTCCTGAAGCATCATTGATCAACATATTGGCTATTGGCATGGGATATTTGTCCTTCAGAGTGGCATTGCTCAGATCCCTGAAATCAATACAACCTCGTATTTTTCCGCTCCCCTTCTTTTCTACAGGCACAATATTAGCGACCCATTCAGCATACCTGCATGGCATAATAAATTTAGCCTTGAGTAATCGTTATATCTTCTCTTTAACTCGGTCATATATGGTCGAATTAAAGTGATGAGGGGGTTTTTTATAATGCCTAAACCCAGCTTTAATAGGTGTCCGATGCTCCATGAGCTCATGGCTTAATCCGAGCATCTCGTTGTACTCCCATGCAAAACAATCAACGTACGACCGAAGCAATTTTATTACTTCGGCCTTTTCATCAGCCTGTAAATTTTGGTTTACAAAAGTCGGCCTTGGATTTTACCATCGCCTATATCAACCTCTTCTAAAGGATCGGCCGATGCAAAACCTTTTCCTAACTTTTCTACTTCACTAGAGTCTTCAATAGCTTCGGCAATACCGTCTTTAGAAGACCGATATTGCTCCACGCAAGACTTCAGCTAATCAAGATTACTTTTACTTGACATGACTACTAATTTGCAAATAGCCGAGCTACACCAGTCAGCTTTACAGACACAGGTACAAAACGTCCTCCGGATACGCTAACGAAGTTGTAATCCAAGAGGTCTCTTCCTGATAGACACTCTACTTTGTCATGGATGGCGTCGATGGTCACATCGGCCAATGCTACTTGGGTCGAAGTATCTGCTGGTACGACCTCCACATCATCGTTGTCCCATTGCATTAGGCATTGGTGCAAAGTAGAAGGGATACATAAATTTGCGTGAATCCAATCACGCCCAAGTAGCACACTGTAGTTATCTTGCACATCAACGACGAAAAATGTTGTTGGCAACGTCTTGTTTCCCACTATCAACTCTAGGGATAGTACGCCCTTAGCTTCGGAGCTTTTGCAGTTGAAGACGTTGAGCATTAGATTGGTTTTCCTCAAGTCCTCCTCGTCCCTGCCAAGCTTCTTCAAAAGAGAGTATGACATTAAATTGACAGTGGCACTGTCGTCAACAAGCATCCTAGAGATCGGCTTCCCATCAATATTCCCCTTGACGTAGAGGGGTCTTAGGTGACGAGTCGTATCCTCGGGTTTTTCGAAAATAGCATCTCGTGGTCCGAGGTTCAACTAAGTGACCTCGGCCTCATCTTGTGGTGGTGCAAACTCGGTGGGAAGCATGACGATGTTGATGTCCATCACCTGGGGTGTGGGCCCTTCAGAGATGGGCGTGTAGTCGTCGCTGAGCATGTCGTCATCGTCGTCACTCAGAACAGGAGCCGGGTTGTTCGTCTCAACCGTCTTGGGCTTCTATACTTGTTTCGTGGCTGGCCGAGGGTAGATTTCTTCAAAGATGGCATCTTCACTCATCCTCGGCCTTCTTCTCGTGCATCTCCTATGACCACAGGCGTTGCAGATGCCTCTTCTGTGATTTGTTCATGCCCGGATGTGCCCAAGATGGTTGTGGCCTTGTACCAGGTGCCACTAACTTGTTTTTGTGATCTCTGGCCGAACAGGTGTCACCCGGGTCGGCCTTGTATTTTTTATGGTCGGTAGGGGCTTCTCTGTGGACTCTATCGGTCAGACCGGCCTCATCAGGCCGATCGGACCGGGCTCCGGTAGTGGCCTTGGCTGGACAAGGGGACTTACCTCCGTCGAGCTTCGGCGAGGGGGCCTTCGGGATTGGGACTTCCTGAGGCCCTACCCTGACTGTGATGGCTTCAGATTCCCTTTCCTTCACCTCTTCGCGTCCATCTTCTTTGGCTTCGTCCCGTGTGAGTCAATTTGGAGGTACCACGGATAGCCTGTGGAAGGCGTCCCCCTTCGTCGTGTTTGTCCGTCCCTGCCAATCATAATATTCCACAGGAAAACAGGTGGCAACGTTATATTGCGAAGGTTACTCCGGCAGCAAGGTGCAGCTCGGAGCCCACGGGGATCCTGCCCAATAGAATGGCGGAGGCATCGGCGGCTCCAACGGCTTCGCCCATTGCGAGCCGAACCCATTGCCTGGAGGGGGTTTGGCCACGTCGAAGGTGTCTTAGATCATATCAATGAGGGTCCTCCAAGCCGGAGGTATGTTCGGCCATTGTGGGCCGAAGCCTCCCATCGAGGGGTTTGCCCAGAGCGGAGTTGGGTTCGGCCATTGGGATCCGAACTCACTATGCGGAGGGTTCGACCACTAGGGTCCGAACTCATCATGTGAAGGGTTCGGCCACTAGGGTCTGAATCCACTGTGTGAAAGGTTCGGCCACTGGGGTCCGAACTCACTATGCGAAAGGTTCGGCCATTGGGGTCCGAACTCACTGTGTGAAGGGTTCATCCACTAGGGTCCGGACTCACCCTTCGGGGGTTCGACCGTCGGGGTTCGAACTCACCCTTCGGCTATCTTGGCCCCTTCGGCTGTCTTTGCATTTTCGGCTAGGGCCTGCTTCCCTGGCTTTATTCTGGTGTTTGCCCAACAACATCTGATATGTTACCTTTGGCTTCTTGTGATCCCTAGCCGAAGGAGATGTATTGATCTTCTTCTTCCACACTCCTACTTCAGGGTTCGTTGGTATGAGTGTGTGTGTGTGCATGATTCTCCAATAATGACCGCCTTCCCTTTAGTTGACTCGGCCTGATCTGGCCGAATCAGCACCTTCTTCTCATCGAGGTCGACGGTGTTTATGGGAAAGGGGTCTTTGTCCAGCTTCATCTTTGGACTAGGATCTATTTTCAATCGTCCTTCTTCTATTGCCGATTGAACCTGCCAACGAAAAACATTACAGTCATTAGTATAATGAGAATGCGAATCTTGCCATTTACAGTAGGGATGCTTCTTTAGTTCATCGGCGGTCAGGATGACCTGGCCCTTAGGCAACCTAAGAAGCTATCTCTTCCAGATAAAATCAAATATTTTATCGTACTTAGTTATATCAAACGAGTATTTAACTTCGTTGGGCCGACTCTTAGTGGGAAACGGTCGTAGCTCGGAACAAGTGATGGGCTTACACTTAGCGTTCCAAACCCATTCGCCTGTGTACATGTCAGTCGAATCTTCCTCTTCCTCTAACTCTTCTTTGTCAGAGTGTTCCATGATGTGGACTTCATCCCTAGGCTTGTTGAACATTTTAATGAACTTTTTATCTTTGGCTCGGCCTTCTTAGACAAGAGCCTGTTGTAGGACTTGGCTGACTTCTAAAAAGTTCTGGTTGTCTAGCCTCTCTTTAATCTCATAACGCAACCCGTTAAAAACTAGATCCGCTAAATCCCTCTCTGAAATATTGAGACTAAAACATCGGTTTCTTGTAGTCATCATGGAGGTACTTGTAGCCGATGTAGATGTACTTGTCATGTTGGCGTAGCCTTCCCCAGCAGAGTCGCCAAAAAGTGTGTTGACACGAAAACGTGCCCCCACACTTGGGTCAGTTCGACGATCCAAAAGCGTGTGGATACTCAGGAAAGAACCTGAGCGTAACACAACACTAACGTCGTGTTCTGACTACCCTTAATAGTGGCAAGGGGGATGGAGTCGCCAGGTAACCACATCACACAGAACATAATCCAATTAGCCAATATATATATATATATATATAAATATTCCAATCGGCCGAACGAAGCCTGATTGATTCAGAGTGTACCTGTTTGAAGGGTCACCGAAGGGGCCTTCGGCGTCTGGTGCGAAGGGTGCGCTAAAGATAGCCTTCGGCGTTCGGATCGATATGGCCGAAGACAGGCTCTGAATGGATTGTAACATGAAATCGCTTCGAACGACAGAGTTTAGTGCGAAGTCTCTCACACGACAAAACCAACGCAGTGCGCTCGCGTGACTACGTCCGGGGCGAAGTGCTGGTCGTGACAAAGCTTGATATGGAACATCCTGGCGCAACCCCGGTGCGTTGCGACCCCGATACAAAGTGGGCTTCGATATGTAGGACTCGACTAGGCCGACAACAGTGTGACAGATCCAGCATGGGCGAATGAAGTAGGGAATCGCCGAAGGGTGCTCTGGTAGCCTCTGAAACCAACTTCCTAGCTCTGAAAATGTCTGACGAAGGGGCTCCAAACGTGAAACCTGCAGTGAAGTCAAGATCAAGTGCCAATTTGGCCTGGAGACCAAATTACTAAGTGTTGCAATAGATAAACGAAGGTAGCAATATGTTACGTAGATTAACGGATGGTTCATAGGCGAGCTAACAAGGTGATAGCAATCTGTTACGTAGATTAACGATTGATTCACTGGTGAACCAACAAGGCTTACCACTGTTACGGCGTGGCCGGCGGAGGGCTTCTAGGCAAACCGACGAAGGTTGTACAGAAAGGTAAAGAAAGTAAAATACGGTAACAATGGTATAGCATGATAAAAATCACGATGAGGAGGTAACTGAGAGAAGGCTTGAAAAACTGACTGAAATTCATCTAGAACAGCCATAATATCAGTTGGAACAGAAATAGATACTTTAGGTTCCACCTTCTGGATCACAGCAAGAGCCCAAATGTCATTGCTCTTATCACATTTCATCAATTGATGCAAGGAAATAGGTTTAACTGAACCAGCTGGACGAGGCAAAACCCCTTGTAATGTGATGGATGTGTTCTTATAAGTAAAGGACAACTGTTTGTTAATCCAGTCACATGCCATTGGACTGTATAACTCCAACCAGTCCATACCCAAGATGGCATCAAACCCTCCTAGAGCCAATAATTTCATGTCATGAGAGAAAGTTGTTCCTTGAATCCACCATGTAAACTGAGAAACCAATTGAGTACAAGACATCACACTACCATTTGCCATCCTAACTTGAAGTGCATCAATATTTGTAAGAGGTAACTTCAACTTGTGAAGTAGAGTTGAATTTATAAAGTTGTGAGAGCTTCCTGAATCCACAAGAAACAACAATTTTTGCCGTTGCACTAAGACTTCCAACTGGATAGTGCTTGGCAAACTTAAACCCCCCATTGCATTAACTGAAAGATATGCTTTAGGTTCAGCAAACAATAAATGCTCCACCACCATTACATCAAGCAACTCACCAAATAAAATTTCAAGGGTGTCTAAAACTTCTGTGGCATTAACATGGGCAGTAATGTGCACATAACACTGATGAGTCGGAGTATATTTTTCGCCACATTTAAACATAATCCATTCAATCTTCCGTATTCCTTTAACTGTTGAGCCTTCCAAACATCCCCTGATCCAAGTTTCACCTTATCCAACACTTTGTTAGTTTGAACAGGTCCATGTTTTGGAGTACACTTCTTTTTAGTATCTACCGAATCAACCAAGCCCTCCTTGGCCAAAGCAAGATGATAAGCGTGTGTCACAGTACAAAGAATCTGAGACTGAACATGTATCCTCAAATCCTCCCGTAAACCCAAAACAAAATGACTTACAAGCCATAAACCACCAATTTCAGCATCATCATATAAAAGAATTTGGTACAGAAGAGAATCAAATTGACTCTTGTATACATCAACTGTACATTTTTGTTTGAGGACCAATACTTCATTCATTTTTATATGTTGAATGTTGGCTTCAAATTCCTGTAAAACCGCCAAATTAAAATCCTCCCATGCATGACGGCCAAACTCCTACTTCCATGCCTAGTACCAGTGAGCAGCATTACCAATCAGATTTAATGAAGCGACAGACATTTTGAATTCACCAGGAATTTGATACAACTCAAAGTAAGTGACACACTAGTCAAGCCACACACGAACACCATAGCCATCAAACTTCTAGAGGTCCATCTTGGGTGGATGCCATCGACGAGTATGCCCCTCAACATTTCCTCTCTCTCGATCAACCGCATCCAACAACGAAGAACTCGAAGAACTAGGATCAATATGAACAGTACCTTGAGGTGCGTGAGGTAGAGTACCCGTAGAGGCTTGCTTCAATGTTGTGGCCAAAACTTCCTGGTCCTGTTGAACTTGCCCAAGCGATGTCATCGTAAGATCAACTTTAGTCTGCATACTCTCCATTTTCGCCACTAACTATTGTTGGCCCGCCTCCATTAACTCCACTTTTGCCAACAGAGTATTCACAACTTCGATCACACGGTCTTCCAATGCCTCCAGAGCAGCGATCACCTGCCGAACTTATAGGGACTGATGCGCCAGATTGTACACCTGCCCCGAATCAGCCGAACCCTGAAAGGAATTACAATAGTCACCGAAGCAACCGCTAACCCAACCACGGGAAGATTTTACCGGCCAACCAAGGGAATAATAGCGCACAATCCAGTGACTCCTGAATCTGATACCACCGTAAGCACCAAAGATATTCCATCACCGGAGTTCAGGAATTGATCGTTGTTGGGAGGAAATATTTCATCCCCAGGGTCTTCAAGATTATAAGACAAAGACAAATCATACGCTCTGAATCCAAGACTTATCTCCGAACCAAAGGGTTAAAGCCAGAGGGTCCGTCCAGGCTCCGGTCCGAAGATACCCTCCGAAGGCTTCCTCTCTGCATTGGAAAACAGTCAGAAGGATGGGACGTCTGCCATGTTTATCTCCTTCGAACACACTTTACCATTTTAGCCCTATTCGGAGTACCGAAATAGTTTCCACTATGTCGGTTGTAATTGAGGGGTAAAAAGGTCTTTTCCTTAGAGTTTTTACCTATAAATACCCCCTTCTCATCCTATAATAGGCATCGAATATTCAGGTATTCAATACACAACTTCGAACTACTTCAAGCTATTATCCAATTCGGAGGATTGAGATAGTCCGCTTTCACAAATACTTCGTTTGTTAGTTCTTAACCTTAGAGAACCTGTTAGCGTAATCCATTGCGCCAACAGTTGGCGCCGTCCGTGGGGAACCTAGTTCTAAAAGCTAGTTCTCAGCCACTGCCTGCATTTCGAAGAGTGCTTGCGGAGGGAGTTTCGGAGTCTCAAGATTTTGCGCACCCTTCGGTAAGGGGCTTCAAAGTGCAGCACGAAGGCCTTTCCCCGCCTTCCTCAATCGTTCAAATCCTATAGTCTTCGGACCTTAGCTTCGTAAGTCATGCATCCCAAGCAGAGCCTAGCCACCGATCCTCCCCAAAGGTCCCCTCGGACCCACGGTGTAGGACCCTCAGTCATTCTACAAACTCCCGAAGTGGTCATTAGACCTCGAGCAGCCAGAGTCCCTCGGGCAGCTCCTTCGGTGCTTCAAACTGATTATGCTGGTTCCCAAGACCCGGAGGACCCCTCCGGAGGAAGCGAAGACCTTCCTGAGGATGTGGCTGCACGGGTAGCGCAGCTTCAGGAGGAAGTAGCAAGATGGAGGCAGGAGGTTGCGGATAGGCTCCGCCCTCAAGCCATTCCTCTTGCTTTGGAAGTGCATCAAGATGGTGACCCGGATGATTATCCCGAAGCTCCTCAAGTCCGAGAAGATGTCAAGAATGCATCATTCGATAACGAATCTCCGCTGCATCCAAACTTGCAGAAGGTGCCCTTCGATCCCATGTTCAAAGCCTCGAAGTTGCACAAGTACTCCAGAGGGTCTGACCCCGGAGAATTCTCTCATTCTTATGCCCTTGCAATAGAAGCCAGTGGAGGGGTGAGGAATACAATGGTGAAATATTTCCCCCTCGCGTTGGAAGGTGTGGCCCTCCGTTGGTTCTGGTCTCTAAAGCCAGGATCAATCAGGTCATGGGAGCAGTTGAAAAGGAAATTCGTGAGTAATTTCTAGTGGACGTTCATAGCCCCGATGTTTAATGGAAGCCTTTTCCAGGTGAAGCAGCGAGTAGGAGAGACCCTTTGGGAGTACTTAACATGCTTCGCCCACACCAAGTCCTAGATAAAAGGCTTGTCTACATCTTCGGTGGTGGACGCGACGCTTGAAGGGGTGTTGAATCCAGACCTCCTCAGCAAACTTCACCGGAAGCCGGTGTCTTCCATAGCACAGCTAATGGCATACTTCGAACAGTATGCCAAGGCAAAAGAAGGCTGCCTCCGAAGAATTGTGGTGCCTGCACCCGCCCTCCTTCGAGAAGTGAAGCTGGAGCCAGGAGTCCCGATTCCTCCGCAAGCCCCCTTCGATAATCGCCCTAATGATCATAGAAGGGGAAAGAAACACTTTTGCTCCGAGGTATTAAATATTGCCCCCTCCACTCCGAAGATGCCTTTCAACTATCAACAGGCTCAAGTTAATAAGGCAATACCTCGAAGCTAGAAGAAAAACCGGCTGGCCGACGCCCGTCTCTCTTTTGTTGCGTACATGGTGAAAACAGAAGTCATGGCAAAAAAGACTGTAAGTCTATACTAACCCTTTGAGGTGAGTACTTAGGGAGAAATTCAGGGTGAGGTACTATAGATTGAGCTCCTCCAGCAGTATGATCGGAGCCTGTACAAGCTGTGTGACGTGCCGGCAATCCTAAAGCATCGATGCAGCTTCCGGTGGCCAACATTATGCCACCACCGAAGCAAGAGGACCCTCAAGATCGCGGCAAACGAGTGGTCCTACCCATCTCTGGAGGGGGGACCCTCGGTGCTATGTCAAAGCGCCAGCGAAGGGACTATATTCGCGAAGTAGGGCACATAGGGACTTTGAATTCGGCTGCTGAAATGCTTGAGTGGTCTCATGTACCTATTTCATTTTCTGCCCATGACGTTGTAGGGGTGAAATTCCCCCATGCTGACCCTCTCGTCGTTTCAGCTGACATAGCAGGAGTTGAAGTGCGAAGGATATTAGTGGACAGTGGAAGCTCCGCTGATATACTCTTTGTCAAGGATTTCAATCAGATGTGCATTCCCCAAAGGCATCTGCTTCCGGTAGCTCGCCCACTCCAAGGCTTCGTAGGTCCTCCTCTCGATGCCCTCGGTCAGATAGGCCTCGAGGTTGCCTTCGGAGAGGGGCCCCTGGCTAGAGTTGAGGAGGTCATCTTCGATGTCGTCGATGCCTCGTACGCCTACAACGCAATTTTCGAGAGGGGAATGCTGAATTAATTTGGAGCTGTGGCACATCATAACTATCTATATATCAAGATGCCCACTCAAAGTGGAGTTCTTACTGTTCAAGGAGACCAAGCCGTAGCTCGGAGAGCGGAGTATGGCTACGGTTCACCTCTGGATCCTTGGCAAGTAAATAGTCTGCTAGAGCACTCGGAGAAAGCTTCGGGTTCCTCAGACCCCTCGAAGGGCCCTTCCCTCAAGCCAATCCTAGAAGGTGATGTGATCACAAAGATGATCCTCAAAGAAGGCAAAGAATATCCAATCCAATTTGGCAAGGGGCTACCTTCGGAAATATCTACTTCGCTGGAGGAAGTAGTTAGAGAAAATTTAGATATCTTTGCTTGGTCCGACGAAGATATCCCCGGAGTTGACCAGAGCATCATTGAGCATAGTTTACTCGTCAACCCTAAGGCTCGACCAATTCGCTAGGGGCTCCGTAAATTGTCAACTGAAAAGTAGACCTTGCCAAAGCGAAGGTAGAAAAATTGCTAAGAGCTGGAATCATCAGGGAAGTAGCCCACACGAAGTGGTTGGCTAACCCCGTATTCATCAAGAAGAAGGGCTCCGACAAGTGACACATGTGCATCGATTTCACTTCTCTAAATAAAGCATGCCCCCGAGACCCCTACCTTATGCCCCGTATCGATCAACTTGTAGATTCTATAGCTGGCTATGAACTTCTAAGCTTCCTGGATGCATACTCCGGTTATCATCAAGTTTGGCTAAAGCGCGAAGACGAAGCCAAGACGAGTTTCATAACTCCTTCTGGAGTATTTTGTTACATCTGATTGCCTTTTGGCTTGCGGAATGCTGGGGCTATTTTTCACGTCTTATTGCTAAGGCTCTAGGTCACCAGATAGGCCGAAATGTCGAAGCCTATATGGATGACATTGTAATAAAAAGTTATGTAAAGCACCATCATAGTCAAGACCTAGCAGAAACTTTTGAGAGCCTCCGAGCATGTGGAGTTCGCCTCAACCCTGAAAAATGTAAATTCGGGGTGCAAGTAAGAAAATTGCTATGGTACTTAGTTTTGAGTAGAGGAATCGAAGCTAGCCCAATGTGGATAAGTGCACTGCAAAGAATGGCTCCACCGGAAAATTTGAAGCAAGTCCAAAAACTGACAAGACGCCTCGTAGCCCTCAGCAGATTCCTAGCCAGATCAGTAGAGCGAAGCCTCCCAATATTCAAAGCCCTAAAAGGGTTCGAGAGTTTCCAATGGACGCCAGAGCGCTAGAAAAGCTTCGATGATATTAAAGATTATCTCGGAATTTTATCAACACTTACTATGCCCCTCCTAGAAGAAAATCTCCTTCTTTATCTTGCAACAATAGGCTCTGCAGTAAGTGCAGTGCTAGTCAGGGAAATAGAGCTCAAGGGAAAATTGTTGCAGAACCCAGTATACTTCATTTCAGAAGCTTTGTTCGGAGCAAAGACAAGATACTCCCAGCTCGAAAAATTCGTTTATGCTTTGGTAATGGCCTCACGGAAGTTAAGGCATTACTTCTTAGCACATAATTTAATAGTCCCTACCTCGTATCCTCTTGGTGATATGCTTCGGAGCAAAGACTCCACAGGTAGGATTGGAAAGTGGGTTGTCGAGCTAGCCCCCTTCGGTATTTCCTTCACTACAAGAACAACTATCAAATCCCAAGTTATAGCTGACTTTGTGGTCGAATGGACTCCGCCCGCAATTTGGGCTCCGGAAGAAACCTCAGAAGGGTTGTGGACATTATTTTCTGACGGAGCCTATCAAGCATCTAGTGTCGGTGCCAGAGCCGTGATAATAACACCGTCAGGGCAAAAAGCCATGTATTCTACAAGGCTCAACTTTAAGTCCACCAACAATATTGCAAAATACGAAGGAATCCTGCTAGGCCTCCGAAAAGCAAGAGCACTTGGAGCAACAAGAATTATAATAAAAACAGATTCCCAAGTCATCACAGGACATGTTGACAAGATCTTTCAAGCCAGGAATCCACATCTTGCAAAATATTTAGAAGAAATCCACAAGACGGAGGCATTATTTAAAGGAATTTCTATTCGAAGCATCCCTCGAACGGATAATCAACTTGTAGATGTTCTAGCAAAGGCTACAACCAGAGCATTTGACGTCCCGGAGGGCGCTTTTTATGAAGAACTTGTTAAGCCTTCGGTGCATCAACTACCCTCCGCAGAGGTCCTTTGCATTCCAGTCACTGATTGGTGGACTCCAATTTTGAAATTTTGCAAAATAGTACAGCTTCACTAGAAGGTCTAGATTTTCGAAGGCTCCAAGCAAGGGCTCGAAATTACGAGCTTGTCAACGGAATTCTTTATAAAGCCGGAGTCTGTTCTCCCCTACTCCGATGCATCTCACAACTCGAAGGCCAAGATATACTTCGAGAGATTCACGAAGGCCAGTGCGGCAGCCATCTAGCCCCTCATGCTCTAGCGGGAAAAACACTTCGCTAGGGGCTTTATTGGCCAACAATTGGATGGGTAGGCGGAGCCATCGTCCACCGACACCTCTTCAAGTTATTGCTCCGGTATGGCCAATGACGCGATGGGGAATGGATCTCATCAGCCCTTTTCAATTGGCAAAAGGCAGCTTGAAGTTTGCGGTGGTAGCAATCAAATACTTTTCTAAATGGGTCGAAGCTGAACCCTTAACTGCTATCACCTCAAGAAATGTGCAAAAATTCTTTTGGCAGAATATAATTTGCAGGTTCGGAGTGCCTAGGGAATTAACAGTCAATAATGGCACCCAATTTGAAGACGAACCTTTTAAGGAATTTTGCGAAGGCTTGGGCATCAAGTTATGCTTCGCAGCTGTTCACCACCCCCAATCCAACGGAGCCGTCGAGCGGGCAAATGGAAATATTCTCTCTAGTTTGAATCGAAGTATTATTGGGCTGGCAAAGGGGTTGTGGATTGAAGAGCTTCCAAAAATTTTATGGTCTATTCGGACCACTCAAGCTAGGTCCACAGGATTCACCCCATTCAGATTGTTATTCGGAGATGAGGCCATGACTCCCACGGAGCTTAAAGGTGGATCCCTTCGCGTAACGAAGCCTGAATATGATGATGAAAGGAATACTTTGCTGGATTTGTCAGAAGAAACAAGGCTTCGAGTTGTCTCCAATCTGACGAAGTACCAAGACCAAACGAAGGCATGGTATGGCCCAAAGATAAAAGTCAATGAACTTAGGCCAGGTCATTTGGTGCTGCGAAGTGTAATTGCTCCGGGAAAGATAGGAAACAAATGGGAAGGACCATATATTATCCTACGCTCAGGGTGCCCCAGATCTTTTAAATTAGCTAATTTAGAAGGGGAAGAATTAAAGCGTGTATGGCATGCAGAGCACCTTAAGCGTTATTACGCTTAGGGGCTCCTTGTAATCAATTGTAAAGTACCTTTCTAAAAATAAATAAAGATGGAGGTTCGAATTATGCTTACTCTTCAAATATTCCTTACCCCTGGTGGACGCATAGAAGAGTCTAGGCTTTGGCTTGTTAGGATCCATAGAAAAGTCTAAGGACTTTAAAAGAATAGATTTT
This sequence comes from Zizania palustris, assembly GCA_019279435.1. Classification (NCBI taxonomy): domain Eukaryota; kingdom Viridiplantae; phylum Streptophyta; class Magnoliopsida; order Poales; family Poaceae; genus Zizania; species Zizania palustris. The sequence continues at coordinate 19,239,335 of JAAALK010000081.1, forward strand.
TGGCCCTACGGGATTGAAGCATCTGTAAAAGAGCCGAAGGTGGCCAAAGCCTACAGATTCCAGGCTTTGGCTTGTTAGGATCCGTAGAAGAGTCTAAGGACTTTAAAAGAACAGATTTCTAGCCCTGCGGGTTCGAAGCATCTATAAAAGAGCCGAAGGTGGCCAAAGCCTACGGATTCCAGGCTTCGGCTTGTTAGGATCCGTAGAAGAGTCTAAGGACTTTAAAAGAACATATTTTCGATCCTCCGAGTTCAAAGCATCTGTAAAAGAGTCGTAGGTGACCAAGCAATAAGGTTTCAAGGCTCCAGCCAAATGAAACACTTCTTAAGTCCTGAGCGACTAATATCGGAGCTTATAAGTATAAACTTAGTTCCAAAATTTATAAACATCACAATACGAACGTACAGTTCGAAGAACTCTACGAAAGAGTAGATCATGATTACCAAGTATTATTGCGAAGCATCAGGTTGCTATACCAATCATTGTGTCCGACAGACCCTATCGCATTGCGTATGGTCCCCCACCCACAAGGAGTGGCAGGGGAGTAAGGCACAGTCAAGTAATGCTTCTAAAACAAATTATATTAATTAGGTAATCATATTACAAACATCATGATTAAGAAAAATTCTGGTCCAAGCCTAAATAAAAGTGGAGACCCCTCCGACCTCTAGAGCTACTCCTAGGGCCACTTCGGTCATTGAAGCCTGGAGTTCTCAAAACTTTCCTCTTAGTCCGAGTGTCTTTCTTCTTCGAAGCTTGCAGCTTTTTCTGCGCTTCTTGAAGTTCAGCCTAGGATGGAAGTTTTTTGGAGCTAGCCTCCGTTGGGTCTTCGACTTGGTACTCTGAGTCAGACCAATCTACATACTCTGAGGACGAAGATGCTACTTCCTTATCCTCTTCTTTAATATAAAATAGGACTTCATTGCAAACGTCGAGTGCTATTTCCCCTTGCTCCCCTCGAGGAATAGAAAATCGCGAGCACCGGAAAGGCCTTAAGTGTTGGGAGAGGTAATCCCGATGGTACCTGGGAGCGCGAGGGACGCGGAGCAATGTTCGAAGGGGAGACTCCGCAGGCTGGTGACTGGCAAAGCCATTGGCCCCAAAGCGGTCCAGTACAAAGGTCGAATGCCCTTATCCAGAGGCGTTCGGAGGGGGCAGTCCGGAGTCTACCTCAGCTCAAGACCCGAAGTTTAGAGACCCAGGTTGGTGACCCAAGCCCGCGGAGCTGACCAGAGGCCGGAGGTGTGCCCCGAAAGGTGCGAGAGGTGCAACACCGAGGCAGGGGACTAGGATCGGTCTGGTCAAGCTAGCCTGGCGATAGGATCGCAATTGTTTGTGCAGTGTCTAGTACCGCAGTCGTGCTCAGAACGGCTGATACGCTGCCAGAGTTGTACCCTTTGTCTGTACTATAGGGCTAATGTGCGTAGTACTACTATCAGAGGGATTTTGGAAGTATCGGGCCCCTATATGGCTCCACCATAAATACTCCCCCCTCTCCGAGATGTAAGACACGGTACACTTGATCCAAGAATACAGCTTTGAGCCTAGCCTTTCGTTCCAAAACATTCCTAAACCTGTTGGTCTAGTCCGTTGCACCAATAGTCGGCGCCGTCCGTGGGGATCCTAGTCCAAAAAGCTAGCGTCCTCTCCATCCATAACTCAAGAAGAAGCATGTCAGGCAGGAAGGGTGCGAGCACAGCCCCCCTCGGAAGGTCGGCCTGCACTGCCGGGACAGGGCCCTCCTGTCGCTGGACCTGTTCCTCCCGCACACCCCCTTTCGCCAGCCCCCCCCCCCCCCCCCGAGGTGCCGGGCGGGGGTCCAGACCAGGCCCCAGGAGGGGTACCGGAGGTCCGGGATCGCACCGGTTCAGCGGGGCCCACGTCAGGGAATCCCCCAGCTCCTTAGGAGGGGCTCTTCGGGCTGCATCTCCTAGGCGGCCCCTCAGTTGTGGCCCTCCGAACTGACTACGTTCACTCGCAAGACCCAGAGATAGCCTCCGGAGGTAGCGGAAGACAAGCCGACGCTTTGGCCGCTGAAAATGTGAGGCTGAAGGCCGAGCTGGCGTAGTGGCGCTGGGGACCACGACCGTCGCGTTAAGTGACGATGAAGAGAGTTCTCTCGCTCGTACGCCTTGGCGATAGAAGCCTGCGGGGGAGGCCGAGACACAATGGCAAAGTGTTTTCCTTTGGCCCTTGAAGGAATCGCTCTCCGATGGTTCTGGTCGCTAAGGCCAGGGACCATCAGGTCGTGGGACCAGCTGAAAAATAAGTTTATCAACAACTTCTAGGGGACCTTCGTAGCCCCCATGTACACCGAGAGCCTCTTCCAAGTGAAGCAGCAGCCCGGAGAGATGTTGCGACAGTATTCGCAGCGCTTCGCACACACCAAAGTGCAAATTAAGGGGTTGTCAGCCTCCTCCGTCATTGATGCTGCTCGAGAAGGTGTCACAAACCTGGGCCTCCTCGACAAGCTCCACCAGAAGCCGATATCCTCGGTGTCCCAGCTCATGGCGTATTTTGAGGAGTATGCCCGGTCCGAAGAAGGCCAGTTGCGTCACCAGGTGATGATTGCCCCCGTCCGAGATCTGAGCGTCAAGGTGTACGAGGCACCTTCCGCCCCTGCCCCAGATCTTCGCCATCGAGATTCCCGACGAGGACGGAAGCATCTTCATGGAGAAGTCCTCAGTATTACCCCGAAAGGCTCTGCCAAGTATCAGCACACTTCAGGCGGGGGCGATCTTTCGGTGCCAAGCCACTTGCGAAGGCACCTCCGGGGGGAGCGACCTTCTACTATAGCGTTCATGGTGAGAACCGGAGCCACGACACCGACTCCTGCCATACCATCCTCGCTCTTCGAAATGACTACCTCGAGCGAAGCTCCAGCCGCGGTTCCTCCGACAGAGCACCTCCTGTATCCCACGCCGAATCCATCCAGGTGGTCAGGCGCCGTGATGAACCAGGGGCTCTGGGGCTTGCTCCGGAGGTCGGCAGGTTCCCAACTCCCAAACTCGAAGAAGGGGCGGACCGGGGGAAGTGCGTGGTCATGCCCATTTCTGGAGGTGGAACTCTTGGGGCTATGTAGAAGCGGCAGCGAAGGGAGTATGTCCGAGAAGTCGGGCATATCAGGACTTCCAACTTTACTATGCTTCCCGAGTAGTCTCATGTTCCCATCTCCTTCACCACCGACGACGCTGCCGGCGTCAAGTTCTCGCATGCTGACCCCTCATCATCTCAGCGGATATTGTTGGCGTAGAGGTGCGTCGCATCCAAGTTGACGGAGGTAGTTCTGCTGACATCATTTTCATGCAGGCCTTCGACCAGCAGTGTCTCTCCCGAAAGCACCTGTTACCGACTTTCGGGCCTCTACAAGGCTTCACAGGTCCACCCCTCGACGCCCTCGGCCAGGTTGCACTGGAGGTGACCTTCGGAGAGCCTCCCTTGTCCCGCAATGAGGAGATCGTCTTCAACGTCATCGACGCCCCCTACGCCTACAATGTCATCTTCGGGAGGGGCATGCTCAACCGCTTCGGAGCCGTCGCACACCACAACTACATGTGCCTCAAGATGCCAACCCCTGGAGGCGTGCTGTCCATCCTCGGTGATCAAGCCATGGCTCGGCGGGTGGAATATGGTCAGTCTGCACCTTTGGAGCGAAGACAAGTCCACAACGTTCATGGAAATTCAAAGGAGGCCGAACTTTTTGGTGTCGGCAACATCCCTCTGCTCCACGGCGGCCCCCCAAAGGCCTCACCGCCAAACCGCACCCAGAGGGAGAGGTTGTCACTAGGATCCTAGTCTAGGATGGGAAGGAGTACCCCATCCAGTTTGGAGGAATCCTGGAGCCGGAGGTATTGGAGCAACTTGAAGAAGTCGTTTGGAGCAACCTGGATATCTTTGCATGGTCCGAGGAGGACATACCGGGTGTCGATCGCTCCATCATCGAGCACTCTCTGGCAGTCAACCCGAAGGCCTGCCTAGTGCGCCAGGGGCTCCGCAAGCTGTCCACCGAATGGGTTGATCTCACCAAGGTCGAAGTCGAGAAGCTACTCAGGGCTAGAGTCATTCGGGAAGTCAGTCATACAAAGTGGTTATCAAACCCAGTGTTTGTCCAGAAGAAAACATCTGGCAAATGGCGCATGTGTATCGATTTCATATCTTTGAATAAAGCTTGCCCCCGTGACCCCTACCCCATGCCTCACATCGACCAATTGGTCGACTCCATGGCGGGTTCTGAGCTCCTCAGTTTTCTCGACGCATACTCCGGGTATCATCAGATTTGGTTGAAGTAGGAGGATCAAACTAAGACAAGCTTCATTACCCCCTCCGGAGTATTCTGCTATGTTCGGATGTCATTCAGCCTCTAGAATGTTGGGGCCACCTTCTCCAGATTGATCGCAAAAGCCCTGGGCCACCACATTGGTCGTAATATCGAAGCATACATGAATGACATTGTCATCAAAAGTGCAGATAAGCGCCGCCATAGTTTGGACATAGCAGAAACATTTGACAGCCTCCGGAGGTGCGGGATCCGCCTCAATCCGAAGAAATGCGTCCTCGGAGCCTGGGTTGGAAAGCTGCTTGGCTATCTAGTTTCTAGTCGAGGTATCGAAGCAACCCCTACTCAAGTCAGCGCGCTTCAAAACATGGCCCCTCCCCAGAACTTGAAGCAGGCTTAGAAGTTAGCTGGGCGCCTCGCAGCTCTCAGCCGCTTCCTATCCAGGTCGGCTGAGCAAAGCCTGCCTATATTCAAGGTGCTACGGGGATCCAAGGACTTCGCATGGACTCCCGAATGTCAAGAATGCTTCAACAGCATCAAGGAATACCTCGTTAATCTCATCACCCTCGCTACACCTCGGAGCGATGACCCCCCTTTTCGTCTACCTCGCTGCCACCAGCTGCGCGACGAGCGCAGCATTAATTCAAGAAGAAGAAACCGACGGGAAGTTGATCCAGGGCCCGGTGTATTTTGTATCTAAAGCCCTCTCTAGAGCGAAAACTCAATACACCGAACTTGAAAAAGTGGCATACGCCCTTGTCATGGCCTCCCGGAAGCTGCGACACTACTTTTTGGCCCATGACATAATCATCCCAACCGCATACCCTCTGGGCGATATGTTCCAGAATAAGGATGCTACTAGGCGGATCGGCAAGTGGGCAGTGGAACTAGCTCTGTTCGGCATCACCTTCGTGGCCCATACCGCCATTAAGTCTCAAATCCTCACAGATTTTGTCAACGAATGAATGCCAGCGGTAGGACATGTCCCCGATGAAGCCAGCGAAGGGGTGTGGACTATTTACTCAGACGGCGCGTACCAAGCATCTAGGGCAAGCACGGGGGAAGTCATTATTTCTACTTCAGGCCAACAAGCATTATACTCCGTCCGGTTGAACTTTAAAGCTACAAACAACATCGCCGAGTATGAGGGAGTGTTGCTAGGCCTCCGCAAGGCACATGTGCTGGGGGCTGCTAGAGTGATCATCAAAACCGATTCTCAGGTTATGGCCGGGCACGTGGATAAGAGTTTTCAAGCTCGACACCCCGATCTTGCTGCATACCTCGAAGCAGTTCAGAAGCTCGAGGCAACCTTTAAAGGAATTTCCATCTGAAGCATTCCCTGAAGTGAAAATTGCCAAGCCGACATCCTCGCTAAGGCAGCCGTCAGAGGTCAATCTCTTCCTCCTAAAGCTTTCTTCGAAGAGCTCGTCAAGCCATCTGCATCCCTCCGAGAAGGTACCTTGAGCCAAGTTCCGCAAGACACTCTGACATCCTCGGAGCCAACCCAAGTCCTTTGCACAGTCGACGATGATTGGAGGGACCCGATCCTGTAGCTACTCAAGGGCGAAGCGGAGGTTGGGCCTGGTACCGAGCTTTCATGCCTTCAGCTCCGCGCGAGGTCTTATCAGGTCATCGATGGAGTTCTCTACAAGTCGGGAAATCCACGAAGTCTTGTGTGGTAGCCACCTGGACCCTCGGGCCCTCGCGGGGAAGACCCTCCGTCAAGGCGTGTATTGGCCCACTATCGTCACTGATGCCGAAGATATGGTACGCACATGTCAAGGATGCTAATGGATGGGGCGGCGGAGCCATCAGCCTCCTACCCCCCTACAAATCATCGCGCCCGTTTGGCCCCTAGCTCGGTAGGGGATGGATCTCGTTGGTCCATTTCCCAGAGCCAAGGGCAACCTGCGCTTTGTCGTCGTCGCCATTGAGTACTTTTAAAAATGGGTCGAAGCCAAGCCACTGACCGCCATCACTTCACGAAGCATCCAGAAGTTCTTTTGGCAGAACATCGTCCGCCGGTTCGGGGTGCCCAAACAGCTCACGTTGGACAACGACACTCAGTTCGACGCAAGCACTTTCAGGGCATTCTGCGAGGAGCTCAGAGTACAGCTGTGCTTTGCAGCGGTCCGGCACCTGCAGTCTAATGGAGCTGTCGAACAAGCCAACGTGCATATACTTTCTAGCCTCAACAAGCACATCGTGGGCCTGGCCAAGGGCCTATGGCCTGAAGAGTTGCCCAACATCTTGTGGTCTATCCGGACCACCCCTTCCTGGGCAACTAGATTCACCCCCGTCCGGTTGTTGTTCAGAGATGAAGCAATGACGCCGATGGAGCTCCGGGCTGGCTCCCTACGGGTCACAACTCCAGAAGCCGATCAAGGGCGTGACGTCTCCATCGATCTCACTGAAGAAATGAGGCTCCGAGCCATCGCCAACCTATCCAAGTATCAGCGCCAGACGAAAGCATGGTATGACCACAAGGTAAATCCCAGCGAGTTGAAGCCAGGGCATCTCGTCCTTCGAGCGGTTGTCGCCCCCACCAAGCTAGGCAACAAGTGGGAAGGTTCGTACATTGTTGTCGGTTCCGGGCGACCAGGATCATATCGTCTGGCTACTCTAGAAGGCGAAGACCTAAAGCACACTTGGCATGCAGAGCATCTAAAGCGCTATTTTGCGTAATTTAATGTAATCCATTTCGCTTTCTTATTTGCTGTACTTGGTTCCTCAGTTTCAGTAATAAAATGAGCAAGAGAAAAAGGATGCTCGGTCGACGAGACGTTCTACCGAAGTGGATGCACTTTTGTACTAGGCATAATCCCGACAGATACAAAGGGTTCCGAGCTCCAGCTCGAAGCGCCCTATATTCGGGTTCCGAGCCCCAGCTCGAAGCACCCCATGTTTGGGTTCCAAGCTCTGGCTTAATGCGCCCTATATTCGGGTTCCGAGCTCTGGCTCGAAGCACCCCATGTTCGGGTTCCGAGCTTTGGCTCGAAGCACCCCATGTTCAGGTTCCGAGCCCTGGCTCAAAGCACCCCATGTTTGGGTTCCGAGCTCCGGCTCGACGCACCCTATATTCATGTTCTGAGCTCTGGCTCGAAGCACCCCATGTCCAGGTTTCGAGCTCCGGCTCGAAGCACCCCATGTTCGGGTTCCGAGCTCTGGCTCAACGCGCCCTATATTCGGGTTCTGAGCTCCGGCTCGATGTGCCCTATATTCGGGTTCCGAGCCTCAACTCGAAGCGCCATGTGCTCGGTGTCTTATGTTCGGCCCTAGGTCCTTACTCACAGCGAGTAAGTGCGGTGCTTCTAGCTCCCGATCCTAAGTTCTAACGCGTTGCGCCCAGCTAACAAGTCGCCTACCCGCAAGGAGGGGCGAAGGGAGTAGACAGGGAAGCAATCGGGATCCATCAGCGGCATAAACGAAGTTTCGTAGGATGCATAGTAGCAAGTGAACGATAGCTATTACAAGATCAAACTGGAGACTCAAGCTATGAGAATTCATCGTCTAAGACAAGCAAGAACCGGAAGCCTTTCCGGTCTTGTAGGTTGCTCGGACCCCTTGCACTTTCCCCGGTCCGTGCTTTTGGAGCCGCGCGAACGGACTGCTTCTTCTCCATCTTCTTCTGCTTCTTTTCCTCCTTATTCTGAGCCCAAAAAGCCTCCTAATCTTCTTGAAGCTGCGCCCAACTACGCAGGCCTTGGTCTCTAGACCTCGGTTTGTCGAGATCGGTCTCTGCGTTGGACCAGTCCACTGGTTCAGGCGACGAGGATGGGGCACACTTCCCTTTCTCTCCTTCCTTGATGAAGGCCAGGACCTCATGAAGGACTTCGAGGATAATGTGTCTGTTGTCGTCCCGAGGAACGTTGAAGTGTGCAGGCCGGTTGGCCCTGAGGGCCTCGAAGATGGCCCATTGGTGCCGAAGGGCCTTTCCCCCGTCAAGTATCTCGACGTCGGGATCACAAGTGTCACAAACACCCTAGACGATTTCTAGAAAACAACTTTCCTTTATTAATGGGTTATGAAAGTTTCTATTACATGAGCTGCAGTACAAAGGCCCTAGGGAAAACTACACCTTCGGGTCCGGAAGGGGAGCAGTAGGAGGAGGCTTCGAAGAGGGCTGAGGAAGGCTCGACCGAAGGGCTTCGTCCATCTAAGCTTTGATCGCATCAGGGCCCTCCGCCTTCCAAGTTGCCTGGAGAGCCCTCCAAGCTTACGCGGCCACCGGGGTCGGGGAAAGGAGGCGACTCCCCCCAAAGGTGACCGGAGGCGAGCTCGACGCCGAAGGCAAAATGCCTTCGGAGACCTCTAGCTGATGAAGGACGCCAAGAGCAGCCACCCGCGCCGACACCTCCTCGTATCTAGACACCATGAAGCCTATTTGCCGAACGACAACTTGTATAAACTTCAGTCAGCGGCTAAGGGGCTCTCGGGTAACGTCGAAAGCTGTGCACCCCATGCCATAGCACTTCAGGACCCTTCGAAGGGCTACCACCGTGTCAGCCATGGTCTTCTCGCCCTAGGCTAGAGCTTCGGTTGTCGCTTCATTCTGGGCCAGGAGATCTACGACGGTTTGCTCCAGCTTGAGCCCTTGGATCTTTTGGATCTTCATGGCGGCCACCTTCGCCCGGAGCTCGTCCATTTCAGTGACCTGGACCTTTAAAGAGTCGACCTCGACCTTGAGCTTGTCGTCTTCGGTGGCCCGGGGTCGAAGCTCATCAATCTCGGTGACTTGGGCCTTGAGGGCTTCGATTTTGGCAACTTGGGCCCGGAGGTCTTCCACTTCGGCGGCCCGAGCCCGGAGTGCGTCGATCTCCACGATCTGAGCCCAGAGTCCATCGACTTCAGCGGCTCTGGTGTGAAGGCCCGTGATCTCCATTTCCAACGACCGGAGCTGGTCCGCCTCGGCCGCGCGCTCCCAGGCGCTCCTCTCGGTGGCCTCTACACGCTCAAGGAGCCTCGAAGCCTCGCGCTCGTGGCAGCTCCGTTCGGCGGAGAGGGACACCAGCGACCCCTACGCTAGCGTGACTATCTGCGTGGAAAGAAGCAAAGGGTGAGACAGAAGTAGAGGGAGAGCTAGGGGCTCGGCTAGTAGCGTTGTGAAAGCATACCTGGCTTGCGGCGCTCTCGATAGCAAAGCCAAGGCCAGCGCCGTCCGCTCGGCCGAGCTCTGATATCATCTCGGTGTCCCTCAGACCCAAGTAGGACTCGTGGAGGGAAGCGGTCTTTGCCATGAAACTCTGGTCACGCATGCGCGTGCACATCGGGGGTCCGTAGGAGGGCGAACCTCGGTCCGCCGGGTGGATCCCTCCGAGGCTCTCTCGGAATCCGCCTCGTCGTCCGAACCCGAGACCTCCACCACATCGATAGGGGCTTTGGCCCCTGCGCCAGCGAAGTCTCCGGGAGGCGCGGGCGGCGAAGCCGGGGCTCAAGCAGAGGTGCCTGGCCAAGAGCAAGGTAAGTCAACAGGTAACGACATAAGTGAGAATGCCTAGGTAAGAGGCCAGCGTGAGGCTTCGTACCTTCGTTCCTGGTCTCGGCTGGAGGATCCGAGGGCTGAACATCTACGGGGGTGCGGGGCTGAAAGAAAAAATCGTCCATCGAATTCACCAGGGACCCGGCTAACGCTGTGGCTAACTCAGCCGCAACATTGGCACTCCCCTCAACCTCTCCCAAGGGATCAGCTAACCCACCTAGGTCCAGGCTGTCCGCCTCCCGACTTCCGCGGGAGCTGGCAGAGACCCCCCTCCAACACCGAGCCGCGGGGAGAGGTAGACCGTGGGGGCACCCTTTCTCCTGTGTCGCCTGCCTCTGGTCCGGGCTCTAGAGGAGGCTGAGATGGGTTTACCGAAGCCAGAATCCTGCCACCATCGGTGGCGCCGGAAGCCGACTGGTTCGGCCGGGATGTGCCGGGTTTTGGCAGGGAGTCGTCCGGCTCTGTTTCCGTCTCCCCGCTGGAGGATTTCTCCTCTGAGCTGGAGACGGAGGAGTGGACAGGAGAGGCTGCTTGGGGCCCTTCACGGTCATCTTCCTCTTTGGAGGGTGCTTCGAAGACTCCTCCACATCGGAGTACGCCGCCCTCTTCTTCGAAGCTGGACGCATGGCATCCGCTTCCATGAGGGGTGGTGGGGAGAGCTTGAGCACATCCCACACGCGGTTGAACCACTCCCAAGATCCGACGAGCTCCATCCCCCGCTTGTGCTCGACTGGAGTAGGAGCTCTAAGAATCTTCTCCACCATCCGAACCACTTGTTACGGGGTCTTGACCACGTGCGACCCTGCAATCGAGATAAACATCTTAACACCTCAGCTAACTCTTGAAGTCATAAGTTGTTTGTTGCAGGAGAGGGGAAAACGGTCGAACCTAGCAAGTTGGAGAGCTGCTCCGGAGCTGACTCGTCCTGAGCGCTACGAAGCGAGACTGGCCACGACTCCTTAAGGGGAGGAATCTCGAGGGTGACGAACTACTCCATCAGGTCCCGCATGCTCATCCGGCAGGTGATGATCTGGAGGAGCCGAATGCGGGCGGAGACTGAGCCGACGTTGGCTTCGATGGTCGCCTCCCTCCGGAACCAGATATGGCGATTAGGCCCGACCAGTCCGGAGTCTAGCCCCACTCGGACATAGAACCAACGGTGTATCCAATTAGAATACATCCGCCCGTTGATGTCCTTCGTAGGGAAGGAATCTGCATACTTCTTCCGGAGCTAGAAGTTGATGCTGCCATACGACTGCACCAGGCCCTCCTTCTTCTTCGGCTCGCAGCATGCCTCATGCATCTGCGCGAAGACCTCCGTCCTGCCCTCGCAACCCTCCGCCCACATAGCCCACTCGAAGATGGAGAGGCGGGCCACTGCAATTGGAGATAGCTGAGGCAGCTTGAGGTGGAAGGTGTCGAGGACCCTCGCCAGGAGCTCCGAGGTTGGGAATCCGAGCCCGGCGTCGAAGAATGCTTCAAAGGCGATGACCTCTCCCTCACACGGCTCTAGGACGATCTCTAGGCCTGGCCTCCTAACCTCCACGCCGGGGCAAAGGCGGTGTCGAGTCGCTAGCATAATGGATTTATCCGTACAGGCCGACTTTTCCAGCTCCAGAGTCTGCTCCCGGAACCTTTCCGACATCGGGCGGATCTCCCGAGGGTCGCGGGTCTCCGCTAAGCTGGGATCCATCACCGCCACCGCGGCTGCAGCCACCTGGCGCTGCAAGAACCTAGGGTTGACCGCTGTCGGGGTTGCTCTTCCTACTGACATGCTTGAGGGCGGCAGCTGAAGAAGGCGGGTGAATGCCTGTGGAGCAGAGGCAGTAGTCGGTCGCAGGTGTGAGTGTAGTTGGCAAAATAGGGGGAAGGTGGCAGGCCATAGCCAAGAAGGAGGATTTATATGCGCGCACCGGTGCCGGGCTCATTCAATGCCCCGTCCGTCCGCATCCCCTCATGCGCTGGCATGCATCGGGAACGCGAGAGTTGCATTAAAGTCTCGTCGGTCCAACTCCTCTCACGCGCTGGAATGCAATAGTCGCGCAAGGGCCGCATTGAAGCCGCCGGTCCAAGTCTCCCACTGCGCCGACATGCGTCGAGCATGCGAAAGCCGCATTAAAGCCGCCCTCGGACCCGACGCCTCGAGGCGGCCCCGCGACATTCGGAGGAGGCAGCCGGTTCGCTGCTACCATTCGAACTTCACCATATCTCGGCGTCCCCTCGATCGGAGCCTCTCGGTGAGTTGACCTTTGGCAAGATCGCCCATCGGGACTATCTTTGGTGCTTCCTTCCTTTTCCTTTGTGCGGGACCGCCGGATAGAAAAAATCGAGGGGCTACTATTGGGGAGATAATCCCGATGGTACCCATGAGCGCGAGCTACGCAGAGTGATGTTCGAAGGGGAGACTCCGTAGGCTGGTGACTGGCAAAGCCATTGGCCCCGAAGCGGTCCAGTATGAAGGTTGAATGCCCTTCTCCAGAGACGTTCGGAGGGGGCAGTCTGGAGTCCACCTCGGCTCAAGACCTAAAGTTCGGAGGCCCGGGTTGGTGACCCGAGCCCGCGGAGCTTACCGGAGGCTGGAGGTGTGCCCTCGGAAGGTGCGAGAGGTGCAACACCGAGGCAGGGGACCAGGACCGGTCTGGTCAAGCTGGCCTGGCGATAGGATTGCAATCGTTTGTGCAGCGTCTGGTACCACAGCCGTGCTCAGAACGGCTAATATGCTGCCAGAGTTGTACCCTTTGTCTGTACTATAGGACTATTGTGCACAGTACTACTGTCAGAGGGATTTTGGAAGTATCGGGCCCCTGTAGGGCTCCACTATAAATACTCCCCCCTCTCCGAGATGTAAGACACAGTACACTTGATCCAAGAATACAACTTTGAGCCTAGCCTTTCGTTCCAAAACATTCCTAAACATGTTGGTCTAGTCCGTTGCACCAACATTAAGCTTTCGAGGATAGTCCACTGTTGGCGAAGCCCTTCGTTAAGATCTAATACATCGAGATCACAATCAAAAGTATGTAGCAAAACCTAAAAACAAACATTGAAGCGAAGGTTTTTCATTCATAAACTTTTCATTCATTAAAATAAAAGGCATTACAAGATATCTTGTGCATAGCTAAGCGTCCTAAGGGCTAGACCTTCGGGTCGGTCGGTGGAGCGGTTGGCGGAGTCAGAGCCGAAGGCTTCGTCTGAGCTAGCTTCTACCGACGGGCTTCGTCGATCCAAGCCTTGGCTGCTGCCTCATGGTCTACTCTCTAGGTCGCCCGAAAGGCTTTCCAAGCTGAAGCCACGTCCAAAGATGGTCGCAGCAAACCTTCGTCAGCAAATCCTATTGGCGTCGAACCCTTCACCGGAGCTACAGAGACCCCAATGGCTTCGAGGTGTCGAAGGACTCCGATCCTGGCTACTTGCCCAGAGATCTCTTTGTAGCAAGTCCCAGATCTATTCATCATCTTTGTCGCCGCTTGGATCATCTTCAACTTCCGATCAAGAGGCTCACTTGCCACAGATGAAGACGAGGGGCACACCGTGCCAAAATACTCCAGAACACCCTGGAGGGTATCCATAGTTTGATCAGCAGACACGATGTGCTTTGCCTCGACCTTCATTAGCTCGGAGGCAGCAGCGGAGATCTCAGCTGTTCTTGATATCAGGTAGTTCTTCTGAGCCAGCGCTTGTTTGAGTGAAGTTTGAAGCTCTACAAGCTGAGCGCTGGAGTCCAACTCTGCTTTCTGAAGCCTTTCAATCTCGGCCCTTAGCACCATACGCTCAGCTTGGATCTCTTCTATCGAAGATGTGAGTGTAGCGCAGGTCTGCTGTTCGGCCCGGAGTGCTTCCTCCGTGAAGGCCTTAGCCCTCCACTCCTCAAGAAGCTCTTCCTCCAGTTGTAAAGTTTTATCCTCAGAGCCCTTGAGGACGTTCTGGAGTGTTGTAACGTTCCTCTTGAGCCGATTGGTTTTGAGCTCATTGGAAGTCGCTACCACTCTAGCAAGGACGAATTGCTGCAAAGAAGAAAAGTGAGTAAAATGCAATTTTATTAACTAAGTATACTTGTTGTGTGTTGCATACCTAGAGGGTAGCCCTTTCGAGGGCCAAGTAGAGCCCTGATCCACTAGCCTCACTCAAGATGGAGACCAGCTCAGAGCTCCCGGCCTCTTGGCACTTATCTGCCAATGGTTCCAAAAGGGCTCAGAGCCCTGTCTGCTGCTCTAGGAACGGAGCCAGTAGCGGGAGCCAAGACAGGGTCCGTTGATCGTCTTCAATAGGGTCTTCTTCTGAAGCACCCACCGAAGGATCGTTGGATGAAGGCATCATCATCAAAGAGGGGAGAGGGCCTAGACCTGTTTTGCCCTTACCTCTCCCTGGTACAAAAACCGAAGCTGCTACTTCGGCCGGAATAGATTCTCCTTTGAGCGTTGCTCCTTTAGGTGGAGTCACTTCGCCCGAAACAACCTCGGTCGTCAGAACCACCACCTCAACCGGAGCCTCATCTCCGAGTGGAGCCGAAGCTCCATCAGTGGTTGGAGCCACGCTGCTCCTCGACGCATCTGCAAAATTTTTTGATGTAGTGAAGTCATTTCAAGAAATTCAAAGGAAGAGTTCGGAGGTATACCTCCGTCTAGACTTTGAGGAAGAATTTTGGGGTCCCCCAGAAACTCGTACATCTGGAGGTATTCGTCAAGGTCATCCCCCAAAGTTTGTGCCGGAGTAGCCGATGTCAAAGCCCTGACTTCCGTCGCCACTACTCTGATTACTTGCGAGCTAGGATTTCCTAGCTCTAGCTCTGGTTCAGCTCCGGCAGGTTTGGAGGGGGCTACCACTACGGCTTCCACAGTCTCCCGAGGGGGGTCTTCGGCTGTAGCTTGAGACTCACCCTCATCTCCGTGCAGCAGGTAGTCTTCTAGTTCCATTCCCATGCGCTCATCCGACTCTCTCTCTTCTGACTCCTCCGAAGAGGAGCTTTGAATCTCGAGCGAAGATGGAGAGGACGAAGGCGTGGGGGGCTTGGCTATCTTCTTCCCTCTCTTGACGGGAGTCTTAGCGGCCTTCTTGGAGGTCCTGGCGGTGGTTTTTCTCTTCCGAGAGACCGCTCCCGTCGATTCGAAGTCCGGCAAGGGAGGAGGCTCCATTCCAAGAGCACTGCACACCCGGTTGAAGTGCTCCCAGCTCCCAACCAGCTCTACTCTTTTTTGTTTCTCCACTACAGTAGGGGCTCCGAGCACCCGTTTTGTTGCCTTGGCTATCTGCTCTAGAGCTAACGCTAGCGGAGCCGCTGAAAAGAGGTAACAATCTGTTAAGCATATTATTTGCTTTCTAATTAGTGTTAATACAGAAGATGCGAAGACTTACCCGGTCTTCGAAGTTCTCCCTCCGGAGCATTTTGAAATGCAATTGGCCACTCGGCTCCGAGAGGAGGAATTCGAAGGGTAATGAATTCTTCGGCCAAGTCCCGCATGTTCATGCGCTTGGCCACCGAAGAAAGTAACCCAAGCCGAGTTGAAAGCAGGCTTGGGTCCGGAGTTACTTCGGCTTCCCTTCGGTACCATATCTCTTGCAGGGGGCCCACAAGGCTAGAGTCCTCACCAACTTTGGCGTAGAACCACCGGAGTATCCGATCGGAGTACCACAGGTCGTTGATTGCCTTCGCCGGAAAGTTCTTAAAGTGCCCCTTTCTGAGCTGGAAATTGACGCTTCCGAAGGCTACCAGCACCTTGGAATCCCCGGGCCCGTCTTGCGGCTTCGGCTGGCAGGAAGCTTCGTGGGTAGCAACGAAGATCTCTGACCTCCCTTCGCACCCTTCAGCCCGAAGGGGCCACTCGAAGATGCCCAATCTGGCAATAGCATTTGGAGACAGTTGCGGCAAGGTGATGTGGAACATGTCTAGTACCTCGGCTAGGAAGTCGATGGCAGGAAGGCCCAGCCCTGCTTCGAAGAAAGCCTCGAAGACTACCACATCTCCGCTCCTCGGCGCTGGGGTCGATTCTATTCCGGGGACCCAAGTCCTCATCCCTGGACCCAGCTTCCCATTCACCGCCTCCTCGATAGATTCTACCGAGCTCATCGATTGCCCGAGGAGGAAGCTTTGCCTCAGCGGCTTCTTGGATGGAGGGCGGAGTTCCCACGGATTTTTGGGCCAAGACCCCCCAGAGCTCCTGCCATTGCTGTTGCTGCCGATGCAGCCCATGCCTGCCTCTACGCCAGAGTTCCCGTCACCGTCGGCACCTTGGCGCTAGTCCTCGCCATCGAATTTGTCACTCAAGAGAGTAGGAGAAGGTTTGAAGGTGAAAGTATGGGGGCTTAGAACTGAAGCTCTATAAAAGTTATCGCTGCGGTTTGAGTCCTCCTTTTATAACCCCTTCGCCTTCGATTGATGTGGTTCGCATATGCATTCACACTACAAGTTCAACTTCTGCCACTGACGGGTGGGCCCAGAAGGTAAAAAGATGTGAAACCACTGTTAAATTTTTGTCCGTTACTTTCTCAAAAAGAGCCTAACGGCTACTTAAGGGTAACAACTCAAATTAAACAGCTCCTTGCGATGCTTCACCTTCGCAACGGTCCATTTCCTTGTGAAGTCTTCACACGAGATTCAAGTTCGGAGCTTCAGTTGAATACATCTCCGAAGCCGAAGACACTCCGAACGGTTATAGTACCTTTAAATTTCTTCTAAGTCCCTGAGCATGAAAATACTTCTTGTGTATACTGCTCTCCTTGCTATACAGGTTATTCGGAGAAGCGTATTCAAGGGGCTACTGTCGGGGGGGGGAATATTTTATCCCTAGTGTCTTCAATATTATAAGACAAAGACAAATTATAAGCTCTGAATCCAAGACTTATCTTCGAACCAAAAGGGTTAAAGCCGGAGGGTCCGTCCAGGCTCCGGTCCGAAGATACCCTCCGGAGGCTTCCTCTCTACAGTGGAAAACAACTAGAAGGATGGGACGTCTGCCATGTTTATCTCCTTCGAACACACTTTACCATTTTAGCCCTATTCGGAGTACCGAAATAGTTTCCACTATGTCGGTTATAATTAAGGGGTAAAAGGGTCTTTTCCTTAAAGTTTTTACCTATAAATATCTCCTTCTCATCCTGTAATAGGCATCGAATATTCAGATACTCAATACACAACTTCGAACTACTTCAAGCTATTATCCAATTCGGAGGCTTGAGATAGTCCGCTTTCACAAACACTTCATTTGTTAGTTCTTAACCTTAGAGAACCTGTTAGCGTAATCCATTGTGCCAACAATCGTCGGAGAAGAACAGGGATCACTGCTCGCAACACACGCACACAAAATTTCCTCCAGACGCAACCACTTTTTCTGTTATTTCATTGATGATCTCCATTGTTCCTCGTCCGACACATTTATACCAGACCTAAGTTCCAAATACGTTTTCACTTATAGAAATACGCTTTCTTACTCAACACATGCATTACAACTTCAACCATTCACCCGAAGTGTTCTTGCCACCTGTGATTCAAGCCGTGTCATCCGATGACACAATGCGAGATGTGACATTTGCCCCCACCTTGAACTCCGTCTTCATTCCAAAGAGGCGTTGTCGGAACCAAGCTTTCAACACCGAGTAATCCTCCCAGGTTGAACATGCCGCAAGCAAAGAACCCCATCGAACCAATACCTGAACCAAAGTTGCATTACCTTTTTTAACAAGGTGGCGATCCAGAATTTCCAAAGGCACCAAACCCTGAATATCCAACTCCACCACAGATGGTAATGTTGAGAATATAGGAACATGAGAAGGAACACATGCTTCAATTGCGAGACATGGAAAACATGGTGTATTAGAGATTCAATAGGCAATTGTAACTTGTATGCCACCTGACCAATGCGTTCAGTGATCAAGATAGGACCAAAATACTCAAAGGATAATTTGGGGTAAGGGCGATTGGCCATTGTAGTTTGTGCATAAGGTTGCAGTTTCAGCAAAACTTAATCCCCCACTTGAATGGAACGAAAAGAACGATGTAAACCAGCCTGCTATTTCATCCTTAATTGAGCTTTGCGCAACTGATATTAAAGCATATCAGAGAACAACTAGCGGTCATGTAACAATTGCTCAACTTCAGGAACCGAAACTGAATTGTCTGAAGCAATAGTAAAATCCAGCAAAAATGAATAGTTTGGTTCAATCCCATATAATACCTTGTATGGAGAGTAGAATGAAAGTTGGTATTATACCAAAACTACGCCAAAGGAAGCCACTGAATCCATTTGTGAGGGGTAGATGTTGTAGTGCAACGAAGATACATCTCAAGGCATTGGTTCACTCTTTTCGTTTGTCCATCCGATTGAGGATGATAAGCAGTGGACGAATTCAAGGGCACTTGTAACTGATCAAAAAGAGCTTGCCAAAAAGTGCAGGTAAAAATTTTATCTCTATCCGACACAAATGATTTGGGAACTCCATACAGAGATACTACCCTGTCTAGAAAGACTTTAGCAACATGCTGAGCTGAAAAAAGGATGTTTCAACGGCAAAAACTGAGCAAACTTAGAAAATCGATCAATGACCACCAAAATACAACTATATCCTTCAGACAACGGTAATCCTTCAATAAAATCCATTAAGATATCTTACCAAGCCCCTTTCGGAATTGGTAATGGATGCAATAATCCTGGAGATTTACACAATTCATGTTTAGCATGTTAACACACTGCACATTGAGAAATGTACTCCTGCACAAACTTTTAAAGTCCGACCAAGTAAAAATTTTATGAATACGCTGATACGTTGGTTGCATTCCCAAATGACCCCCAACTGTAGAAGAATGCAAAGAAGCAATAATTTTTGTTTGCAAGGCCGAGTTACTGCCAATCCAGATCTTGCCATTGTGTCGAATCGGTCCTTCAGTTAAACTAAATCCCTGATCATTAGTACCACAAATTGCTAATTCTTGTAACATCGATTGAGCTTGTGAATCCACTGCTTAGGAATTCAACACCTCCTGAACCCAACTGGGTTGAACACAAGAAACAACTTGAAGATGAAATAAATGAGCTACTCTGGACAACACATCAGCTGCCAAGTTCTCTAAACCACGCTTATATTGGAACTTATACTGTAAACTAATTAATTTCATCATCGCTTTTCGCTGCATTTCAGAAGACAAGGGTTGAGTCTCCAAATGACAAAGGGCTTTGTGATCTGTGTAAATTGTAAAAGTACCTCTTATCAAATAAGAACGCCATTTGTCAATTGCCATAAGAATGTCTAAAAATTCCTTTTCATAAATTGATAACTTCTGATTGGCAGATCCCAAAGCCTTACTATAAAATGCAACCGAATGGTTTTCTTGTGACAAAATTGCTCCAATGCTGGTATCACAAGCATCCGTTTCGACACAAAATGGTAAGTGAAAAGAGGGAAGTGCCAAAACTGGTGTAGTGCACATAGCCTGCTTGACAACATCAAAAGCTGCTTGAGCTTGAGCTGTCCACTTAAAAGATGTAGTTGTTTTCAACAGATTAGCAAGAGGTTTTGTCAAAATACCATAATGACGCACAAACTTGCGATAATATCCCGTCAAACCCAGAAAACCACGAAGTTCAGTGACTGATTGCGGAGTTGGCCACTCTTTCATGACTTGTGTCTTTTCTGGATCCGCAACCACACCTTGATCAGAGATAATATGTCCCAAATACTCAAGTTGTTGCAAGACAAAAGAGAATTTACTCATCTTAGCACACAACTAATGGTCCTGTAAAATACTGAGTACTGTTCCTAAATGTTGCACATGATCAGCCATAGACTTACTATAAACCAAAATATCATCCATAAATACTAACACAAATTTGTGCATTTGTTTTGCAAAAATTGAATTCATTAAACATTGAAACGTTGCCGGAGCATTTGTTAAACCAAATGCCATGACTCTAAATTGAAAATGGCCGTGATGGGTTTTAAAAGTCATCTTCAATTCATCTTATTCTCTCATTCGAATTTGGTGGTACCCACTTTTCAAATCAAGTTTAGAGAATACCATGGAACCTCCCAATTCATCCAAAAGTTCATCAATTATAGGTAAAGGAAACTTATTCTTTACTGTGACTAAATTCAATTTTCGGTAATCAATACATAACCTCCATGATCCATCCTTCTTCTTAACCAGCAAAACCGGTGAGGCAAACAGACTATAGTTGGGTATCACCAAACTAGACTGCAACATTTCAGCAACTTGTTGCTCAATTTCATCCTTTTGTGCTGGTGAATATCTATATGGTCTTGTGTTCACCGGAATAGTACCCGGTAACAATGGTATAGCATGATAAAAATCACGATGAGGAGGTAACTGAGATGAGACTTGAAAAACTGACTGAAATTCATCCAGAACAACCATAATATCAGCTGGAACAGAAATAGATACTTCAGGTTCCACCTTCTGGATCACAGCAAGAGCCTAAATGTCATTGCTCTTATCACATTTCATCAATTGATGCAAGGAAATAGGTTTAACCGAACCAGCTGGACGAGGCAAAACCCCTTGTAATGTGATGGATGTGTTCTTATAAGTAAAGGACAACTGTTTATTAATCCAGTCACATGCCATTGGACTGTATAACTCCAACCAGTCCATACCTAAGATGGCATCAAAACCTCCTAGAGCCAATACTTTCATGTCATGAGAGAAAGTTGTTCCTTGAATTCACCATATAAACTGAGAAACCAAATGAATACAGGACAACATGCTACCATTTTCCATTCTAACTTGAAGTGCATCAATATTTGTAAGAGGTAACTTCAACTTGTGAAGTAGAGTTGAATTGATAAAGTTATGAGAGCTTCCAGAATCCACAAGAAACAACAATTTTTGCCGTTGCACTAAGTCTTCCAACTGGATAGTGCCCGGCAAACTTAAACTCCCAATTGCATTAACTGAAAGATATGCTTCAGGTTCAGCAGTCAATAAATGCTCCACCGCCATTACATCAAGCAACTCACCAGATAAAATTTCAGGGGTGTCTAAAACTTCTGTGGCATTAACATGGGCAATAATGTGCACATTACACTGATGAGTTGGAGTATATTTTTAGCCACATTTAAAACATAATCCATTCAATCTTCTATATTCCTTTAACCGTTGAGCCTTCCAAACATCCTCTGATCCAAGTTTCACCTTATCCAACACTTTGTTAGTTTGAACAGGTCCCTGTTTCGGTGTCCACTTCTTTTTAGTATCTACCGAATCAACCAAGCCCTCCTTGGCCAAAGCAAGATGATAAGCGTGTGTTATAGCACAGGCATCTGAGACTGAACATGTATCCTCAAATCCTCCCATAATCCCAAAACAAAATGACTTACAAGCCATAAACCACCAATTTTAGCATCATCGTATAAATGAATTTGGTACAGAAGAGAATCAAATTGACTCTTGTATTCATCAACTATACCTTTTTGTTTGAGGACCAATACTTCATTCATTTTTATATGTTGAATGTTGGCTTCAAATTCTTGTAAAACCGCCAAACTAAAATCCTCCCATGTATGACGGTCAAACTCCTGCTTCCAAGCCTTGTACTAGTGAGCAATATTACTATTCAGATTCAATGAAGCGGTAGGCATTTTGAATCCATCAGGAATTTGATACAATTCAAAGTAAGTGATACACTGGTCAAGCCACACATGAACATCGGAACCATCAAACTTCAGGAGGTCCATCTTGGGTGGATGCCATCGACAAGTATGCCCCTCAACATTTCCTCTCTCTCGATCAACCACATCCAACAACGAAGAACTCGAAGAACCAGGATCAATATGAACAGTACCTTGAGGTGCGTGAGGTAGAATACTCGCAGAAGCTTGCTTCAACATTGTGGCCAAAACTTCTTGGTCCCGTTGAACTTGCCCAAGCGATGTCATTGTAAGATCAACTTTAGTATGCATATTCTCCATTTTTGCCACTAACTGTTGTTGGCCCCCTCCATTAACTCCACTTTTGCCAACAGAGTATTCACAGCTTTGATCACACGGTCTTCCATCGCTTCCAGAGCAATGATCACCTGCCAAACTTGCAAGGACTGACGCGCCAGATTGTACACCTGCCCCCGAATTAGCCGAACCCTGAAAGGAATTACAGCAGTCACTGAAGCAATCGCTAACCCAACCACGGGAAGATTTTACCGGCCAACCAAGGAAATAACAACGCACAATCCAGCGAATCTTGAATCTGATACCACCGTAAGCACCAAAGCGTAGATCACCCGTCAGAGAGCTATTTCGTCACCGGAGTTTAGGAATTGCTCGTCAGAGAAGAACAGGGATCGCTACTCGCAACACACACACACAATTTCCTCCGGACACAACCACTTTTTCTATTATTTCATCGATGATCTCCACAGTTCCTCGTCCGACAAATTTATACCAGACTTAAGTTCTAAATACGTTTTCACTTATATAAATACACTTTCTTGCTCAACACACGCATTACAACTTCAACCATTTACCCGAACCTTCCCGCCACCTGTGATTCAAGCCGCGCCGTCCGGTGACACAATGCGAGATGTGACAACGCCATGCAAACACGAGGCATTGCACCGGGTAGTCCGATCCGCTCTGCTCCGACATCCGCACCCAGTAACCCCAATCTCTTGCTCTCGGTGTATCTCTTGAAAGATGGAGCCGTGGAGTGCCCCTCGCAAATCGAGTTTTAACCTAAACTACGGGGTGAAAAAGTGGCACAAAGTAGACGGAGTGGCTCAAGCCAGGATCTTCGTGCTTGTTCGTGCGGTTCATTTCTTTCTTTTTCGCCTCCCCTTCTTCCCTTCCTTTTCCTCTCCTTCCCTCCCCTTCTTATGTCATCTTCATCTCCACCTCTTCCCCCGTCTCTCCCTCTCCGCCTCCTTGCCTCCCACCGCCGCACAGGGGTTACGCAAGCCGCGGGGATCTCGCGCGGCCGCCCCGCAAATTCGCGGGACCGGCCGCGGCCGCCTCCACGACTATCTCTTTCTCTCTCTCCAGATTCATATCCCGAGTGTGACCAACTCCGCATCTGCGTCGGTGCCGCCTCGCTTCCGATAGGCGAATCCCGTCGGAATCTCGTGATTCGCGATGATTCGCGATGAGTCGGGGGCTCGTGATTCGCGATGATGACCCTCCTGTAGGCGCACTCGCTAGGGTTTTCGTATCCGATACTTTGGACTTCGTGGAGCCCCTGGAGGTTTCTGATCGGATGCTTCACGCCTCTCCCGCGGCGGCCCCGGCGCAGGCGGCTGTTGAGGCGAATGAGGAGCGCGAGACTGAAATCGCAGGGAGCAGCGCGGTGGCGGAAGGGCGCCCTGCAGACCCTGCTGCGCCGCCCTCGGCGATTGAGACGGGGATGGATGGGGTGGGCGAAGGGATCGCGTTGGAGCACGAGCATGCTGCGGTACATCCGGTGAGTGAGATGAAGATGAAGATGGAAGTCGACGAGAGCGGCACGGCCAGAGCAGAGCAGGCCGTGGCACCTGCAGCCAGGGAGGAGAATGGGGGCAGTATGCTGGACAAGGAGCAAGATGCGGCGTGCATGCTGAGTGAAGAGAAGATGGAGCTGGGTTATAGTGGCATTCCAGAGCAAGTGCATGCAGTGGCTGCTGTGGCGAGTGGGGCAATGATGGAAGGATGTGAAGTCAGAGCAGTGGATCAACATCCCACCACACCTGCCAACACCTTCCAGATGAAGGAGGAGGAGGAATGCCTCGTGGGTCGGTACATCAGCCAGAGTGTCAGTGGGCATTGTCGAATTCTTCTTGGTAAGGTTGCATCCTATGATAGCAGCACTGGGGTCTATAGTGTGGTGTTTGAGGATGGGCAAGGTGAGGAATTGAGTCTTCCTCAGCTTCAGTTGCTACTTGTTGGTGAGGAGAATGGTGCATTTGGTATGAAGGTGAGCTGCCGGAAGAGGAAGCTGGACTTGCTAGTTTCATCCGGGGGTGCCACCGAGGTGAAAGGTCCACCAAGTACTAGGCAGAGAGTCAATGAATCTGAGATGTCTTCTAGGCCTGGTGTGTCGCAGCAGAGTGGATCTGATTCGGATGTGTCTGAGGATGTTGAATCTTCAAGCAATTCGTCAAAACACATGAAGGAACTACTAGTAGAGCATGATCCGCCAATTCAGGTCCTGGAGTTGCCTCCATCTTCTGAGGACATTGCTATGCCAGAGGAGGCCATAAGTTATCTTTTTTCTGTATACAACTTTCTGCGATCGTTCAGTGTGCAGCTGTTCCTCAGTCCATTTGGGCTGGATGATTTTGTTTCATCCATTAATTGCACCGTACAGAATACACTGCTGGATGCTGTTCATGTCTCATTACTGAGGGCACTTAGGCGGCATCTTGAGACTAAATCCTCTGAAGGATCAAAACTGGCCTCAAATTGCTTGAAGTATGTAATTGTCAACCTTCCTTAACCAGAATTATTGTTCTTGTAAATGTTTGTATCTTATTACTTAAGTGCTGATCTTCTCATCTTTCTTAAATTAATTGCAGGTATTTAGACTGGGCATTACTAGATGCATTGACCTGGCCAGCTTTCTTGCTAGAGTACTTCTATATAATGGGTATCATTAAGGATCTAGGAGGCCAGAGGTTTGCTAGGGGCATCCTAACCATTGAATACTATAAGCTTCCTGTTACCCTGAAGCTTAGGATCCTGCAACTACTCTGTGATCATGTCATTGATTCAGAAGAACTCAAGACAGAACTCGAAGATCGGGAAGGCTACAGTGAAGAAATGGAATATGAGATGGGTTCTTGTACTTTTGTGGAGTCTGGGTCTAGATCAGTCTTGACTAGAGGCTCAAAAGCTTTAGCTTGCAAAAAGATTGACGGTTTACAGAATATGGAAACCGCCCCAAATGGAAACAATCCAGAAGCTGCTTTAGGAAATGCTTCCCAGGATGGCAACAGTGATGATTGCCGGATATGTGGAATGGATGGGACTTTGGTATGTTGTGATGGTTGCCCATGGGCATATCACTCAAGATGTATTGGTCAAAACAAAGCTTTCCTGCCCCAGGGACTTTGGTTCTGTCCAGAATGTGTGGTTAACAAGCTTGGACCAACCTCTTCAAGAATAGAGCGTGGTGCAAGAGGAGCTCAATTGTTTGGCATTGATATGTGTGGTAGGAACTTCCTAGGATGCTGCAACTATTTGTTGGTGTAAGCTCTTGCATCCTCATTCTTCAGTACTTGTGATTTACTCATAGATAATTGTTATGGCCTCAATATATCGTTGCCATATCGCTATGGCGGTTTTTGGCTATTCGCCACATGATGCCAAAGCGCCGAAGGTCTGTGGTAGGCACGTAGAGGGCTGGGCAGAGGCGGGATCTGGTGTGGAGAAGTGGGATCCAACGTGGAGCGATGGGGTCGGGTGCGAAGCAGAGCGGTGGGGCCAGTTGCGGCACAGCGCCACGGCGCACGGCGAGGCTAGGCCGAGGTGCATGCCACGTGTGGCAAGGCTGGGTGCACCGGTGTGGAAGAGGGGGAGTGTCATGTCCAGGCGTTACGGCCAGACATACACCAGACGGCGTCGGGTGCGGGATGTGCGACGCGCAGCAGAACGCGCGACGCGCACAGCTGGCGCGCGTGAGGAGCTAATCAGGGCAAGTGACTAAGATGGAAAATAGATAGCCTTCCATTATAATTCCTTCCTAATTAGCAGTACCTTCCTTTCATTAGTTCCTAAATAAGTGGGCTGATAGCCATATAATCAGAGATAGCTTTCTATTATAGTTCCTTCCTATTTAGCAGCTCCTTCCTTTCATTAGTTCCTAAATAAGTGGGTTGATGGCTATATAAGCATGTAAGCAGACATGAAAGCAATCAAGCAAGAAGACCATCTCCTAATCTCCTATCCTCTCTTAAGCCTGCGGTAGAGGGGACTAACCTCACCGGAGAAGACGGACAGCGGCTACGAGCTACGTAGCTGAGGTCCGGCCAGTCAGGGGTTCGGCGCCCTTGACAGGGAGAGAAGAGGAGGGAGTCAGGGAGAGGAAGGGAAAGGGGTGCGTCGGTGACCGGAAGAGAGGATTGTAGAGAGAGAGGAGTGGGAGAGAAGTTAAGGTTGAGAAATGAACACCCTAATGGGCTTTAAATGGACTGTGCTATAAATAGGCTGTTTGATCAGATTTATATAATAGATTATTAACTGAATTTTAAATATAATATTAGACATAATTTTAAATGTGTTACTGAAATTTTAATTATATACTTTTTATCTTATAAGGTATCTAAAGTAACGATATTGCATCTTGATATTGTATTGCTATTTTTATCACACTATATCGCTATTGTTATTTAAAATTGTAAAGTTGTGAATGTGGTAGGTCGTTACGCTTCGCCGTATCGCTGTAACAGCTATGGATTTACTAACAATTCATTCTGCTCCATCAGTCTGCTGTTGATATGTACTGCAACACTCATTTTAATTTGGACAGTAGGATTTTTTCATCCTTGAATAAGGATAAACTTGTTAGCACGGGAAGTTGGATGAATTAAATTAACAAGGGAACAATCATACTACTTTGACTTTGTAACCATAGTTAAGATGCATCTGTAGTCTTTCAGTATCTTATACTCTATACAGTTTCACCATCGCCTTTTTTCACTTGTGTTTCTTTTGCACCGTGTTTGCTTCTTCATGGGTTACCAATGATACTCATTTGAGAGTGTTTAACAGTAATTCAGCTGTTACCCTATGAAAACTCTTGCTTTTTTGCATGATTTATTGAATGCTAATTCCATCAAACAATGCAGGATTGGAACATCTTCTGATGCTGAGTTTTGTGCAAGATATTACAATCATTATGATGTTGTCAAGGTCCTCCAAATACTTGCTTCATCTGATTCATATACAGATATATGTAGGAGAATAACAGAGTACTGGAGTCATCTACTTGATATATTTCAGAACGAGAGATCAAAAATAAGTAAAGAGGTTGGTGGAAGCCTAACTCCACAGTCCAATATATTGTTGAGTTCTACTCCAATGAAAGGAAATGATGGAAACATTCAGGCAACTTTCAAAGATGGTGGGGACAGTAAGATGGCAGTACATTCCCAGACAAATGCACATAATAAGTTTATGGCTAATCAATTTACAACATGCTCAGCTGAAAACTTGGTGGAACAGAAATCCCTGTTGACTAGTTTAGGTGTTGCCACCGAGAATTCTAATGAAGCTTGTAGGCATACTCCATTACCTCAGAACCATGCAGAAAATGCATACAGAAATGGTGGTTCCATGGTAACAGCTGTGCCTAACATAACTCAAGCACAACTAGCACATGGATTGATTCGTCCAGACTTGTCGTATGGTTCAGGAATTGGTAATGGCATGTCTAGAATAAATATTGGAATCTCTATTTCGCCAAAGACAGATTCAATCTGCACATCTTATCAAAGCAATCCCCCTGTTCATCTAATTTCTGAAAATATGAGTGGTGGAAAGCCAGTTAAATTTTCATCTTTTAGACCTCAGGCTTACATGAATCTGTACAACCACGGCAATGTTGCAGCATTTGCTGCTGCCAATCTAGCTGTTCTTAAATCTGATGAAGGTAAGGCTTCAGCTTCTCATCTGATCACAAACCAAAGGAAGAAACTGGCAGCTGACTGTGCTTTACAAGTGAAAGCATTTTCCTCAGCAGCCATACAATTTGTTTGGCCAAGTACTGAAAAGAAGATTATGGAAATCCCAAGAGATAGATGTGGCTGGTGCCTAGCCTGTCAAAGTTCAGCTGGTGGAACTAAAAAGGCTTGTTTTCTTAACATGGCCACTGCAAATGCTTGTAAAGGATCTGCTCGAATTCTTAGTGCCATGCGTTTAATCAAGAGTTCTGAAAGCCATTTCCCCAGCATTGTAACTTATTTATCCCATATGGAGGAAAGTTTGTGTGGCCTATTAGTTGGTCCACTACAAGATGTGCAGCAGAGAGAACAGTGGCGTGATCGACTAAAAGAAGCTTCCAACTGCAGAAATATAGTACCCCTCTTGCTTGAAGTGAGTAATAGGATTTAAGTCATGTTCATTTCAGCATCCTTTTATTTTTATAATATATATAGTTTATAGTTCATAACTCTCAAGGGTACCATCATGTTTAACATCTGTGAAGTTTCTGACCATGACCTTCAAGTATTTATAAGAACAGAGAGGTTGTTAGACACATTACAGTCATTACTGGTATTCTTAGGTACACACTGACCGTTCAAATGTGTTATATCTTGATTTGTTTAAACCTGAGACTTGATTGCATCCAAGTTTAGTACTCTAGTAGTTAATGTTTAGAACTAGAGGATGACTGGGATTTGCATTTCCAGTGTTTTATTGTGACTTATTTAAATCCTAGATATGGACTAGGTTCTGATTATCCTCTTTCAAACCTAAGCTTAGCTTATTTTGTGTGAATATGGTGCCATGGTTGATGGTAAAAATGAAATGAAATGCTTGAAGGCTTTCATTGCTGTACTATGGTTTATATTAACTCTGAATAACCGATTTAGCATATTTTTCAGTCTTGCTACATATCTTGAGTTAGATACTTAGATGTATATTTTACATGTAGGATTTGCCACTCTTCAATAGTGGCATTTTGGGGATCCACCATCCTATCTCACTGATAATGGTCCTATCCTCACATGTCATAGATAAATGAGTGAGAGATCCTCAACTGCCACTATTGGGGTGTGGCAAAATCCTCAAATCAACTTTTGGATGATAGAAGAATTCATAATAGGTAGAACATGGGATGTGGAAATACAGTAGCATACTTTGTGTCTTTATATCATGTGCTAAGTGCTTCTTGAGAATCTAGTTGGACATGCAATAAATAGTGGTATGCATGGTTGTTACGGCGCGTGGCGAGGCGAGGCGCCAAACTACCTTCACACCTTTTAGACGAGTATGGCATGTGGCGAGGCGCCAAACTTCCTTCACACCTTTTAGGCAAGTATGGCGTGCGGCGAGGCGACGCCATACTCACTTAACATAAATGTACATGTCACAATAATTTTGGAATAATAGGAAATTAAATTTAGAACCATATGAAATATAAATAGTCAAACAAGTCCATATTCCATTTAGTATAAACATACAGAAGCCAAAAGAGACAATCAACTAGCTATGTAGGGAAATCTTATAAATGGTAAGCGCTATATATGGAAATTTGATAAATTATATATGTAAAATATCAATATATGGAAATTTGATCAATTATATATAGAAATAATTAATATATGGGAAGCTGATTAGTTATATATGGAAATTATCAATATATAGAAAGCTTTATATAGAAATTATCAATACATGGGAAGCCTATTCATGGCATGAGCATATTTATTTCCAAAAAACAAAGCAGAGCAGCAAAACAGAACAGCAAAACACAGCAAAACAGAACAGCAAAACAGAGCAGAGACAGAAGGTATTTTTTCTAATACAGCAAAACCCAAAACCCTAATCAGGAGGGAGCGCATAGTGGGGAGGGACAAACAGAGCAGAGCGGGAAGGCAAGGCCGACCTCACGCATGGCGCGTGGTCCCGACGGCGGCGCATGTTCTCGACGTGGTGGCGGCGCGGATCCACCGGCGATGGCGTGGATCTGGTGGCCAGGAAACAGATCCAACGGAGGGAGCGGCAGGCACAGGCGGAGGGGGTGGCGTACAACAACACGGGAGAAAGAGGTGCAGAGCTAGGGTTTTCTTTAGCTTTTTCTAGAGGTGCTGCTCGTCACAGAAGCACATCTGGTCGCCGTTGTGCCTGGCGTCGCCGTGAAGGAATATGGCGTCCATTCGGCGCCATATGCGCTTAGGCGGACGCCATATGTGCTGTGGCGATTCGCCCGCCGTGGCGTCTGCCAGAGTTCGCCCCGACCCCTAAGCGACGCCATGACAACTATGGCGGTATGAATGTATGATTAAGTTGAGATCTCTCTGCAGAAAAGTTGTTTCAACAAATGGTAGAAAAAGCTAGAAATTGTTACGTATTTATTTATTTATTGCATCCTTTTGCAGTTGGAAAGTAATATTCGTGGCGTAGCATTTTCTTCAAGCTGGCTGAAGCTAATAGATGACTGGCCTCTGGAATCTCCTATTGCATCTGCTGGAGCATCCCGTCCTGCAGCATACCAAAAGCGTGGAACTGGTGGAAGGCGTGGCAGAAAACGTTCAATGGCATCTGAATCAGCTTCTGCTACTGATGATGACAACAGCTGGAAAGAAGTTAATTGGTGGAGTGGAGGATATGTTTCAAAGCGTATTTTACAGAGGGGGAGTCTGGCGATTTCGACCATAAGAAAAGCTGCTCGCCAAGGTATTGCATATCTGACTCTTTGTCTGCTATTATTATCCATTTCTCTGTTTCATCATGAGAATAAGTTGAGATGATATGTTGCTCACTAGCTGGGAAAAAAAGGATGGCTGGTCTATCTTATCACGAAGGTTCCAATTTTCCAAGGCGAACCCGACAATTTGCTTGGAGAGCATGTGTTGGATTAAGCCAGAGTTCATCTCAACTTGCTCTTCAGGTTAGCAATTTCTATTATGATGTTTAGAAGGATTACATCAAACTATATATTAACACCCCTAATATACATATCTCACAGATTAGATATCTTGATGCCCACATAAGATGGAAGGAGTTCATCCCTCCGGATCAAATTCCTTCAGATGGAAAAAGTTTAGATGCTGACTTTTCTGTTCTCAGAAATGCAGTAGTTTCTGATAAAAAAATAGTTGACAATAAGATACAATATGCACTTAAGTTTCCCAACCAGAAGCATCTTCCGCTCCGTGTAACAAAGATTATTTTGGAAGCAGAAGATAATCAGGATGGGGATGGTAAATTTTGGTTTTCTGAAAATCATATCCCACTGTACTTGCTGCGGGAATTTGAGCAGAAAGCTGGAGCTAGCTCCTTGCCTAGTCAAGGAATATTAGATTCTAACTGTTTCGGCAATTTGTATCAAAGACCAGTAAAAGCACCCATTGGAGATGTCTTCTATTATCTCTTTCACAAGGGTGATATACATCCTTGCACTTCGTGCAAGAAGGACGTTCCCTTCAGGTTTTACTTATGTTCCTTAGTCCTTATTGTGGAGTTCATTCAGCTATTGTTTTCTTTACAAGATACTGCTTTATCGTTACTTATTTATTTTTGGATTAATCTCATGTAGGGATGTTGTAAGATGCGGCTCTTGTCAAGGTATGGACTTCTAGCATGCCCTCTTTTTCGCTATTTCCATAGTGTAATAAAGAAAATAACTGATCACTTACTGAGCTTTCCAATACAAACTCATGATAGTGCTAACTAAAACAATGTTTCAGGTAATTGTCATAAAGAGTGCACATTAAGGTCTGTTGGTAGCAAAGGAAGCAATGCTTCTCCCATTTTAACATGCAAGTTGTGCCTTCAGAAACGCAGTCTTATGCTTACAAATTATAATACAAATGCAAGTTACATCATGCCTCAACAGAAGAGTAATGGCCACCAGGCAGTGACAGCCCCCAAAATAATCTTTAAGGTTGGTTCTTCCCATTCCGCTGAACCAGCAAAGGTTGAATCCCAACCAGTCGCAACGGTGGAAGCACAACCAATGGTCAAGAAGGAAACCTGGCCAATTGTGAAGGTCAAGACCCAGCCAATTTCAAAGGTGGAAGCACATCCAATTTCAAAGGTGGAAGCCTGGCCAATTTCGAACCTGGCAACTCAGAATATTGCAGGGGTGCAGGCCCAGCCTAAGGCAAAACCTAAAAAGTCCAAGCCAGAAAAACCAAAAAAACCCAAAAAGACTCAAGAGATCACTTACTTTGGTCTCGTGTGGAAGAAAAACAATAATGAAAATAGTGGAAGTGATTTCAGGGCAAATGATGTCATCCTAAAAGGAAAAGATGGTATAGTTTCATCTATAAAACCAACTTGTTGTCTCTGTAATAAACCTTATTGCCCAGATTCCCTGTATGTCCGCTGCGAGAGGTGCAAAAGTAAGCCAATTTATCATTGTTGTAGCTTCAAGTTATGTATATCTGTGCCATTTATCTGATTTTAACTTCTTGATATTCCTCTTGTTCAGAGTGGTTTCATGGTGAAGCCTTGCAACTTGAGGAAGAAAAAATTGTTGAACTGGTTGCATACCGATGTTGCAGATGCCGAAGGCGAGCCATACCAAAATGTCCTCATTCAGATGATTATAAGAAGCCTGAACCAGAAGTCAGTGAACAAAATGTAGCCATGTCATCACAGTCAACTATGCTTTCTAGTGAGGAGACTTTTGCTGTAGTTGATCAAGACCCACTGCTTGCTTCATATGGCATAGTTGAACCGATCGGAGAAGAGATGGTAGATGCTGATTTATCAATGAACATGATGAACTTCAATCCAGGTGTTAATCAGAAACTATCAATAAGAAGGGGACAAGTTAAAAATTGTGAATATCTTGATCAAGTTGGGATTCCTGTGGATGGGTATCATATTCAGAATCAACCTCAAGGGAATGCAACCATTGATTTCAGTCATTCGAATGAGTTCTCTTTGCCTGAGGCTGAAGGTGTGGATGCTTCAGAGCTGTTGGGGTGGAATTTTTCCCAAGGAAATGCACGTGCTGCCCCTTCTGATCTCACAGCTAATTGCCCATGGAACGATACCAGTTGTGGTAGCGTAGCTGCTGATGAATATGAACCACAGACATATTTCTCATTCACTGAACTTCTTGAAGCTGATGATACACAGCTTGATAATACATTTGGGATGTCTAGTGGTGTGCAAGATGATGGTAACTGCACAGGAAGCTTGGACCAACAAGGAATTAGTTTTGATGAAATGTCGCTCATGACAGAAGACTCTGCCTCAGATGAGGTAGCATGTGATAAATGCAAGAATCCTCTGCCGCTACCTGATCTCAAATGCTCAGTATGTGGGCTGCACATGCACCGTCAGTGCTCACCGTGGGAGGAAAGTGGACAGCCAGACAGTGCCAATTGGAGTTGTGGTTCTTGCCGGGAGTGGCGATGATGTGCTTCTTCAGACTTTATTGCGTTTGTTACCTGAGTTGCAGAGGGCAGCCGATAATTGTCATCTAACGTAAGCACAAGATTTTCTCTTTGGATCCTACCTGATTTTTCAGCTAACAAGAATTTGGTTTATGGTTCTGAGCACACTTTCCATTTATGTGGACCTGCAGAAGGTATCTCATGAAGCGCGCCGTGGTGAAAATTTCCCTTCTAGCTTATCGGTAGTACTCAGTGCTACTGATCATTTGGGAGTTGTCGTTGCTACTGGATGGACACAACTTTAGCTAATATCATATGGTTTGACAAATGCATGCGGTGAAGTTCACACTGTACATACATATATTAATGAATGGGCCATCGAAGGCCGTTTTTCCTTTCTTCTAGGTGGTTTCTTCTTTGGAAGGGGAGGATTATAGAATTAGGTTCCTCTTAGTTACTTGTTATATTGGGCTTGAAGAAAGCCAGGTTCATGACAATGTATTATCTTACATTCTTATCTCGCTATAAGATAGAGGGGCCTCTTGCTCCGAGTGGCTACCGATACCCTTGATTTATAGCCTCCGCGTTTTAGGATTTCCCGCATGTTAATATGCTTGCATGTCGCACTTCTGCTTGTTGGTGTGGACGTTTGGAGAAAAAAGAAAATAGCCAACAAAATAAGAACTGGCAAAACAACAAACAAACACATCAGTTTTACGACAAACTAGCAAGTGCAGAGAACTTTATGGCATTTAGAGAGATGATGATGCTCATCTTCGTAGCAAAGCAGCAATTTTTCCTTCATAGAAATCCCTATGCAAGTTCAGATGAGATCATGTACAGACGAAAGAAAGAGCTAAGAAACTAGAGAGTTGGAGGGAGAAGCTCAAAGCGCAGAAGGCTGAGAACTACATGGGGCTGTTGCGCAAGAAGAGCTCTGTTGGGTAGCTGAGGATAATCTGGAACAAAAAATCTCAAAGGCTATAACTGTCACCGGTTGCAAGAGAGGATAGGTATGGACGAACACTTTGCCTTAGATTATATTTAGAGGAAACAACATGCCGAATTCCCAACCCACGGCGATGCGGAGGTGTCGTCCTGGCGTCGGCAATACCCTAGCCGAAACCCTGACCGAACCAGAGAGGAACAATCCCTAAAACTAAACTGAGGAACTAGCCTCCCAGGCCTTTGGTTTATATAGTACCAAGGCTAGTCGTATCCCTAACAAACAGCTAATACTTGGAGATAAAGATAACTAACAAAAGAGATAAACTAGGAGATAAACTAATCCTGAAATAGAGTCGTAACCATAGGGGTTAGGGCAGGCTAGGGCCTAGCGTAGCCTTGAGCTTGCGCCGACCTCTCAAGGGGCTAGGGTCGGGTGCATGCCCTTGGGCTTGCACCGACCATATGTCAGGCCCACCCTGACATCTCTCCCCCATTAGAAAAGAAGCTCATCCTCGAGCTTGAAGAGCGGATAGAGCTGTCGGAACTCCTCGATGTTGACCCAAGACGCATATGAGTATTGTCCCAACCAATGTACCAAGACCTCTTTCTTCCCTCACGAAAGACGTCCTTGAAGCACCTTATCCGGAACCGGGAAGGCTCGGCCGTGACGCACTAGCGGCAGCTCTCCTGGTCCCGACGGCGTCTCCCCTGTGAATTTCTTCAATAGATCGACATGGAAGACGCCGTGAAGCTTCGCTCGTGCTGGCAGCTGCAAACGATAGGCCACCTCCCCAATGCGTTCCAATATTTTGAACGACCCGTAGAACTTGGGCCCTAGCTTACTGAGCCCTTTGACATCTAGAGATGCGATCGGCCGGTGAAGCAGCCGCAGCCAGGCCCACTCACCAATGGCGAACTCTAGTTGTCGATGCTTGCGGTCGTAAAATGCTTTATGTTGCTGTTGTGCCTGCTCCAAGCGCTCATGGACCTCTGCCAAGAATTCATCCTATTCCATTAGTTGATCCTCCACCGCTGGCAGCCTTGCCTCTCCTAGTGAGTATGACCTGATCGTTGGTGGGTCTTGCCCATAGACCACTCGGAACGACGATGTACGCAAGGAGGACTGGAATGAGGAGTTGTAGCAGTATTCTGCCCATGGCAGCCACCTGAGCTAATTCTGTGGATGATCTCCAGTGACACTGAAGGTACATTGAGATGATCTTGTTTGTCGCCTCAGACTGGCCATTGGACTGCGGGTGTAATGCTGATGAGAAGTGGAGAGAAACCTCGGCCAAAGAGAACAACTCCTGCCAGAACCGTCCTGTGAACGCTGGGTCCCTGTCGCTCACCATCGAACTAGGCACCCTATGAAGCTTAACAATGGTGTCGAAGAATGCTCGTGCCACTGTAGTTGTCGTGTAAGGATGACCAAGCGGCACGAAGTGTGCGTAATTGGAGAAGCGGTCGACGACGGTGAGGATGACTGTTTTGCCGTTGACCTTTGGTAGCCCTTCAATAAAGTCGAGGGCGATATATGCCCATATTGTGGTCGACACTTCCAACGATTGTAGCAAACCGGTTGGCTGTAACTGCTCGGTCTTGTTGTGTTGGCACACAACTGGCGCCTGGAATGTGGAAGTCTGCCCGTAGTCGGTGAAGGGTCTTCTCGGTGTCTTCATGGCCTTAGCCATGGGAACATGTCAGGATGTCCTGGAGCAACGGGGACGAGGTCGGCACAACCACCTTGCCGTTCCTAGTCACCAAGCCATCCACGATGCACCACATGTCGTCATGTGCTCCCTCTTGGACTTCTTGCTTCAATTTGATTATGGCGGGATCCTGTCTCAAATCATCAAAAAAGGTAAAACTCGGGGTCGATAATGCTGAAACCCCCATGTGTTCCTCTAAGTCCCTGCGGGATAGTGCATCGGCCACCACATTAGTCGTGCCCGGCATGTACTTGACGCGGAAGTCAAACCCGATCAGCTTGCTTGCCCACTGATGTTGCGGTATCGTTGATAATCTCTGATCCAAAAAGAATTTGAGGCTAAAGTGGTCAGTCCAGATTAAAAATGGTCGCCCCCACAAGTACGGCCTCCGATGTCGTACGGCTTGTACTAGGCCGATGAACTCTCGCTCATAAGCGACCAATTTGGCGTGGCGTAGTGCGAGTGGTTTGCTAAAGAAAGCCACTGGCCCTCCCCCTTGATGTAACACTCCGCCGATACCCAAACCCGATGCATCACATTCAACAATGAATTCCTTGGTGAAGTCGGGTAGCTGTAATATCGGTGCTGTGGTGAGGGCCTACTGAAGTGTTTTGAACGAAACTTTGGCCTCTGTTCCCCAACTAAACCCGTCTTTGCGAAGAAGACGTGTTAGGGGTTGTGCGATGGTGTCGAAGTCCTTGATGAAGCGACAATAGTATCCGGCGAGTCCTAGGAAAGACCGGACTGTCTTGGTCGAATGGGGTAGGGGCCAATCTAGTACTTCTTGAACCTTCTGTGCATCCATGGCTACACCGACCGCTGAGATAACGTGGCCGAGGTAGGATACTGATCGCTTGCCGAATGTACACTTTGAGCGCTTGACCACCAACTGTTGCTCCTGTAATTTGGCCAAAACGAGATTGACGTGGCAGAGATGCTCCAACCATGACTTGTTGTATATGAGAATATCGTCAAAAAAATAGGACGAACTGACGAAGGAATGGCCGCAGGGTGTCGTTCATCAGTGCTTGAAAAGTTACCGGTGCGTTTGTCAATCCGAAGGGCATGACGAAAAACTCGAATAACCCCTGATGTGTGTGGAAAGCGGTCTTCTCCACATCGTATTCGTGCATTCGGACTTGATGGTACCCTTAGTGCAGGTCCAATTTGGTGAAGAATACCGCCCCGTGAAGTTCATCTAGCAACTCCTCGACAACTGGAATCGGAAATTTATCTTTGACAGTGCAGTTGTGCAAGGCGTGGTAGTCGACACAGAACCACCAGGATCCATCTGCTTTCTTGACCAAAAGGACTGGAGCTAAGAATGTTGAGGAGCTTGGATAGATCACCCCTTGTCGTAGAATCTCATCGCACTAGCGTTCTAGTTCGGCCTTCCGTGTGTGTGCATATCAGTAGGGCCAAACTATGACTGGTGGTGTCCCCTGTAGTAGATGAATCTGATGGCTCCGACTTCGGCGCGGGGGAAGCTCCGTTGGATCCTTGAACAGAGCCTCATAGCGTAGTAGCAACTCGTCCATCAACTCCTCCTCGGCGGAGTACAAGGTGGAGGCCGGATGTGTCATGTCCTTGGCCGACCATGCTACCTGGTGGCCGTTGCGGACAAAGGAAATGCGACGTCGGCCAAAGTCCCATAGGATTGGTCCCAATGACTCCAGCCACTGAACGCGGAGCACCATCTCATAGGATCCCAATGAAAACCCATAGTAGTTGATGTTGAAGCACTCGTCGTCAATCCTCATGGCCAATTGTCGGTAGCACCCTAGGATGGTGATGTGAATGCCACACCGATCCGGTCGGCTGCGTCGGTGTCGATGAAGTTATGTGTTGAGCCTGAGTCGAGGAGTGCAACGATCTGGGTTCCCTTGATGTCGACGACAAGCTGCATTGTCCTATCGGACTGAGGGGTGATGCCATTGAGGGCGTGGAGGCTGATTGTAAGGTCAAGATCGTCCTCAGTTCCTGGAGTCACGTCGTCGTCATCGATGAGCTCGATGTTGAAGAGTTTCTTGCAGACGAGCTTGTGGCCGGCGCTGAAGGGTTCATCGCAGTGGAAGCATTGTCCATCCTTGCGCCACTGTGAAATATCTGTGGGTGTTAGATGGCGTATGTTAGATGCTGGAGATGCTGGTTTAGCTACTAGGGATGATGAAGAAGATGAATGGCCGGATGTCGGGGATGAAGAAGCTTGGTTTGCGCGGAAGGGTGGTCGCCCTTGCTACCGAGTGGCTCCGGCAGATGGAGTTTGTGTCGTTTGTATGGCGAGGTCGCGTTTCTCGAATGCCCTAGCGAACATAATTGCGTCATCCAGAGTTGTTGGACGCTGAAGGGCGGCGTCTGTCTTCAGAGGCTTGCCGAGACAAGCGATGAAAAGTTGTACTTGATGGGCTTCAGTAATTGTGGTGTCACGGCATGAGAGCACCATGAAGCACTTTGCGAAGTCGTCGACGGAACCGTCGTGCCTAAGGAGGGTGATCTCATCGATTGGGATGTTGGTCAGAGGGTCTAAACCTCTTGTTCACCAAGGCCACGAACCACGGCCATGGGGGTACCCCTGCATTGAGCTCCAATCAGTGGTACCAAAGTTGGGCATCGTCTGTGAGGTAGAACGAGGCGTAGGCAACCCGCCGGTGTTCCAGCGTGCGACGTATCCTGAAATAGCGCTCACAACGATTCAACCATGGTAATGGATCTCCTGTTCCATCGTACTTTAGGAAGTCAAGATTGTGGGTCGTAGGGAAACCCTCGTCGTCATCGTGATCATCTCCAGGACGCCGGCCTCCTACCGGTGGGTTGCGGGCAGCACCTTGGCCACACTCCACGCGAAGTAGGCCGGTGCTCAGCATCTGTTGTTGCTGCCCTTGATCGGTGAGGGTCGTCTCCATGGCATTAATCTGATCGGCCAGGGGGATCAGCAGCTGCATCATGTCTTCAATGGCGTTGAGTCAATTGATGATGGTGGTGATGGGGTCGTCGTTCTTCTTCCCTATGTTGTCATCAGCTACGGACTGCCCGCTCATCTTGGCGGCGGAAGCACCTTTGAAATCTGATACCAAGATGTCATCGGTTGCAAGAGAGGACAGGTATGGACGAACACTTTGCCTTAGATTATATTTAGAGGAAACAGCAAGCCAGATTCCCAACCCACGGCGACGCGGAGGCGCCGTCTTGGCGTCGGCAATACCCTGGCCGAAACCCTGGCCGAACTAGGGAGGAACAATCCCTAAAACTAAACTAAGGAGCTAGCCTCCCCAGCCCTTGGTTTATATAGTACCAAGGCTAGTTGTATCCCTAACAACAGCTAATACTTGGAGATAAAGATAACTAACAAAAGAGATAAACTAGGAGATAAACTAATCCTGAAATAGAGTCCTAACCATAGGGGTTAGGGCCGGCTAGGGCCTGGCGCAGCCTTGGGCTTGCGCCGACCTCTCAAGGGGCTAGGGTTGGGCGCATGCCCTTGGGCTTGCGCCAGCCATATGTCAGGCCCACCCTGACAATAACACATACCACACCTCTCTGTGGTCTGTTGTATTTTTGTCGTTCTAGTAGCTGTCTAAATTCATCGTACAATTTGTCACCCATTCTAAAATTTGACACCAAGAACACTACCTATGCTTTCTCTCTTAATATGGTGTTAGCAATAGAAAATTCTACAGAATTCAGTTTGACCTCTTATCTATCACAATGTTTGGTTTAATGGAATTCACCGATGTTTTGAAGATATAAATACTAGTCTTTTCTTTATCTTTTTGTGTGCAAGGTGTTTGCAGGCATACACTAACATAAGATAAAACCCCTAGATGTTAGATAGGCACATAGTGTTGTTGTATTCTGGTGTATTTTCTGTGTAGTTCCATCCATTGTGTATGTTCCTTACATTGTTGTGTTGATCCCATAGTTTTGTACTTTGATTTAATTATGCACTTGAATTAGATGAATATCTAAAAAGTAATCGCATGTTCTCTGCAGTTATAGTTACATTGTTTAGTGCAACTTTGTGTCTGCTCATGACCATCTCTTTTGTGATCTGAAATGCCCAAGATACTTTCAACTTTCAAGCATTTTCTTTGGACTCAACTATGACCAACTTCTTTGAGATACTGATTGTCATGTGCTATGGGCCAAGGCCACTAGGCCCAAGGGGAACAATACTGCTATGGGCTAGAGCCACTAGGCCAAACAGTGAATAGTACCGTGTGGTACTGTTCACGTGAATAGTACCCACATGAGTAGCCATGAGTTAGTTAGAGTTAGTTAGAGTCTTATTAATTTACTTATCTAATTATAGTTAGAGTTGGTTAGAAATAAAGGGGATCCCTACTCTATATAAAGGGGTTCGTAATTTGTAATTAGGCAAGCAAGAAAGAAAGATCAATCTATAGTCTTTACCCTAGTTCTCTGAAGTCTCCCCCTTCTCTAAAGTCTTCCTCGTTCTCTAACATACCTCGGCAAGGGGATCAACCCTACGTCAACCTATCCTATCGTTATGATCTACATAGTTGAGGGCCCCCAACCCTAAGGACCAACACCCTTGACAACTTGGTATCAGATTTCAAAAGATCCTCGGCTTCTTCCACCACACCATCTTCATCAGCATCAACATTGATTTTAGAGCTATCCACCACGTTGACTTATGCTCAGGCCGATCTCGCGACCCTCATGCAAAACCTGATTGAGTCAGTTCAGGCTCTCTAGGTCATCGTGGAAGGGAACGCCATTGCCATCCTGTCCACGACGCCAGCCCGACTGACACTACTGGCACCCTCGCCACTGACCTCTATGACAACATCGGCCAATGTGAAGGGTTGACCGGTCAAACGGTTATCCCAGTCAGAGATGGAAGAATGCCATCACCTCAGACTCAACTGCAATTGCGATGAGAAATTTGGCCCCAGTCATAATCGAGTCTGACAACGTCTCTTCTTCCTCGACCTTGTCTTCAACGAGGATGACAACGTCACCAATCCAATTGAGCAACAAGAGGTTGATCCGCATATTTCCTTGCATGCCATCACGGGTGTCCATACAAGTGAGACGGTGCAAGTTCCCCTCCAACTAGGTGGCGTCTCCTTGTCAGTCCTTCCCGACTCCAACTCCACCCACAACTTCATCGTCGAGGAAGCGGAGGGCCAGACCACTCTTTGCCTACGTCCGCACGGGAAGATGCTAATCCAGGTGGCCAATGGCGAGCATCTCTCCTGCTCGGGCATGTACCGTGACGCCCTGTTTCAACTCGATCAGGAAGAGTTCAAGGCTAACTTATGGTGCAAGGATCACAAGGTCTGCTAGCGTGGCCTCGCCTACCCGCCGCATAGGAAGATGTCGATAGTTCCACCCAAGTTCTACCAGCTCGAGGACGAGCTGATCTTAAAGGGAGAGGGAAATGTCATGTGCTATGGGTCAGGGCCACTAGGCCCAAGGGGAACAATACTGCTATGGGCCAGGGACACCAGGCCCAACGGTGAACAGTACCGTGTGTACTATTCATGTGAATGGTTGGCCATGAGTTAGTTAGGGTTAGTTAGAGTGTTATTAGTTTACTTATCCAATTATAATTAGAGTTGGTTAGAAATAAAAGGGATCCCTACTCTATATAAATGGCTCCATAATTTGTAATTAGGTAAGCGAGAAAGAAAGATCAATCTATAGTCTTTACCTTAGTTCTCTGAAGTCTCCCGCATTCTCTAAAGTCTCCCCAATTCTCCAACATAGCTCGGCAAGGGGATCAACCCTACGCCAACCTATTTTACCGTTATGATCTACGCAGATGAGGGCTCCCAACCCTAGGGACCGACGCCCTTAATGCTGATGGGCATTGTTGATTTCCATGTTGTAGGACCGAGTATGAACTGAAGGAAGCTTATTTGTCATCCTATCCTTGAACTGATCATACTTGTCTAAGCAATGACAACCATCTTTTGAAAGTTCCGCTGCAAAAGTTGTATGTTTTGTTGTTAGACTAGGTGAACGTCCAACCGAATTTGTGTTTTTGACATTGCTTTCCTTGATAGGCTGATGTCCACAAATCCATGTCAAAATGTTTGTGTGCAACTTGGAAATTATAAACTAGTTGGAAATGCCGAGGTATGAAATATAAGTCCATCATGGACAAACTTCTGCGCGATTTCCCCATATGATCTACTAATTGTAGATTGGACTTACCTTGTCATTTGCATGCTTGAATCAAATCCAACCAAGATGGTTCGGTGCAGCTTCAAAAAATGAGCATGTTTGGTTGGGTGTACTGTACGAAACCATCCAG
Organism: Zizania palustris; assembly: GCA_019279435.1. Taxonomy (NCBI): domain Eukaryota; kingdom Viridiplantae; phylum Streptophyta; class Magnoliopsida; order Poales; family Poaceae; genus Zizania; species Zizania palustris. The sequence goes on from JAAALK010000081.1 coordinate 19,281,012, forward strand.
AATGGGTTGAGTGTACTTATCTATAATTAGGTAAGATTAGTGATTATTAAGTTTTTTTAACTAAAAATTAATTATAATTATATGTTATTAGCCACGACTAGTTATTATTTTGAGTATTTTGGGATGAATATTGATGGCTTAAGTTATCATTAAAAATAATTACTAAAGATTAATATTAATTAACATAGTTTATTGATAGTTACAAATATAAAAATTATTTTTACGTACAATTAATTAAGCTACACATAGATATAATATATTTCTAAGCAAATAAACACATGTGTATACCGTCGAGTACAATTGACCAAACAATCTACTTGTATCACCTTATCTAGAACCATTTCATCCTAAATCAATCCATCCATGACAATCTCATACCGTTTAACTTCATTCAACAAATCAAACACTACCTAAGCCACTATTGATGCCAAGATTTGGTAAAAACCAGGCTCACAAAAGATGTCGCGTAGTCAACAAAAGTCAAAGAGGTTCGGTCAAAAATGGTCAAAGAAGCATGTCGATGCTATTACAACATGACCAGATGTAAAGGAGCTGGTGGAGATAAAAGTGAGAAGATAAAGGTGATCCAGAATCGGTTAAGATAGATTGCTTGAATGACAAGTCTCCGAACTATAAATATGTATCCCTTAGTTAGATTAAACACACAACTCAGTCAAACAACTCTTCGTCACATCGCCGCCCTTGGATTCCCAAGGTTAATCCCGACGAGATTCAACACTCGAAGCTAGGCTGCATCATTCCTATCTTTGGCAAAGAGGTGAGTCCCGCCACCTTCGACGATCGTATCGACTCGGTCAGTGTCCTCACGACTGCGTCAAGTTGATCTCTTGAGGCATCGGCTAAAACAGTACGATCGCCGGTTTATCTCGGTGTATAGGCTAGGTCTAAGGCTGCATCAGTTTGATCTCTTAGATTGATGTGATTTGGGTGTGGTAGTCTGAGGCTTCATCAGTTAAGTTCGACATATCTTTCTATTGTATCTTTTTCATGTTGTATACCGTTCATCTAAATAAAGTGTGTTCAATACTTTGAAGTATTGTTAAGTTCAGTGTGACTAGCTACTGTCTTGGTTAAGTCTAATCTTGTTATTGTGATGATTTTGATGATACCGACATGTTATCTGGCATGTTTTATTTATATCTATCGGAGTACAAGTCGATAGGTTATCTTCAATTCAACATCATATCTTATTCACTATCGGGGAATACTCATCGGCCCATATGCATGAAATGTATATCTCATCGGTCGATGGCGCATTCGTTCCGATCACTCTGCCCTAGTCATCAGCCTTGTGGTCGATTGGTGTTATCTGCTCGCGATTATTCTATCCTCACCATAGTCATCGGCTTGGCAGCCGATCGGCTTTTCTACTAACGATATTTTCTCTACTTTCTTATCAGTTGTAGGGTCAAACTAATTGGCATGCCTTGAACCCTTTTTCTAAGATTTAGGACCTGCACTAGAGTTAAGTAGATCTCACAGGGCATACATGTGTCAAAGTGTGACCAAAAAGACCCTAACACGCTTTTTGGCATGCCTAGTGGGACCTTTCAGCAACTCAGCCATGGCGGGCGAGATCAATGACGACAACATCAACCCGATCACTCTGGACACACTGAACAAAGATTAAAGGGCAGAGGTACAGAAGCATGTGGATGACTTCTAGAAATTGTGCCTGCAAACCTACAGTATGACTCGGTCGGGTCCTATCCAGAGGGACCCGTTGCCAAGACTGACTCCTATCGTAGGGACTAGTCAGCTGGTAGAAAGCCCTCACATCAGTTTTCAAGAGATCATCGATAGCGCCCTTCATCAAACACTCATTAATCAATACGGAACACTGATCAACACCCTCCACAGTTTGATCAAGAAGACTGTTGATGGCACTATTTCCCATGAGCCACCGCAAGGACCAACGTACCTCCCTGATGGCTATACAAGTTTATTATAGAATCCACAACATACTCGGCCAACACCACAACCACAAGGGTCGGTGATGCTAGAGTAGTCGGGTGTCTCATTCGGACATGAAGGAAACAAGATGACCAGTCACTGGCGCCCGCACAGGGTCCACTGTAGGGCACACCATATAGCCTCAAAAGGGGTGCACTGGTACCACTTTCGGCATCTAATCTGAGAAACCAAGGGTTGGTTTCAGTGTTTGTGATGAATGATTGACATGCTTTTAACCTCTGTTCGAAGGGGTACCTCCGAAGGGGGTTCGGAGGATGTACCTCCGAAGGGTGTTCGGAGGTTGTACCTCCGAAGGTGTTCGGAGGTGGTTTCACCGAAGGGTGTTCGGTGGTTGGTTGCTGCAGCTGTTGCAGCGGAGTGTGCCTGTCGGAGGGGTCCGATAGTACACGATGACTGGGTTTGTACCGAAGGCTTCGGTACTTTGGGCGGTACACCAGAGTGTGTACCGAAGGTTGCTAACCCGGAGAGGTCTCCGGAGTACTGGAAACACTTGTCTGTTTTTTGGTGGTGCGCAGGGACTTCGGAGGCGACGGACAAGGTTTGCGGCAGGTGAACCTGGGTCAAGCGGGAGGCTTGATGCCAGGGGAGCGGGGAGCTCCATCACGGTGGCTGCGAAGGGGGTCCGGGTCGGTCCTCGGGTCGAGGTGCGCCAGGTGAAGGCAGAGAGTGCGGAGTGTGGCTCCGACTGAAGGTACTCCGAGTCAAAGTCCTCGAAGGTGAGGCACTTCGAAGGTACTCCGGATGGAGTGACTTTGGAGTTGGATGGATCAAGTCCTCTGCGGAGGCAAGGAGTTCGAAGTGTGCTCCGGAGGGAGACATTCGAAGGTACCCGACGAAGGTCTCAGAAGTCGAGGTGCATCGAAGGCATGGTCCGGGTGAGGCTCGTCGAGGAGTGTGCTCGGGGAGAGACACTGCGACGAAGTGCTCATGGAATGCTTCGTGCGGAGGCCTTGGACGAAGGAGGGACTTCGAAGGGTGGTACTCCGAAGGTGGGGCTTCGGAGGGAGGAAGGCTTCGGAGCAAGGCTAGCTCCGGAGGTGTTGGTGCGAAGGCCCAAGGGCTTTGACGGCTTCGGCTCAAAACCGTCACTGTATCGGAGGCTATCTTCGGCGAAGCGAAGGCCGTCAGGCTCAAGACTTCTCACCGAAGGAACCGCACCCCTCGCGTGCGAAGGGGGGCTTCGGAAAGGTCAAAGGCTGCAAGTCTGACAGTGTTTGCTCTGCAAAAAGCTGGCACTGTCCCATCTACAAAGGCTGACAGAGAAGCCTCCAATAAAGTTGACTACCTTTTGTACCCCTTAGTTCTGTAGAGACAAAACCAATGTAAACCCTAGGGGTAAAGTAGTCAATTCCTTTGGGTGAACTGTGGGCTATAAATATGGGGGCTCGGTAGGTAACATTTAACACTTTGAGCATTTACTGTTGAGCTCCTGTAGCCACATACCTCGCTGTATTCATCCAGAGTTCAATTTTATTGTGTTCCTTGTTCAAGCAGCGAAGCCCTGCTTCTTTGTGCTTTTTTCTTGAGCTCGCGTTACATACCTCGCTAGTTATAGTGCACCGAAGCCTGTCGAGGCGAAGGTTGTATTTGTGCGAAGTGTGTTTTTCAGTGCGCGTTCGCTCTGTGTAACTTGAGGCTAGACCTCACAGCTTACTAGCGAAGCCCTGATCGTAGCCCGTTTTGCTTCTTGTGTCGAAGCCCTTAGCGAAGTCCGTTTGTGTGCGTTTAGACCTTCGTGTACGAAGCCCAGCACCAGTTGCTGCTGCCAAGTACTTGGTCGAAGTCCTCAGAGGGCCGTCCACTCTTGCGAAGGGTGAAGTGCGAAGCCTGCTCGAAGCACCCTGTGTGCGGAGCCTGCACGGACTTAGCAGAGTAGATTTTCGAAGGGTGTGATCGGAGCGAAGTCTTCTTGGCTTCAAACTTTTGGACCTGCGAAGCCTGTGTTCGGAGTCGTCAAAGGACCTCCGAACCAGACCTCCGAAGGTTGTGTTCGAAGCCTGTTCCGCAGAAGATAGAACTGAAACCGAAGGCTAGTTTTTAGCCCGAAATTTTAAAAGCTCCCATTCACCCCCCCTCTGGTCGCCATTTCCGGTCCAACAATTGGTATCAGAGCAGGTTAAGATCACCAGTTGACCTTAACCGATTTTGTGATCTGTTGGCGACATGGATAGAGGCAGTAAAATTCCTCTGTTCGATTGGACAGATTTTGCATACTGGAAAGTGCGCATGGAGGCTTACCTGTTAAGCCAAGGAAATGCAATTTGGGAGATTGTGGATTCACAATACTCCATCCCAGAGACTCGCTCCTCTCAAACAGAGAAGGATCAGTATAATGCCAACTCCAAGGCAAGAAATATACTGTTCATTGGTTTGAGTAGATGTGAGTTTGATAGGGTGCAGCACCATAGGACTGCTAGGGAGATTTGGACAACACTCACTGTTTTTCATGAGGGCTCTACGCAGATTAAGGCCAGGCGCCAAAGCACATACAACCAACAGTATCAGCTGTTTGTGCAGGCACCTGGTGAATCTATAGATGCCATGTTTTCTCGCTTTGATGCAATAGTGAGTAACTTGCGATCCAACGGGACGCTTGCTTACAGTGATCATGATAGGGCTATCAAGCTTCTCTATGCTCTTGACCGTAGCATATGGAAAGTAAAGATATCCAGCATTGAGGAGTCCGCAGGCTATGACACCTTGACCTGTGATGAACTCTTTAGCAAGCTGAAGTCCACAGAGATTGCCAAGGCATCTCTTGCTGTGCACAAAAGCTCTTTGCCACAGCCATTGGCATTGGTTTCTAGCACTAGCCGTGGCACCACTGTAGAACCAAGCACATCTGGTACTTGTGTTTTTGCAGATGGTTTTGCTTTGTCCTCCCTGGTGTCCGTCACAAAGGAGCAGGTGGACACTCTAGATGATGATGAGCTTGCTCTCATTGCCCGGAGGTTCACCCGCTTTCATCATGAGAGACGGGATCAGAGGAGAAGTGGTTTTAGTGGTTGCTATGAATGTGGCGACACCTCTCATATTAAGGCCAATTGCCCCAAGCTCAAGAAGAGAGATGAGAGTGAGCGCCCCAAATACCACAAGAAGGAGAGGAAACCCTTTGTGAAGGGCAAGCGCGGCAAAATGGCTAAGAAAGTAGCCAAGGCCGCTTCCAGAGCATTTGTTGCTGCTCTCAGCGACATCGACACGTCCTCAACTGAGGAGTCGAGCTCTGAGGAGGAGGAGTCCCCAAGGAAGGAGGACAAGAAGGACAAGAAGGGACGAGACTTCACCGGCCTTTGCTTCATGGCCGACAGCGATCACAGCGGCGATGAGCTTCACTCATCTGAGGTAACACTATCATCTGACGCTACTAATTAAATTAGATGAGCTAAATGAAGTAGTTCTTGGTCAGCATAGATTACTTGTGCAAGCCGCTAGAGAAAGAAAAGACCTTAGACTTAGGCTAGAAACTATTTCTACTGAATATGCCATGCTTAAGTCTAAATCTGATGATGCTGAATGTGAGTCCTGTTCTGTTGTCATGGGTGAGCTTGCTCAGTTGTGCTCTGTACATGCTCAAACTCTCTCTGAGCTTGAGACTGCACAGAAGCAGCTTTTGGAGGTGGATTCTAGACCTCATGATGTTATTGATTGCATGAACTGCTCTTTATTACGCGAAAGCATTAATTTACGTGATAAGCATGTTCATGATTTGGAGGCTAGATTGGAGAGGGCCAGTAGTTCTAAGGATGTGCAACCTGTTTGTGACACTTGCATCACCCTTAAGGACCAGCTAGGCACTGTTCGAGAGCGAGCTGAAAACCTCATGTCTGAAAATGAATACCTCCTTTCCGTGGTTAATAAATGCACTGAGGGAAAGGGTAGGATGGATTTGCTCTTGGCCAAGACCAAGTTGTGTGCTGACAGAGCAGGGGTAGCTCTAGGTTTGGGTTTTGAGAGGATTTCTTCAGACAGTAAGACCAAAACTGTCTTTACCTCTCCCACTACCTTAGAGAAAGAAAGAGCTCTGTTAGACACCCCACCAGCCAAGAAACCTACCCGAGCTCAAAAGAAAACCACTCCTCCTGCCAAGAAAAATCCTCCCAAGAAAACCAATCAGAGAAAACCCAAGGAGCCTGTGAGAGTTGCTCCTGTGACCCATGAGAGTGCCCCCAGGAGAGTGTTTCACTGTTCTTACTGTCAGCGGGCGGGTCATTTGGTTGGGTTCTGTTTTCGTCGCATCAAGGATGAGCGACGCTCTCAGGCGATGAGTTACCAGGACATGCATTACCCATCTTTAGGTATGCATGAGTCTGAGTTTTACTATCATCCTGCTTTTGAGGCTCCTCGCGCTTCTCGGAGAGGTTTTGCTCCTCGAGGTGGTCACCATGTTCCATATGGTGGTAGACCTCGGGCGAGTAGCTTTGTACCTCGTCAGAGTAGGAGACCTCGACATGTTGTTCGATCACAGCATGTAGGTAGACCTCGCACTTTGCATTATTCTGATTATCATGTGCGTAGACCATCTACTTTTGCTGCGCCTACTACTCGTGTCACTCAGTGCCGGATGCCTCGTCATTATTTCACTGACCCCAGCACTGAGCGATCGAGATATTCTTATCATGTGTAGGCAACAGATCGAGGCTTGGAGGGCACGTGGATCATGGACTCCGGTTGTTCGCGCCACATGACCGGAGATGCAGCATGGTTCTCCAGCCTCACCACAACCAAGCAAAGGGAACATATCACCTTCGGAAACAATCGAAGGAGTAGAGTGAAAGGTAAAGGTGTGGTAAGAATTAACTCGAATTTCACTCTCAAAGATGTTGCATTGGTTGAAAACCTGGGATACAATTTGTTGTCTGTATCTCAGTTGCTTGATGAGGGCTTCGAAGTGCGATTTCATTGCGATACTTCGCAAGTGCTCAATTCTGATGGCGTTGTGGTGTGTAAGATCTTTAGAGTTGGGAGAGTTTTTGGAGCTGATTTTTCAGAATCATCTGGTTCTTCTCATTGTCTTGTTGCTCATTCGACCTCTGAGCTTTGGAAGTGGCATATGAGCTTTGAGTTGCTCGCTCGTCTGAGCGCCCTAGGTCTGATACGAGGATTGCCCAAGCTCAAGTTTGAGAAGAATTTAGTTTGCGCTCCGTGTCGACATGGAAAAATGATTGCCGCTTCGCATTCGCCAGTCACCACAGTGATGACTGAACAACCCGGAGAACTTCTCCATATGGACACTGTAGGTCCTTCTCGGGTTAGTTCTTTAGGCGGCAAGTGGTATGTATTAGTTATTGTCGACGATTTCTCTCGCTACTCTTGGGTCTTCCTTCTTGCCAGCAAGGATGAAGTGTTTTCACACTTTCGGAGCTTGGCTTTGAGACTTTTTACTGAACTCCCAGGTGCATTGAAATTCATTCGAAGTGATAATGGCACCGAGTTCAAAAACAGTCTCTTTGTTGACTTTTGCATGGAGCATGGCATAGAACATCAATTCTCTGCTCCGCGGGTTCCTCAACAGAACGGTGTTGTTGAGAGGAAGAACCGCACTTTGGTTGAGATGGCTAGGACGATGCTTGATGAGCATAGGACTCCTAGAAAATTCTGGGCTGAGGCCATGAACACTGCTTGTTACATCTCAAACCGGATATTCTTGCGCTCAATTTTAAATTTGACATCTTATGAGCTGCGTTTTGGGAGACAGCCCAAGGTTACTCATCTTCGAGTTTTTGGCTGTCGCTGCTTTATCCTAAAACGTGGTAACTTGGATAAATTTGAGTCGCGATTTTCTGACGGGATCTTTTTGGGTTACACTACTCATGGTCATTCTTATCGTGTTTATAACTTGGAGACTAACACTGTCATCGAGTCATGTGATGTGACTTTTGATGAATCAACCCCCTCTGTTAGTTCTGCTTTTGAACAGGCAAATGAACATGACATGGAACAGACCTTATTCGAAGAAGAAGATCCCGGAGAATTCGAGAATGAACCCCCACTACCCTCGACATCAACCCCCGAAGACGACCCCGCTTCGACCACTTCGGCACGAGGTCCCGAAGCGACTACCTCAACATCGGTCATCTTGGACCACTCCAACGCACAAGTTGAGGGGGAGACTGCATCCCGCCGCGAGGCTCCACATCATGTTCAAAGGATGCACCCTCCCGAGCAGATCATTGGTGAGCTTGATCAAAGGGTAACTCGTTCACATGCTCATTTCACTAATTCTGCTTTTGTTGCTTCTTTCGAGCCCTTAGATGTTAGTCATGCACTTTTTGATTCTAGTTGGATCAATGCCATGCATGAAGAGCTTGAAAATTTTGAGAGAAACCAAGTCTGGACTTTAGTTGATCCTCCACCAAATGTTCATTTCATTGGAACAAAATGGATTTTCAAAAATAAACAAGGGGAGGATGGGACTATAATTAGAAACAAGGCTAGACTTGTAGCTCAGGGCTTTTCTCAACTAGAAGGGATTGATTTTACTGAAACTTTTGCACCTGTTGCTCGCCTTGAGGCCATTAGGATTTTGCTTGCCTTTGCGACATCCCGGGGATTCAAACTCTATCAAATGGATGTCAAAAGTGCTTTTCTTAATGGTTTCATTGGTGAAGATGTTTATGTAAAACAACCCCCTGGTTTTGAAAACCCCAAGTACCCACATAAAGTCCTTAAACTTCATAAGGCTCTTTATGGACTCAAGCAGGCCCCTCGGGCGTGGTATGATAGACTTAAGTCTTTTCTGCTTGAGCGAGGGTATTTGATGGGCTCTATTGATAAAACTTTGTTTACTCTCAAGCATGGCAAAGATTTCCTCCTAGTTCAGATTTATGTGGATGATATCATCTTCGGTGGCTCTTCTCATGCTTTGGTTGCCGAGTTTGCAGATACCATGAGCAGGGAATTTGAAATGTCGATGATGGGTGAACTCACCTTTTTCCTTGGTTTGCAAATCAAGCAAAGCAAACAAGGTACTTTTGTCCACCAGACAAAGTACACCAAGGACCTGCTCAAGAAGTTCGACATGTCCGATGCGAAGCCCCTCGCCACTCCAATGGCTACATCTGTAGCATTGGACCCTGACGAAGATGGAGAAGCCGTAGATCAGAAGGAGTTCCGAAGCATGATTGGCTCCCTTCTCTACTTGACTGCCACGAGGCCGGACATACACTTCGCAGTGTGTCTGTGCGCTCGTTTTCAGGCTTCACCACGAGCTTCGCACCGCCAAGCGGTAAAACGCATACTCAGGTATCTCAAACATACACTCGAATTTGGCATATGGTATTCAGCATCTTCATCTTTATGTCTTCGAGGTTATTCCGATGCGGATTTTGCTGGGTGTAGGATTGATAGGAAGAGTACCTCTGATACTTGTCATTTTCTGGGTACTTCTTTGGTTTGCTGGTCTTCCCGCAAACAGTCTAGTGTTGCACAATCAACGGCTGAGGCCGAATATGTTGCTGCAGCTAGCTGTTGCTCTCAGATTTTGTGGATGGTTTCCACTTTGCGGGATTTCGGGTTAGATTATAAGAGTGTTCCACTTTTCTGTGATAACACTAGCGCTATTTGTATTGCAAACAACCCGGTTCAGCACTCCAGAACCAAACACATTGATGTACGATATCATTTTCTCAGAGATCACAATGAGAAGGGTGATATTGAACTTCAATATGTTGATACCCAACACCAGCTTGCCGACATTTTCACAAAACCCCTCGATGCTTCTCGATTTGCTTACTTGCGTGGGGAACTTGGTATTTGTCATCCTTACGACATTTTGTGAGGGGGAGCAGTTTTAGATGGATGTGCATTTGCTAATTGTGTTGAAATTGCATTTACATCTTTTGCATTTATATGCCTGATTATAATCCATGACATCATGACAGCTCAACTCTCTTTAATTTATCTGAAACATTCATGTGCATGATGTTTTCTTTTCAAAATCAAATCATGCTCACTGCTTAGTCTTGAATCTAGCATATTTAGGCAGGACTGCTTTAGCTATCTTTTATCTGCTTGATAGCAAGACCCATTTCTTTGGATGCTAAAAATTGCAACTTGAAAAATTGTTCTACATCTTCATGGATATTCATAAAATGCCAAACAATTGGTTCACTTAAGTTAAAATCAAACATTCCATGATTTGCATGCCTCAAGTGAAAAGATCCAGGTGGGTTTGTTTGTCGCACTACCCTATTCTAGACTGCTTACCATTGCACATTGGTCTGAACTGGAATAGTGTAGTGTATGCCAAAATCATTGCCTTAAGCTTCTTATGGTTTTCATGCCTAGGCTTGGCCTGATTGGACAGTATAAGGTGGACAAACAAATAACCCCTGGCACTAAGAAAAGAACAACAAAATTCTTCGATCATCAAGTTTGCTTTCATGCTCCATTTGAACTGGCCTTGTCTGTCTAGAGTAAAATTTGACTAGCTTTGCGCAGTCCCTGCTTTTACTTGTCTAGTTTCCTTGACTAAGTGGTGATGCTTTTATTTCAAAAATGATCAAATCACATGTCATCATGTTTTTTAGAGCATATTAATTTGAGCTGAGCACATGATCATTGGTATTAATGTTGGCATATTTTTGCTTCATATGTCTTTGCAATTCTGCTCATTTCAAAGCTTTGCATCTTTTACATGCTCCTTGATGCTTGCATTGCCAAAGGGAAGAAATTCCTCAAGGGGGAGAGATTTGCTATGTTCTCTGCCGCAAGGGGGTATAATTTCCCAAAGGGGGAGAAAACTTGACATAAAAGGGAGAAAGTTCTTTGTTGCCAAAAGGGAAAAACTTAACTCAGGGGAGTTTTTATTTGCCGAAGGGGCTTTTACTCTTTTGAGAAAGGGGGAGGAAAATTCTTTTATCAAGTGACATGATTTGGCTCTTTTCTGAGTTTTTATGGTCACTTGTGTGCTGAAAGTTTTTAAATTTTCTTGGACTTTAAAGTTGGTTGTCAATGCACTCATCAAGGGGGAGATTGAGAAACCAAGGGTTGGTTTCAGTGTTTGTGATGAGTGATTGACATGCTTTTAACCTCTGTTCGAAGGGGTACCTCCGAAGGGGGTTCGGAGGTTGTACCTCCGAAGGGTGTTCGGAGGTTGTACCTCCGAAGGTGTTCGGAGGTGGTTTCACCGAAGGGTGTTCGGTGGTTGGTTGCTGCAGCTGTTGCAGCGGAGTGTGCCTGTCGGAGGGGTCCGATAGTACACGATGACTGGGTTTGTACCGAAGGCTTCGGTACTTTGGGCGGTACACCGGAGTGTGTACCGAAGGTTGCTAACCCGGAGAGGTCTCTGGAGTACTGGAAACACTTGTCTGTTTGTCGGTGGTGCGCAGGGACTTCGGAGGCGACGGACAAGGTTCGTGGCAGGTGAACCTGGGTCAAGCGGGAGGCTTGATGCCAGGGGAGCGGGGAGCTCCGTCACGGTGGCTACGAAGGGGGTCCGGGTCGGTCCTCGGGTCGAGGTGCGCCAGGTGAAGGCAGAGAGTGCGGAGTGTGGCTCCGACTGAAGGTACTCCGAGTCAAAGTCCTCGGAGGTGAGGCACTTCGAAGGTACTCCGGATGGAGTGACTTCGGAGTTGGATGGATCAAGTCCTCTGCGGAGGCAAGGAGTTCGAAGTGTGCTCCGGAGGGAGACATTCGAAGGTACCCGACGAAGGTCTCAAAAGTCGAGGTGCATCGAAGGCATGGTCCAGGTGAGGCTCGTCGAGGAGTGTGCTCGGGGAGAGACACTGCGACGAAGTGCTCATGGAATGCTTCGTGCGGAGGCCTTGGACGAAGGAGGGACTTCGAAGGGTGGTACTCCGAAGGTGGGGCTTCGGAGGGAGGAAGGCTTCAGAGCAAGGCTAGCTCCGGAGCGAGGTTGTCTTGTGGTACTTCGGCCTGCATGGCTTCGGTACACGGACTGACGGAGTTCGAGCTGGGAGTAGCTGCGAAGCCATGGTGGTCCACTCCGGAGGTGTTGGTGCGAAGGCCCAAGGGCTTTGACGGCTTCGGCTCAAAACCGTCACTGTATCGGAGGCTATCTTCGGCGAAGCGAAGGCCGTCAGGCTCAAGACTTCTCACCGAAGGAACCGCACCCCTCGCGTGCGAAGGGGGGCTTCGGAAAGGTCAAAGGCTGCAAGTCTGACAGTGTCTGCTCTGCAAAAAGCTGGCACTGTCCCATCTACAAAGGCTGACAGAGAAGCCTCCAATAAAGTTGACTACCTTTTGTACCCCTTAGTTCTGTAGAGACAAAACCAATGTAAACCCTAGGGGTAAAGTAGTCAATTCCTTTGGGTGAACTGTGGGCTATAAATATGGGGGCTCGGTAGGTAACATTTAACACTTTGAGCATTTACTGTTGAGCTCCTGTAGCCACATACCTCGCTGTATTCATCCAGAGTTCAATTTTATTGTGTTCCTTGTTCAAGCAGCGAAGCCCTGCTTCTTTGTGCTTTTTTCTTGAGCTCGCGTTACATACCTCGCTAGTTATAGTGCACCGAAGCCTGTCGAGGCGAAGGTTGTATTTGTGCGAAGTGTGTTTTTCAGTGCGCGTTCGCTCTGTGTAACTTGAGGCTAGACCTCACAGCTTACTAGCGAAGCCCTGATCGTAGCCCGTTTTGCTTCTTGTGTCGAAGCCCTTAGCGAAGTCCGTTTGTGTGCGTTTAGACCTTCGTGTACGAAGCCCAGCACCAGTTGCTGCTGCCAAGTACTTGGTCGAAGTCCTCAGAGGGCTGTCCACTCTTGCGAAGGGTGAAGTGCGAAGCCTGCTCGAAGCACCCTGTGTGCGGAGCCTGCACGGACTTAGCAGAGTAGATTTTCGAAGGGTGTGATCGGAGCGAAGTCTTCTTGGCTTCGAACTTTTGGACCTGCGAAGCCTGTGTTCGGAGTCATCAAAGGACCTCCGAACCAGACCTCCGAAGGTTGTGTTCGAAGCCTGTTCCGCAGAAGACAGAACTGAAACCGAAGGCTAGTTTTTAGCCCGAAATTTTAAAAGCTCCCATTCACCCCCCCTCTGGTCGCCGTTTCCGGTCCAACATAATCCAAGACTACAAAGACAAGACATGCCTCAGGTAACATACGACATCACAAGTAACGTACTTCCGGACCTCGTCCCGCCAAGGGGGGCACCTGATGGTATTCCTCCGGGGTATCATCGGACTGCATACTATGGAGCATCGCCATATGGTGATGAGGGACAATACAAGCATAATGCTACTCGATTGAACCAATATCAGTAGGTCCCAATACCTGATCAACAACCTACGCCGAGACAATAGGAAGATGACTGAGTGAATCAGATAACGGAGGTTATTCGATACCAATTTGGGTTGAAGACCAAAGAACATATGTACATGTATCGACGGCCATACCCAAAATGGTTTGATCGAGTACCACTGCCAGACCAATACAAGGTACCCGACTTCACCAAGTTCTCGGGACAGGACTCGGTCTCCACGATCGAGCATATCAGTCGTTTCCTCGCCTAGTGCGGGGAGGCATCAGCCAATGAAGAACTAAGGGTCTGATTCTTCCTGCTTTCTCTATCGAGATCAACCTTCGTGTGGTTTTCTTCGCTACCGGTGGATTCCATCAAAGAATGGGTGGATTTAGAGAAAATGTTTCATAAATATTTCTTCGCTGGCATTCATGAGATGAATCTCACCAACTTGACAACTGTGAGGCAGAGAATGGACGAGTCGGTACAAGATTATGTCTAGAGGTTCTGGGACGTATAGAGCAGATGGTATAGCTTGAACCTCAGTGACACCTAGTTGGCAGAACTGGCATTTCAAAAACTCCTGAACCCAACCAAGGAGATATTTTCATCACATAAGTTCAAAAGCCTCTCACAACTGGTGCAAAGGATATCGGCACACGAGAGACGATTTTAAGAAGCAAGGAAAGATAGGTATTAGAAAAAGTTAGCGTATACTCAGGCCTACTATTCGGACTCCGACGAGGGTAGTGACTCTAATGCAGAGGTTGGTTTGGCCGAATGGTCCAAGAACAAGAAACAAGTTGCATGCCAATGGGTGAAGCCAACCGATAAAGAAGAAAAATATGACTTTGACGTCAGCAAGGCCGATAAGATATTTGATCTGTTGCTCAAGGAGAAGCAGATCCACTTATCGCCTCACCACGTGATACTGCCTGCCGATGAGCTAAAGAAGAGGAAATACTGTAAGTTGCACAACTCCCCATCACACCACACTAATGAATGCAAGGTGTTCAGGTAGTAGATCCAATCGGCCGTAGAGCAAGGCCAAATCAAGTTTGACGATGGGAAGAAGCCGATGAACATCAACAGACATCCATTCCCACTAAACATGGTGCACACGCACCATGCTAATGATCAGCATGCGAAGAAGAATGGGCGAGCCAGTAGTAGTGTCACTTCCTCAGACCTCATCGGGAAGCATCAAAGGAAGTCAAAGAAGAGGATGGACAATGAAAACAACCATGACTACTCACGTTTCAACACAATTGGAATTGTGAGTTCTTTAGGGTTCGCTATAATGAGGGGCTACGTCTACCATCAATGGACGACTGCTCGGGGTGTAGTGCCAAAGGGAGGACATGAGATGATCATCGGTCACATAACATCTAGCTAAGGCCGTGTGGTCAAGAATACGTTCACCAAAGGTTGTCACCACTAAGGGTATCAGCGCTCGAGAGGCTCGATCTTGCCAATTTCGAGGAAATCAGCCAGATGACTAATGATGTCAAAACCACACCATAGAACCCGCGATGGTGCCCAGCGGGATTTTCACAAGGAACCAAAAGAGAAGGGTGCAACATCTGTGGCAAAGAGAACTGAAGGCACAAACGTGCGACGAGGAAGATGATCGGCCCCATAGGATCAACAGTGAATGGAGAGTGAAAGATGAGGTCGATCACGAGGATAAGAAAGACGCGGGGGTAAACATGGTTTTCTTCCTCCTCGTAGAATATCGAGCCATCTCAGAAGATGACATAGAACAAGTCGATACAATGGCCCAACTAATGTTGGCTCCACAACCAGTAGTTTTCAACAAGCCGGAAGACCCTGGGCATTGGCACTTTAGACCTCTTTATATCAAAGGTCTGGTCAACGGAAAGCCGATGTCCAAAATGATGATAGACAAAGGGGCGACTGTCAATTTGATACCTTACGCCACATTTCGTAAGCTAGGGAAAACGCTAGAAGACCTCATCAAAAGTAATATGGTATTAAGGGACTTCGGCGGCAACTCGTCATATATTATGAGAGTGCTAAATACAGAGCTGATAGTTGGAAGCAAGACTATGCCGACTAATTTTTTAATCATAGAGGGAAAAGGATCTTATAGTCTACTGTTGGGGCATGATGTGGATACATGCGAATTGTTTAGTGGGTCGGCAATCAGGCGGAAATCATTCCCGCAGATAGATCGATTAACATAGCAATAGTCGATCTATTAGTATGGGAGATGGAATGAGTTATCATTCTGTCAGGAAAGGTTTGAGACAACAACTTTCTCGAAGTATCAAATGATGGGGTCAGCCCTATCAACGAAGAGCTACCTAAGCTCACCCTGTAAAGACGACATCGACAAAACGAACGATGTACTTGGTTAGGGCTTTGCCATAACCAACTACAAGAGTAAAGCATCGGACTTGGTGGCAGAATGAGGCTAACCTTCGTGAGTACCCAAATTCCTCGATGAAACAAAAATAGATTGAAGACGATTACTTCAGAGATATGGGAAGAGGCCAAACGAGAAATATTTAAGGAAATATTTTACAATCGTTCGGACGAAGCTTAAAATATCTACACGCGAAACACCCAATGTCAATGGTATCGCCTCAACATGGCCGATGTGAAGGCATCACCAGTAGAAAAAACACAAAAAACTCAACGTCAAGCCTGGGAGTCGATGATAATTTATCGCAAAAATATAATTGTTGGGGAAATAGCTTTTCCCTAACAGGGGTCAAATGACGATGACCTTTGAAGCCCCCAGAGCCCAAAGCCTGCTAGCCTGGCGAAGCCTGTGGACAGGCCCCGGCGCCCCTTTATTCGAAGATCACTACGAAGACTACTTCAAGGAATCATAAGTTCAGAAGATAAAGCTTTAGGGCCCCCTCTAGAGCACTCGTCGAGGACCCCTCCGAAGCCCTCTCCGGAGCCCTTCTGGAACCCCCTCGGAACCCCTCCGGAGTCCTCTCCGGTGAACTCCGGTGAAGACCCTCCGATAAATTCTCCGGCCCAGGAGATGAATAAATATCTCAATACCACTACAGTACAAAGAGCCATACCACGGGCCCCACGCCCCTGGAATGACGCATATCTACCACATCTATAAAGCTACATGTACAGTAGCCTAGCCCCTCCCCTTTTTACCCCTACAAAGCCCATTGTATGTATAGGGTAAAAGGGTCTTTTCCTTTAGTTTCTTGCCTATATAAACCAAGCACCACCCTTGTAATAAGGACAGAACTCACAGAAGAAACTTTATGCCAAAATCATTATGAACTAGATGTGGGGCTATTATCCTCCAAAGGAGGCCCGAACCAGTATAAATCCTCTCTCTCTCTTTGAGAGCCTTTAAGGTTCACATTCTACACTCATATTACATAAACCTGTTTGTAGCTAACGCAATTGTTATAACAGTTGGCGTCGTCCGTGGGGAACCTAGTACTAAAAGCTAGTGTCTCTGCCACCATTTACATCCCGGAGTACACCCATGAAGAAAGATGCAGAGCCCTACGACCTTTCGTGCACCCTTCGGCAAGGGGCTCCGTACACACATCGAAGGCCTCCTAGCCTTCCCTTCCAGTCTCGGAAGCCCTAGGGGCTGCGAGGCAAGCTTTCAACACCGGCATGAAGCCCTTGGTCTCTGGACCTTGTTAGGCTTTCGAAGGTGTGTACGCTTATCCCCCATTACTCCATTCGAAGCCTTGCTTCACCTTACTAGCAATCAAAATTTCATATCATTTTATCAAAAACCAGAAGCCTCACTTCACCCTATCAATAGTCGAAGTCTTATTTCATTTTACCACAATCTGAAGCCTCGCTTCATCGTATCAAATCCGAAGCCTCTCTTCGTCGTATCAAATCCGAAGCCTCACTTCATCGTATCAAATCTGAAGCATCACTTCGCCATATCAAATCTGAAGCCTTGCTTCATTTCATCAGAAGTCCCGAAGCACTGTTTCGAAGGCTACATAGCGCCTCCGGGCCCATAGAAGCTACACAGCGCCACCGGCCCATAGCATTGGAAATGGGATTTCGAGCTTGCGACTCGATGCATCCCAAGGACTCCGAGCTCACAACTCGATACGTCCGAGGATTCTGGGCCGCCGGCCTAAATCATCCCAAAGATAGAGCCAAAGGTGGTCTAAAAAATCTGGTGTGATCCACACCATCCTTTCTCTCAAAAACGAGCTCTGAAGCCTTGCTTCGCTATCTAAGCATGTTTTCGAAGCCTCGCTTCGCATGCCATATAATTTGAGGCCTTGCTTCTCTTACCTCGGAATAAGTCTCGAAGCCTTGCTTTGACCAATTATCTTGAAGTCCTGCTTCGTCAATCGCTTACCCCGAAGCCTCGCTTCGCTCACAAAAATCCTCGAAGCCTCGCTTCGCTATTAATTCAAGCGTTCAAAGCGCTAGGCCGAATGCACCCTCTACAACCTACGTTGCGCCGAAATGATACGTCACGTTTATTCGTGCCAATTGCGTCGAAGCCCCTGGTGTATTCGAATGTTACGATTGTGTGTGTCAATTGCGCCAAAGTCCCTAGCCGCTACGCGCAAGGGGGGACCGGTAACTGAGCAATTCGAAGTATGTCTACGCGATCGAAGCGCTTAACTGGCTAAAAGCGTTCGGTAGTTCGAAGTCATCTTCCCGAACGCCCCTCCACACTCTATATTGCGTTAAGAGCATGATTACACGAACCGACTACACCGAAGTCCCTAGCCGACCCATGCAAGGGGGGACCGATGAATATGCACGCGGAGTGTACGCGCGAAGTGTACGTGCAGAGTATGCATATGCTCAGTATTCTCTTACAAGAAGTACGAATAAAATAATCTCATTCATCAATAACGAAGTACAATACAATTACGAGGTATGCTTGTACACCTCGAAGCAACACTACAAGAAAGCGTTGTTTAAACCTAGGAAAAAGTGGGCCCGAGGCCCCGACAGGTTTGATCCCTGCTTGCTTCTCTTCTGAGTAGGGCTCCCTCGGTTGGACGAAACCTCATCGGAGCTAGATCTCCCGCGGCCGGATCATCCATGCCTCAAAGCCCGCAAAACCCTCCTTTCCTCTTCCAGGTCTTGCCCAAGTCCAAAGAGTAGAGGGCTCCATATCAAACGGTGAAAAGTATAAGGCTTCTTCGTCACCTCGCGAAGGTGCGTCCAAAGATTGTACCCCTTTGCCACCTAGGATTGCCTCGAAGCCGCTCAAGTCCGGCGAGGACGAAGAGCTCCGAAGGGGCTCCACCTTCACGGAGGCTAACGGATCTTGGGATACTTTGGGTATGAATTCTCCCCTAGGACCCTCGACATCTTAAACCGAGGGGGCCTTCAGACCTAGCTACCTCGAGCACTACCCAATGCTGACGAAGCGCCTCCGAATCCTCAAGCACTTCGACGTCAATATCTGAAGGCTGAGCCTAGGCAGGTAAAAAACGCCCCCACATTTTCATTAATAAACTGACAAGTTTGTCTTACATGCCTATGGCTATTACAAAATGAAACCTAAAAGAGATCTACACCTTCGGAGGCTGAGGGTTTGATGCCGAAGGCGAGCTCCACAGCCCCGCTCAGCACGAGTGACTGGCCTCTTGAAGCTCGATGGCCGCTTTGTGCGCCTAGGCCCTCCAAGGCTCATGAATCTGATGCCACGCTCCATGGACCTCGGGTGCGGGCGAAATCAGACGAGGCCCTCCAAAGGCCACCGACGTAATGGAGGTCGACGCTTCGAGGTGTTGGCACCTCGCTTCATGAAGTAGCTGCAGCACCCCTTGATCGACTAGTCGTCCCACCGTCAGTGTGAAGCATGTCAAGGTTACCTTCGTCATAGACGTGGCCGTTTGGAGAAATTAAAGCAGATCTTCGATCGAGTCTTGGTCGCTGAAGTGTGGAGCCTTGGAGCTAGTCCCCAAGCACCCTAGGACTTCGGTCAAGACGGAGGTAGCCTCATCGACCCCTCACATGACGAAGTCCTCCAAGGCTTGTCAGGCTAAGTGGAGCTCGGTGATTTCCACCGACAACCTCGCCCTACCATCTTCCAAAACCTGGAGCGCTTGCCGAAGCCTTTCGACCTCAGAAGTCGTTTGCTCCTAGGCTTCGGTCGCTTTGGCCACTTCGGCCTTTGCCGCCTAGGCCGCCTCTTCAGCCTGACGCTGCTATTGGGCAGCCTCCGAAGCCTGCCATCAAAGGTTTTCAACCCCCTCCATCATGAAGGCCTCCTGGTGATCCATGGAGGCGACGGACGCACGAGTCAATGCGGAGGCTTGGAGGAAACAAAAGGAGCCATTAGTGTCAAGAAAATTTAAGTGTACAAAACACCTTGCGAAGCCACGCCTACCTAGCGAAGAGTTTCCTGAGCGTTCATGAGGAGGTCTCCGTGGGTATTGCGGCTCAACTGCGTCACCAAGTCAGTCCTCACCAAGGCCTCGCTACAGTCAAAGTAGGCATCCACCCCCTCCACCACAGCGCCCCTAGCACAAGGAGGGACCTCGCGAGAGGAGCTCGACTTTCAGACGCCTCCGGGGCCAGGCTCCAGTCCACGATGTCAATTGCTTCATCCACGGGCTCTGGAGGAGTCACTTCATCCTGGTTGGCCTCCCCGTCGCCCACATCCAAAGAGTCCCCTTAGGACCCCCCTCGCTGCTCTCGCTGCTCCCAGAGGTCTCCTCCACATCGGTGGCTCTGGGCCCTGCACGATCGGCTCTGATAGCATCTAAAAAGGAGTCTAGAAGAAAATTAGCATGAGAGCATGAAGAAGAGAACAAATCCGGAAGGGTACATTCGTTCTCCTCAATGGGATAAAGCTCTGCATACTCTGAGGTTTTGAAGAGCCCCCCGAAGTCTCTTTTGCGGGCTTGTAACCCCTCAGAGTCCAAGCCGGTGGGGGTCAGCTCCAAATGCACTGCTTCTGCATCCGTGGCCACCGCCCTCGGCTCTGAGCCCGCAGCCTCCACTTTAGGCTCCGAGCGCTCAACCTCCATGCCGTCGTCAAGTGCTTCGGTGGTCGAGGGGACTTCGACATCCATGGCCACCGGGAGATCCCCCGAAGGCCCCGCAGTCTTCGAGGGACCCCTGGAACGTCTAGGTGATGAACCGCCTGGCTCGCCATCGTCAACCCTCTTCCGCTTCGGACCCTCGCTCGAAGGCGCTGAGTCCACAAACCGCGGGAGGTCCTGGACCCCTTCGACACCTAGCTAGGTCCATACCCAGTTGTTTCGTTCCCAAGACCCCACCAAGGCGACCCTCCGATCCTACTCGTATGGTGTCGGGGGCCCCACGACACGTTCGGCCACTACGATGGCTTTCTCCGGTGTCCGCACCTCGTGCAAAGCTATAGTAACGAAGACCCACAGTTAGTCCCGGGCATCAAGAAAAATAAAGACATATCGAAGCCTTACCAAGGAAATCCGAGGACACGCCTCGCAAGCCGTCCAAATCAGGGGCTCCAAACAAATTCTCTAGCAAAGAGCTCACGAGGGGACTGATCTAAAGGGTGATGAACTCCTCGGCCAAGTCCCTTATGCTCATCCTCTGGGCCACCCTTCGCAGGAGTTCGATCCGAGCCTAGATTGTCCTGGAGTCTGATGCTACCTTGGCTTAGCGAAGGTACGAGATGAGGGCGTTGGTGATTTTAAGGGGGAGTCCATGCCAACCGCAGCATAGAACCACTCCTAGTCCCACCTCGAACGCCATCGGTTGTTCACTGCCCTTGCTGGGAAGACATCCGTGAACTCCTTGTGAAGTTGGAAGTTGGCGCTGCGGAAGGCAAGAGCCCTCTCCACGCCATCTGGTCCCTTCTTCTTCGACGAGCAGCTGGCTTCATGCAGGACTGCGAAGATGTTTGCTCGCCCTTCGCACCCTTCATCCCTCATAGCCCACTCGAAGATGGCCAACCGAGCCACGACGTTCGGGGACAGGTGAGGGATCTCAAAGTTGAACATTTCCAACACGTCGGCCAGCATACCTTCGGTCGGGAGCCCGAGCACGGCCTCGAAGAATGCCTCGAAGACCACTGCTTCGTCTGTCCGAGGCCTCGGAATGGTCTCGGACCCTGGTCTCTGAAGGCTAACCTCGGTGGAAACCTTTCTGGCGCATATCTACTGAATGGTCTCCTCCGTAGAAGTTGTAGCCTGCAACTCCAAGGTTTGCTCGAATTTTTCCAAAGGCGAGCAGAGGTCGAACGCCCCGAGGCGCCTTGTCAAAGGCTTCACCGTAGCCATCGTCGCAGCCACTTGGACTTGAACAGAACTCGACCCCCCGCCCATTGTGGGTGACTTATTCAACGAAGCCTTCTTCGGCATCACGCTAGGGGCTTTGGGCACAAAGGTGCTAGGTCTCTAGGCACGGAGATGCTGGGGGACCCGGAGAAGAAGATTGGGAGCACGAAGGGTGGCTAGAGCTCAAGGAGGAAGCAAATGCACAGGCGCGTGCAGGACGACGGAGCGCTGATGGCCTTTTATAAGCGGTAAAAGCCGCAGCACGTCCCCATGGTACAAGTTTTTATTACCCATAAAACACACCCCGCAGTCTATGATCGGTGGTGCCAAGACATGAAGCATCGCACACCGCTCGGAAATGGCTTGGTTCCCGACCATTGGACCCCGGTGCCGTTTGGGCTCCCGAGGGATCCCATCTGCTCCGGTCATTGTCCCCCTGCGTTGTTTGGGTTCTCGAGGCCATCCCATCTATTCCATACGTAAATTTAATGACCACACAGTACGAGGCAGGTCTTTGAGGCTAGGCTCCGAAGATGGCTTTATGCGAAGCATCACCCTATGAGCATCATCTGCCCCAGGGCGCACGCACCCCTTCGCTATGAAGGGCTACGTGTGAGGGGCTACTGTTGGGGGAAATAGCTTTTCCCTAAGAGGGGTCAAATGACGATGACCTTCAAAGCCCCGGAGCTCCGAGCCTACTAGACTGACAAAGCCTGTGGACAGGCCCCAGCCTCCCTTTGTCCGAAGATCACTACGAATACTACTTCAAGGAATCATAAGTTCAGAAGATAAAGCTTCAGGGCCCCCTCTGGAGCACTCATCGAGGACCCCTCCGAAGCCCTCTCCGGGGCCCCCCTCGGAGCCCCTCCAGAGTCTACTCCAGTGAGCTCCGACGAAGACCCTCCGATAAATGCTCCGGCCCAGAAGATGAAGAAATATCTCAATACCACTATAGTACAAAAAGCCATACCGGGGCCCCACGCCCCTAGAATGACGCATATCTACCACGTCTGTAAAGCTGCATGTACAGTAGCCTAGCCCCTCCTCTTTTTACCCCTACAAAGCCCATTGTATGTAGAGGGTAAAAGGGTCTTTTCCTTTACTTTATTGCCTATATAAACCAATCACCACCCTTGTAATAAGGACATAACTTATAGAGGCAACTTTATGCCAAAATCATTATGAACTTTATCCTCCAAAGGAGGCCCGAACCAGTATAAATCCTCTCCATCTCTCTCTCTTTGAGTGTACATTGTTTACATCATACACCATTACAAGGAAATATCAAGACAGAGCACGCCAGATGCCTTCGACCGCCCGTAGCTGGATCGCGTCGACACTCCAGAGGATAGCACAGTCTTCGACATTAGAGCTGGGGATGTCTTGGAGGGCACAACGTCGATGTTGCACAAGGCAGACGACACCAGTGAGTCGGTGTTAGTGGGCCTTGATCCGGTCCGGAAAGGAGGCCAGGGTGTTTTCCTTCACGGTAATCCTCGCCCGTACTCCATCCAACCTCGAGGCTAGATAGGCTTTCTCCGTCCGAAGTCTATCTAGTTCTTGCGGTATGACCGACAACTTGCCCTAGAGCCGATCTAGAAGGGTGCTCTCGGTCGCTGCCATTTCAACATGGACTTCTATTGCCTCCCGTTGCGACGCATAACTGGCTCGATCGGCCATCTGTTTTAGCATCCACCGCACATTTGGCCGATGGAACTCTAGGTATGCGGCCAATGTAAGGACATCAGCCAACTCTAGGGGAAGCAAGTTCAAGATGTTATTGAGACGCCCCTTATCGGCCCCGAGTCATTGACCAAGACATCTACCAGGTTCTCAAGGCGACATAGCAGGTCCAATAGCACATCCTTCGCCCCAGGGAGAGTTGGGCCACAATCGATGCAGGAGAATTTGTGACCTTCTCATCGACCAAAAGAAAATGTCCGACATCGAAGGGGAATCTTCGGACGAAGGACTGAAAGAAGAAAAGAACATTAAATAGGAGGCAATGGTGTCACAACAACAAGCACATAATGCTTATGTCAGTAGGCCTCGTAGAGTCGACCGATTGTGAAACACCATCGTTAGAAGAACTAGCGGTATCATCCTCCTCAACAATGCCCTGGGGGGAAGACGAGCCCATGGGATCCAGCATCGGCTACATTCAAAGCTGATGAAAATTATAGGAAAAGTCAAAAAATAAGCTAACCACATATTGGCCCCAAGTACAAAAGAAACTTAAGTCAACAAGCCTGGCAGGGGTGGCCGATTGCGGAGCGTCATCGGCAAAACATACAGCGGCATCAGCCTCCATTACAACCACCGAAAGGGTATGAAAACCTTCCTCTTAAAGACTTCCCTAGGGGGCATACGAGCCTGTGGTGTTAGGCATCAGCTGCATCCAAAGTCGATGTAAGTTACAAGGAAAGTGATAAAAAATACGAAACAAAAAGTGCACCTGGTGAGAGCCATCAGTGGAAGGGGCCTCAGTGTCGGTCTCGACATCCACAGTGATAGCGACCGCCGACCCACCGTCCGGTGCGTTGGCCCTAACCGGTGCGTCTATGGTAGCAACACTGGCCGATACGCCAAGGTCAATAATGACGACCCCCGGAGTATCGGCCCCGACGATAGACTCTACAGCGATGTTTCTGATAGTCAAAGTCGGTTGAGTGCCAGCTGGGTCATTAGCCACCTAATCAAATTACCGCATAAAGAAGCGCGACAACAAGAAGAGAAGACAATAAGTATCAAAAGCAAAGAAACTACAATACATCCAAGACATACACACCTAGGACGATGGAGGTACATCGGTAGCAATAGGGGCTCGCACAGTTGAAGGGCCAAACAGCGTTGACTAAAGACAAAAGGGGATGTTACAGGGAATTCTTGCGAAAGAAGATTGGAAGAACACCAAAAGCGACAAGAACAAATCGGCAAATTACTTGACCAGAGCGAGCCCTGGTGGATCGACGAGCCAGCGTGTCCAGAGCTTTGCGCTTGTGAGACGGGATCTTAACCCGTCTTCTGGTGAGACACCCCGTTGGGATAGCAGCTCCGATGCCCAAGGTGGTGGCGGCCGATACCGGCTCATACTATATCAGTCGGCCACTGTTGGGGGAAAATATCCCATCCTCGGGGTTTTTGCCGTAACAACACAAAGGCAGATAATGGATTCGAAGGTTTCCAGACGTCCATCTTCGAAGATGTCCTAAGTCAAGCTCGAAGTACGAAGATAGGCATTGGTTCGGAGTATATCTTCGAACTAAGGCTCTTTGAGATCTTTTTTGCCAGCTAAGATGGAAGACTTATCTTTTTTCTTATTAGATTAGTCTTTTACCATTTTAGCCCTATCAAGGATACCGAATAGTTTCCACTATGTCGGTTGTAATAGAGAGGTAAATAGGTCTTTTCCTTAATATTTGGGCCTATAAATACCCCTCATTTCACCCTGTAATAGGGACCGAATACAAGTTATTCAATACACACTTTCGAACTATTCTAAGTTGTTATCCTTTCGGAGGCTTAGTACAGTTCACTTTGCAAACACTTTGTTTGTTAGTTTCTATTCTACAGAAACCTGTTAGCGTAATCTTTTACGCCAATAGTTGGCGCCGTCCGTGGGGAACCTAGTCCGAGAAACTTCGTTCTCTACCAACTTCTTACATCATTCCTCCTAAGCGGAGCGCACCCCGTAACCCTGTTCGGAGGTCCTCTCGGATCTCCGGAGAGGCACCATCTGACACGGTTGAGGTCGGAGGGCCTTCGACATTCCCTCCACCTCAAACTCCGGAAGGAGTTTCCATCCCTCGAACATACGGAGTTCCTCCGCCAACTCCTTCTATACTTCGACCACCCGGAGTCCCTCTTCCACCTTCAATCCCACTTCGAACTGATCCCCTTGGTTCTCAAGACCCGAAAGACCCTTCTGGAGGAGATGAAGACAATCTTGGAGATATGGCCACTCAAATGGCCAGCCTCCAAGCTGAAGTAGCAAGATGGCGGCAAGAAGCCGCGAACAGGCTTCGCTTTCAAGCCGTCCCAGCTGTTCCAAAAGTGCCCGAAGATGACGAACCCGTTTATCCCGAAGCCCCGGAGAACACCTCCTTCGATACTGAATCTCCGCTACATCCTGAGCTGCAGAAAGTTCGCTTTGATCCGAAGTTTAAGACTTCGAAGCTCTGTAAGTATGCTGGAGATGAAGATCCCGGAGAGTTTGTTCGTTCTTATGCCCTAGCAATTGAAGCTAGCGGAGGAGTTCGAGACACCATGGCAAAGTGCTTCCCCTTAGCTCTTCAAGGAGTGGCATTAAGGTGGTTCTGGTCTTTGAAGCCAGGATCAATTAATTCGTGGGGGCAGCTGAAGAAGAAGTTCGTAAACAATTTTCAAGGCACCTTCGTGCCTCCAATGTCAACGGGAAGCCTTTTCCAGGTGAAGCAGCTCCCTGGAGAGACATTGAGGCAATATTTCAAGCGCTTCGCTCATACGAAGTCGCAGATCCGAGGGTTGTCTACATCTTCGGTAGTTGATGCAGCTCGGGAAGGTGTCACTCATCAAGGCCTCCTGGATAAGCTTCATCGGAAAAGCATATCCTCGGTTTCTCAGCTGATGTCATACTTCGAGGAGTATGCGAGGTCGGAAGAGGGTTGGCTTCGAAGAACTGCAGCTACTCCATCTATATTGCAAGAAGTAAAAGTAGAAGTAAAAACTTCGGCGCAGCCGCAAGAACCAATCTTCGAAGTTCAACATGATTGGAGAAGGGGGCAAAAGCACCCTCGTTCTGAAGTCTTGAACATTGCACCCCCGCAAAAGTTCACACAGAGAGCTCCACAACCTTCAAGGAACAAGGTCAGCGGCTGGAGGCCGCCAGGGAAAACGGCTGGCAAAGGCCAGACCCTTTTCTGCTGCATTCATGGTGAAAATCGAAGCCATGCAACTGATACTTGCAAGGCTATACTCACTCTAAGAGGAGAATATCTAGAAAGAACTTCGGGTCGAGGTACTACCGACCGAGTTCCAGCTGCAGCGCGCCCGGAGCCAGTCCAGGCTGTGGCGCGGATAGAAAACTTTGAAGCCGCAAGACACCCTCCAGTGGCCAATGTTATGCCACCTCCGAAGCATGAGGAAGGGCAAGACCGAGGGAAAAGAGTAGTCCTCCCCATCTCCGGAGGAGGTACCCTCGGAAGCATGTCAAAAAGACAGCGAAGGGATTACGTCAGAGAAGTGGGCCATATTGGGACTTCGTCATCTGCAGCTGCTATGCCGGAGTGGTCTCATGTACCGATATCCTTTTCCGCGGAGGATGCAGCTGGCATTAAATTCCCGCATGCAGACCCACTTGTTATTACTGCTGATATTGCGGGCACTGAAGTTCGAAGAGTATTGATTGACGGAGGCAGTTCGGCAGACATCATTTTTGTTCAAGCCTTCGATCAATTGTGCATCTCCAGAAAACATCTCCTTCCAGCGGCTCGTCCTTTGCAAGGCTTCGCAGGACCTCCGCTTGATGCACTCGGCCAAATAGGCCTGGAAGTTACCTTCGGAGAAGGTTTGTTGGCCCAAACTGAGGAAGTAATCTTCGATGTTGTAGATGCCTCGTATGCTTACAACGTCATCTTCGGAAGAGGCATGCTAAACCAGTTCGGAGCTGTGGCGCATCACAATTATTTGTGCATTAAGATGCCCACACAAGCAGGAGTCCTTACTGTCTTCGGAGATCAAGCTATTGCCCGGAGAGCGGAATATGGTCATGGTCCCCCTCTTGATCCAAGACAAGTAAACAATGTGCAAGATAATCAAGAAAATTTTTCAGCCCCTTCCGAAGCTTCAAAGAAATCCTTCCCGAGACCAAGTCCTGAAGGAGAGATTGCAGCGAAGGTTATTGATAAAGATGGTAAAGAATATACATTTCAATTTGGTAAAGATTTACCTCCAGAAGTTGCAACCTCCTTGGAAAAGGTGGTAGAAGAGAATTTAGATGTCTTCGCTTGGTCTGACGAAGATATCACCGGAGTCGATCGGGATATCATTGAACATAGTTTGCTTGTAAACCCGAAGGCCCGGCCTGTTCCGCAAGGACTCCGAAAAATGTCTGTAGAAAGAGCTGTTCTGGCAAAAGAAGAAGTTGAAAAATTTTTGAAGGCTGGGATTATTAGAGAAGTGGCTCACACAGAATGGTTAGCCAACCCAGTCTTCGTCAAAAAGAAATCTTCCGGAAAGTGGCGCATGTGCATTGATTTCACATCCTTGAATAAAGCATGCCCTCGTGACCCCTACCCCATGCCCCGAATTGATCAATTGGTCGACTCCACCGCAGGTTCGGAGTTATTAAGCTTCCTTGACGCGTATTCTGGTTATCATCAAATATGGTTGAAGCGCGAAGATGAGATCAAGACAAGCTTCGTAACTCCTTCGGGAGTCTTTTGTTATGTAAGAATGCTTTTTGGCTTAAGAAATGCCGGGGCTACTTTTTCGAGGTTAGTTGCTAAGGCTCTAGGTCATCAATTAGGTCGCAATGTGGAGGCCTATATGGATGATATTGTAATAAAGAGTGCCTTAAAGCACCAACATAGCCTAGACTTAGCAGAAACATTCAATAGCCTTCGGGCATGTGGGATCCGTCTTAACCCCGAAAAATGTATCTTCGGAGCTAAGGCTGGAAAGTTGTTAGGGTATTTAGTTTCAAGCAGGGGGATTGAAGCTAGCCCTACTCAAATAACTGCGCTACAAAAGATGGCTCCTCCGGAAAATTTAAAGCAAGTGCAAAAGCTGACTGGGCGTCTAGCAGCACTTAGCAGGTTTTTATCATGGTCTGCGGAGAGAAGCTTGTCTATATTTAAAGCATTGAAAGGGTCCGAAGATTTTGCATGGACACCGGAGTGTCAAAAAAGCTTCGAAGATATTAAAGAGTATCTCAGTAATCTTGCTACACTCACGGTGCCTATTGCGGATGAAACCCTACTCCTTTACCTTGCAGCTACAGGTTCTGCTGTCAGTGCAGTCCTTGTCAGAGAAATAGATTTCAATGGGAAGTTGGTCCAAAATCCTGTTTATTTTGTATCCGAAGCATTATCAGGAGCGAAGGCAAGATACTCCGAACTCGAGAAGTTCGTTTATGCTCTGATAATGGCTTCGAGGAAATTAAGACATTATTTTTTGGCTCACAATGTAATTGTACCAACTTCGTATCCTTTGGGAGATATGCTTCGAAGTAAGGATTCTACTGGAAGAATTGGGAAGTGGGCAGTTGAGCTAGCACCTTTCGGCATATCTTTTCTGGCAAGGACAGCAATCAAATCACAAGTCTTAGCAGATTTTGTAGCAGAATGGACTCCACCTGCAACTTTGGTTCCGGAGAAGTCAAGTGACGGAGTTTGGACTGTTTATTCCGATGGGGCTTTCCAAGCATCTGGAGCAGGCATTGGAGCAGTATTAATTTCGCCTTCAGGGCAGAGAGCAATGTACTCCACAAGACTCAACTTTAAGTCTACCAATAATATAGCGGAGTATGAAGGGATTTTACTGGGACTCCGAAAAGCACGTGCTCTAGGGGCTACAAGAATTATTATAAAGACAGATTCTCAGATAGTAGCAGGGCACGTAGATAAAAGTTTTCAGGTTCGGCATCCGCAGCTTGCAAAGTACTTAGAAGAAATCCGTAAAATCGAAGCACACTTCAAGGGTATTTCCATTCGGAGTATACCAAGAGCAGAAAATGTGCAAGCGGACATCTTAGCAAAAGCTGCAGCCGGAGCTGTGGATGTACCAGAAGAAGCTTTCTATGAGGAGCTCAGTACACCTTCGGTGACACAAATTCCCTCTGCAGAGATTCTTTGCATTTCTAGTGCAGATTGGAAAAATTCAATCATGGAACTTTTACAGGGAGGAACAAATTTGCCTGAAGAGCCACAACTTTCAAGATTGAAGCTTAGAGCTAGAAATTATCAAATAATCAACGGTATTTTATATAAGGCTGGAGTATGTTCCCCTCTACTCCGATGTATATCTCAAGCCGAAGGTCAAGAAATTCTTCGAGAAATTCATGAAGGCCTTTGCGGTAGCCATTTAGCCCCTCGAGCTTTGGCAGGAAAAACACTTCGACATGGGCTTTATTGGCCTACAATAACAACTGATGCGGAGAGCTTAGTCCGCACTTGTCAATGATGTCAGTGGATGGGTCGATGAAGTCATCGCCCACCAATAGCTCTTCAAGTTATTGCTCCGGTATGGCCTATGGCCAGATGGGGTATGGATTTAATTGGTCCCTTTCCAGTAGCCAAGGGAAATATAAAGTTCGTAGTGGTAGCTATTGAATATTTTTCTAAGTGGGTAGAAGCAGAGCCTTTAACAGCTATCACTTCGAACAATGTACAGAAATTGTTTTGGAAGAATATCATTTGTCGGTTCGGAGTGCCTAGGCAACTCACAGTTGATAATGGAATACAGTTCGATGCAGAACCTTTTAGGAAGTTTTGCGAAGATCTAGGCATTCAGTTATGTTTTGCTGCAGTGAGGCACCCTCAGTCTAATGGACCCGTAGAAAGAGCCAATGGAAATATTTTGTCAGGGCTAAATCGAAGGATAGTAGGATTAGCAAAAGGACTGTGGACCGAAGAGCTTCCGAAGATTTTGTGGTCCATTTGGACTACGCAAACAAGGTCCACAGGTTTTACTCCATTTAGACTACTATTCGGAGATGAAGCTATGACTCCAACGGAGCTCAAAGGAGGATCGCTTCGCAGCACCGAACCGGAGATTGAAGAAGAAAGACAAGCTTCGCTAGATTTATCAGAAGAAACAAGACTTCGAGCTGTGGCAAATTTATCAAAGTATCATCAGCAGACGAAGGCTTGGTTTGACCCGAAGGTTAAGCTCAATGAACTAAGACCGGGTCATCTTGTTCTACGAAGCATTATAGCGCCAGGGAAGTTAGGAAATAAATGGGAAGGTCTGTACCTAATTGTTCGTTCAGGACGCCCTGGCTCTTTTAAATTAGCTGATTTAGAAGGTGAAGAGTTAGCACATACTTGGCATGCGGAGCACCTAAAGCAATACTTCGCATAAGGGCTCCTTGTAAATCACTTGTAATCATCTTCTGAATTAATAAAGCATATGGTCCAGATAGTGCCTTCCCCTCATAAACCTCCAGCTTCCGAGTGGACGCACTGGAACCGCGGGGTTGACCGAGAGGGAAGTGTCATGAAGCTGAATCATATTTTCGGACTTCGAATCATTGGTTCGAAGCTTCCGACGTGGGGGCTGACATAATCCGGAGTCCAAGCCACCGGCTTGTAGGCATCCGTAAAAGAGCCCAAAACCACATCATGCGGAGTCCAAGCCATTGGCTGGTAGACTTCCGTAAAAAGAGCCGAAGGTGGCCAAAACATGCGGAGTCCAAGCCATTGGCTGGTAGACTTCCGTAAAAAGAGCCGAAGGTGGCCAAAACATGCGGAGTCTAAGCCATTAGCTGGTAGACTTCCGCAAAAAGAGCCGAAGGTGGCCAAAATATACGGGGTCCAAGCCATTGGCTGGTAGACATCCGTAAAAAGAGTCCAAAGAGACCATTGCAAACTCCGAACCATTGGTTCGACAGAGTTCGCAAAAAAGAGCCGAAGGTGGCCAAAGCAAAATAGAGTTTGAGCCATGAGCTTCGAATGTCTGTTAACATAGTCCAAAGTGACAAATTATCAAAGACACTAAGGTGTCCTAAAAGTTATCTCAAGTGATTTCTTTCAAAAAACAAGGGTACTAAGTTGCCATTCTTCAGACTACAAATAGTCGAAGACATTTTATAAGATTTTAAAAGATCTTTAAATTGCAGAGGGGCTCCGAACCCCAAAAAATTGTACTCCGAAGTTTTTCTTTGCGCATAACCATCTTTGAATACAGTTCGAAGTTGCTTATCCCCAAAGAGGGGCTAGTAAATATGGAGACAATTTTAAATCGGTATTCATTATTCGAACGAATATGATTACAGATTACATCATGAAAAATTGGTATCTATACCAAGAAGGAATCGAAGACCTCTTCGATCTCTAGAGCTAGGATTGGAACGACTAGTTCCAGTGCCGGGAGTTCTAACAACTTTGCGTTTAACTCTTTTGCCTCCCTTCGAAGCTCTAAAGTCCTTCTGTTCTTGTTGAAGCTCGGCCCAAGTTCGAAGCCATTCGGGGCTCCTTTCCCAGCTTCCAAGTTCTTCAGGTTTTTTACTTCGAACTTCATCTTCGTCTTCAGACCATATAACGTCTTCAGAAGACGAAGAGTTCAAGTTAACCTCTTTTTCTTCCTCTTTGATATAAGATAGTATATCTTTGATTACTCCGGGTGCAATTACACCGGAGCTATCTCGAGGAACTAAAAACCGAGGACGCTTATAAGCCTTTAGAAGATCGAAGGTGGTCCATAATGAGCGAAGTTCGTCGTTAATGTCTAATACTTCGATATCTTCCGTATGAGGCAAAGCCTAAAAATATGATAAACAAATTTTCATTGATAAATGTTCATAAGCATAAAGTTTTACATAGCCAAAAATCCTAAGGTATTTCTAAACCTGCGGGGTTGGAGGAGTGTAACACCCCAGAAATTAAAAGGAATAAGATAAAAAGAAAAATTATTCAAATCATTTTTGGATTTATTATTAAAAGGAGAAATCACAAAAGAACCCAAATAAAGCCAAACAGGGAGAAATATTCAAAATTTGGACCTGAAAATTTTATGAGATGAACTAGAGACCAAACTATAATTTTAGGAATTTTTACAAATTTTTACCTACAGTAATTCAACCCTTAACCAAATATATGAATTTCTGGAATTATTTTAAATCGGAAAAGCATTTAAATTAAAATTGGGCCTCAACCCTGAAACTGATCTCAGCCCGGCCCAGTCCATCCACCAGTCACTGACCATGGGGGCCCGCCTATCGGCACCACTCCCCTCCTCTCTCTCCCGCGCCCGTCCCCGCTCGGTCCCACTTGGCAGCCACTCGCGGTCCTCTCTGTTTCTCCGACACATGGGGCCCGCCTGTGGGTTCTTCCATATGGGTTCGCCCACTGACAGGTGGGGGCCACCTGTCAGCTTCATCTTCCTCGTTGGAAGGGGATCCCCCTTCTCTCCCGCCGGCGATCCCCTTCCAATTTCTCACCGCCGGCCGCCCGATCACACCAGATCACCCTCGGATTCCCTTCCCCGACCGCCCCCGACCTCCTTCCATCAGAACTCAACGCGTTTTTACGCTTATGGAAGTAAATCCGAGCCAAAAAGGAACCTCGCCGGAGTTTGGAAATAAAACCTTCGGGATCCCCGGCTTTTCTTGCCTTAACCACTGCCGGCGACCCCTATAAGAACCCCTACCCTCGCCGCTCACCACCCACCCCTCCTCAGTGCAACCCATCGCGTTTCAGAGCGCTGCCGCAAGGTTTTCGGCCTTTAGCTCTGCTCCGCCTCCAGCCACCGCTCGCCGGTAATCCAGGCCACCGCGCCCCTCGCCGTCGCCACCTACGTGACCACCAAGGCCCGCCCGTCCTCGGCCACGCCTCCGTTGGTCGGAAGGACCACCGGATCGCCTCGCCGCCGGCAAACCCGAACGGTTCCACCGCCCCTCGTCGTCGCCGGTCGCCGTCAGCTCGCCGTCACCATCATCACCGGTATCTTCATGTTCCCTTCTTCCCCTCTCTCCATTTTCGCCATCGCCTAGGGCCTTAGGCCTCGCCGTCGCCGGCAATTGCCCGCCGGAGCTCCACCGGAGTCGGGGAAGAAGGGGTAAATTACCCCTTCGCCGCGTGCCGTGCCGGATCCCTCACGGACCGCACGATCTCGATCTAACGGCCCGGATTAAATCCCCGTGGGGTTTAATCCTGGCCCTCGATCTGAGCCGAAGCGGTACCGAGTCACAGGAGCCGTTGATCGCCACTTAAATCACCCGCGCGCGTTCTGGCCGTTGGATCCTGATCCAACCGCTACCACGTGCCCGGTCCACTCGCGCAGTCAACGGTTCACGGTGAACCCAGTTCACCGTGGACCCGAGACGGTTTTTAGTTTAAAAATAATTCAGAAAATAGTTTAAACTTCAAAAATTCATAACTTGCTCATTTTAACTCCAAATTTCACCATTCAAATTTTGTTAAATCTAGAATAATATTCTCTACACATTAAGGCCATAAAAACAGTAGGTTACTGTTACCCAAAATATTTTTATTAAATAAATGAATAAAAACCCTTTAGGGTTAAAATTTGTAATACAGGAAATAAATTAGGAAAATCCTAAAAAGATAAGTTTTACTGTTTTATACCAAACTTTAGAATATTAAAATATTACTTCACATAAAAATACCCACAAATATGAATATTGCTTATTTGGTGGATTTTATCTGTTTATTAAATGTATTGTTTACTTTTCCGTATCGAGAAGACTATGAGTTCGTCGAGGAGCAGGAATTCTACCCCGAGGTTCCTCCATCCCCATTTGCTGAGCAAGGCAAGTCATCGACCATCTCTGTGGAAACAGTTGATCATATTGAGCCCATGTTTTAATAACTTATCGCTATAACCCATAGGTTAATATTGCATTAGTCAAAGATCAAGCCTTACACTTATATTTATTAGATCCCCGTCCTTGTGTGCAAACCCAAGACATGCTTATTGAGCCTTAACTCCTTGTCGCTCTACCAATACTATATTAGCTAGTGCCCAATGTACCGGCACAACTGCTATAGGTTAAAAAGAATGAGTCGTAGATAGCTGGATTCTGTATAAGTATTTCCCTGTTATTCTCGTCTCTGGACTCTGTTGGAGTTGGCTAGGTTATAAGTATGGTGGGTTCCGGGTGCAAGCTCGGGCACTGGTTTGTCGCACCCGGGGCACTATAAGGACCGGTCTGCGGGATCTGTTGCAAAGCACTTCCGTACCAACCACAAGTCTAATGGGTAAGTCCTAACTGGAAGTGTGGAACTCTTCGGCTCTATGCACCATAGTGGAGGGGTACAAGGGGCTAGCCTGCGGGCGACTTGTACCAAAGAAGGCTCAAGGGGGGTATGGTGAGCACTCGACACGTCGAGACACGATACGAAACCCATAAGAGGGTGTTGTGGAGTCGGAGGGAACCATATGGAAGGTTTTGGCACGAGTTCCCGTGTGATGGGTCATCTCGTTACACTTCGGTGTAGGTGATGAGTGCGTGCCTTGTGGGTACAGTGGTACATCTCTGATCAGAGTAATTTAATCTTTTCGAAAAGCCGAGCCCACGGTCAAGGGCGGGTTGTGTGACTACTCGCAGTTAGTTTACAATTGTGTGAATGTTCGGATTATTCATGGCACGTAAGGACTGTTGAGCAAGGTGGGGTGACTGTACCCCTCGAGTTAGAAGATGGTGATACACATGCACATGTTTACTTTTCCGTACTAATAAATTGCTCTCATTTAAAGCTTTACAATTATGCTGCTTCCGCAAAATTAGCCACTATCTCCCTTGTTATTACCTTGCATTATATTTGCATTCGGTGGCTTGCTGAGTACATCTGTACTCACCCCGTTGACTTACAACATCAGAGCCCGTCTACTACGAGGAGGATGAAGGTCTGGAGTAGCGACCCAGTCAAGGCGAGACTGGAAGGAGGCGTTCATCTAGGATCCTTATTTTATTAGTTTCTCTTCACCTTTATTCACTTTTGTATTAATGCGGTCTACGAACCGTGAATGATTGTCCGTATTGTACGTGGTCGCCTGATGAACGTCTTGTTTTATTGATTTTCTATGGAATTTCAATAAAGTCCTGATTTATTAAATCAGGGGCGCTACAAGATGGTATCAGAGCCGACTTGACTGTAGGAAGCCAAACAGACCTGACCCTAGGACTTATATTAAACATATTTTCTTACAAAATGCTTACCTTCTCATCTTCTGAAGTTTTCACAAAAATTTCTCTCTTTTGTAGATGCCGGCCCGTACCATGAGCGGGAACCTTCGTGATGAGGCTGGATTCATCCGCGAGCTACGCATGCTCGTCAGTTTTCTCGGATTTGAGCATGAGCCGATGTACCATGGAGTCTTCCCCGACGAGGAAGAAAGCTTTTGCGAGGTCACCATCGTCGTCCAGCCCTCCCCTCAGATAGCTCACACCTATCGCGGAGGAGGACCTACCTTCTTGGTTGCCAGTCAGCGCACCGCCCTCCAGGCACTCACGGAGCTCCGGATGATCTACGACAGCGAGCTCTACGACACAGACTTCCGCTTCGTTCCTCTTCGCACCCCAGGGAGCCCACACAGTGTCTTCGTCAGCACCCTCTCCCAGCGCCATTCGGCGATTGGTCATACCATGCGCTTGTTGGAGGCCATGGATGATCTCCACTACGAGGCGCTGCAGGACGCCAATGGACAGCGCGACACCATCAGCTTCTACCGACACTCTTCTGAGGATCTGAACCGCGAGAACGGAGAGCTTCGCCGCCGCATCCAGCAGGGACACTGCTTGGCTGCCGAGGCAGAGGAGTTGCGGCGTCAGAATGAGCTCCTTCGTCAGCGTGTCGCCACCAACCCCCATCTCCGCTACCAGATAGAGGAGTTGAAGAAGGACATAGAGGAGATCGCGCCTCTTCCGCCTCGCAGGAAGAAACCCCTTCGGATCCCCACTGTGAGGCCCAAGAGGATCTCCCACAGCGCACCACCCGCCGGACCGTCCAGTTCCTCGACCCCGACCATCTCCCACGAGCCCGAGATCGAGCCGTCCCCCGAGCTACCGTAGACGTAGTTTTTCGGTTGAGTGTTTTTCATTTTGCTTGATTGTATTAGCATTCATGTCAAAACATAAGGCATGAATGAAGTAATAAAATGTAACCGCAAGAACGGCATTTTTGGAATAACATTTAATAAAAGTATCCGCTAAAAGAATGTTGTCTAAATTTTGGAAACCTCAGGATGTCGAACAACCAAGGCTCCGACGCTCCCCAGAACGGAGGAGAGAACGGCAACTTGCCACAGTGGGGAGCGACCGGGCAAAGGCAAGCCCCAGTCGCCAACCACCCCACACTGGCTGAGATGATGGCTACTCAGAACCAGTTGGTTGCTGCCCTATTAAACCAGATGCAACAACAGCAGCAGCAGATGCAAGAGCAGCAGGCTCAGTTTTTCCGCCATCACCAACAGCCCGAGCTGCATCATCACGCCGCCCCAGCTCCCGCTCCCGCGTCCCAGCTCTCGGAGTTCCTCCGAGTTCGCTCACCAACCTTCTCAAGCACCACCAACCCCATGGAGGCTGGGGATTGGTTAAGGACCATTGAGAAGAAGCTAGATCTGCTGACCTGCACTGAGCAGGAGAGGGTGGCCTTCGCCACCCACCAACTTCATGGTCCCGCCGCTGAGTGGTGGGACAACCACCGCGAGACTCTGCCCGAGGGCCACGCCCCCACTTGGGCAGAATTCTCGGCCGCTTTCCGTGCCGCTCATATCCCAAAGGGCATCATCGCACAGAAGCAGAAGGAGTTTAGGGACCTACAGCAGGGGAGCAGGTCCGTCACGGAGTATTTACACGAGTTCAACCGGCTGGCTCGATACGCGCCCGAAGAAGTCCGTACTGACGCGGCCAGGCAGTCTAAGTTCCTTCGAGGTCTTAAGGATGAGTTGTCCCTTCAACTCGTTTCCGGAGATTATGCCAACTTCCAAAAGTTGGTTAATAAGGCTATTATTCAGGAGACTCAGCAAAATAAGGTCGACCTGAAGAGGAAGAGAATGATTGCCTTCAGACAGAATCAAGGCATGGCACAGAGGCCTCGCTTCACCCCTCCTCCTCCAACGCCACAGTACCACCCCCGCCCAGTACATCGTCCGGCACCACCTGCCGCCAACACCGGAGCCGGACAGCCTCGCCCCGCTCCTGCCGCGCCAGCTGCACCACCCGTCCCGGCAAAGAAGGCAGAGATTCTGCGCGACAAGCACGGCAAGCCCGTGGTATGTTTTAACTGCCGCCAGGAAGGGCATTTCGCCTATCAGTGCCCCCATCCCAAGCGCGCACAGGGAGTCACGACGAACCCCGCCATCCGTGCTCGCGTCAACCATGTCACCGCCGAGGAAGCCCAGGCTGCGCCCGAGATCGTTATGGGTAAGTTCATGGTAAATTCAGCAATTGCAATAGTTTTGTTTGACACCGGAGCTACCCACTCCTTCATCTCAACTGATTTTGTGGAAAAGAACAAACTAGACACCGAAGATCTACCCAGAGCCGTACACATAGTTACCCCAGGGAAACAAACACTAGCCCTAACCTATAGCCCAAAAGTATGGATAGATATCCACGACACCATATTTTGGGCCGACCCCATCCTTATTGAATGCCAAGGCCTGGATCTCATTCTAGGAATGGATTGGTTAAATAAGTACCAAGGGGTGATAGAATGTGCCCAGAGAAAAGTGACTGTGACCAGCGAAGAAGGGATTGCCGTCACATTTCAGATGCCAAGACTAAAGATCAAAAGACCAAGACTGCACCAGATTACCTTGGAAGAAATACCGATAGTCTGTGAGTACCTGGACGTGTTTCCAGAGGATTTACCGGGAATGCCACCCAGGAGGGACATCGAGTTCAGGATTGATTTGGTGCCCGGAACCACTCCTATTTATAAGCGACCATACCGGATGGCCGCCAATGAATTAGCTGAGATGAAGCAGCAGTTGGAGGATCTTGAAAGGAAAGAATATATCAGACCGAGTACGTCGCCATGGGGTGCCCCCGTCATCTTTGTCGAGAAGAAAGAAGACAAGGCAAAGCGTATGTGTGTGGACTACCGCGCCTTGAATGAGGTAACAATCAAGAATAAGTACCCGTTGCCTCGGATCGATGATCTCTTCGACCAGCTCAAAGGGGCTACGGTATTCTCGAAGATCGACCTGCGGTCTGGTTACCATCAGTTAAGAATTCGAGAAGAAGATATACCCAAGACGGCCTTCACTACCTGTTATGGATTATATGAGTGCACGGTTATGTCCTTTGGATTGACCAACGCCCCTGCATTCTTCATGAATATGATGAATAAGGTATTCATGGAATATTTGGACAAGTTCATCGTGGTCTTCATAGACGACATCCTTATTTATTCCAAGGACCAGAAAGAGCATGAGACTCACCTCCGGTTAACCTTAGGAAAGCTAAGGGAACACCAATTATATGCCAAGTACAGCAAATGCAAGTTTTGGACGGCAGAAGTAAAGTTCCTCGGACACATCATCTCTGCGCAAGGAATCGCAGTAGACCCTGCCACCGTAGAAGCAGTTACGGATTGGTTGCCACCCACGAACGTATCTGAGATACGAAGTTTTCTGGGATTGGCCGGATATTACCGAAGATTCATCGAGAATTTTTCTAAGATAGCCAAGCCAATGACCAAGTTGTTGCAGAAAGGAGAAAAGTTTGAATGGACTCCTGAATGCGAGGAAAGTTTCCGCACCCTCAAGACTCGTTTGGTGTCTGCACCTATACTAACCCTACCGGATATCCGCAAAGACTTCCATGTCTATTGCGACGCATCTCGCCAAGGATTGGGATGTGTTCTTATGCAAGATGGGAAGGTTATCTCTTATGCCTCCCGTCAATTGAGACCTCATGAGTTGAATTATCCGACTCACGATCTGGAATTAGCCGCCGTAGTGCACGCCCTTAAGATTTGGAGGCACTATCTAGTTGGAAATCGCTGTGAGATCTTTACGGATCACAAGAGCTTAAAGTATATCTTCACACAACCAGATCTGAACTTGAGGCAAAGACGATGGCTGGAATTGATCAAGGACTATGACTTAGGTATTCACTACCACCCCGGAAAAGCAAATGTGGTAGCTGATGCATTAAGTCGCAAGGGATATTGCACCGCCATGATGATTCAAGAACACGCACCCTTGTTATGTAAGGAGATGGAAAAGTTGAATCTTGGATTGACCACCAGAGCATATCTAGCCACCTTGGAGACCCAACCGGTCTTGTTTGAGCAGATCCGTGAGGCTCAGATGGAGGACCCGGATATAGCTGCCATTAAGAAAAACATGAGACAAGGAAAAGCCCCCGGATTTTCAGAGGACGAGAGTGGCACCATATGGTTTGGAACTCGGATATGTGTGCCGGATAAACCTGAAATAAAGACTCTTATCTTAAGAGAAGCCCATGAGACATTGTACTCCATTCATCCCGGCAGTACCAAGATGTACCAGGATCTGAAGGAACGCTATTGGTGGGTTAGCATGAAGAGAGAGATTGCCCAGTTCGTCGCCGAATGTGACACCTGTAGAAGAGTCAAAGCTGAACATCAGAGACCCGCAGGATTGTTACAACCACTTAAAGTGCCGGAATGGAAGTGGGAAGAGATCGGTATGGATTTCATCACCGGATTACCAAAGACCCAGCTGGGGTATGATTCTATATGGGTGATCATTGATCGGCTTACAAAGGTAGCTCATTTCATAGCCGTTAAGACGACCTTTAGTGGCCCTAAGCTAGCAGAGCTATATATGGCCCGGATAGTATGTCTTCATGGAGTACCCAAGAAAATAGTGTCTGACCGAGGAAGTCAGTTTACCTCTCGTTTTTGGAAGAACCTCCAAGAGGAGATGGGCACGAGATTAAATTTCAGTACCGCCTACCATCCTCAGACGGATGGACAAACAGAAAGGGTAAATCAGATACTAGAGGATATGCTTCGAGCATGTGTTTTGGATTTTGGAGCCACTTGGGACAAGAGCTTGCCGTATGCTGAGTTTTCCTACAACAACAGCTATCAAGCCAGCCTTCAGATGTCTCCTTTTGAAGCTTTATATGGACGTAAGTGCAGAACGCCCCTACTTTGGGACCAAACTGGTGAATCCCAAGTATTCGGAACCGACATTCTTCGTGAAGCTGAAGAGAAGGTACGGATCATCAGAGACCGACTCAAGACAGCCCAATCGCGACAGAAGAGCTACGCAGACAATCGCCGTCGAGACCTAGTCTTTGAAGAAGGATATCATGTCTACCTACGAGTCACGCCTCTCCGTGGAACTCAACGGTTTAACATGAGAGGAAAGTTGGCCCCTCGATATGTTGGACCATTTCCCGTTGTCCGACGCCAAGGCGAAGTGGCTTATCAGTTGGAATTACCGCCCTCATTGGCTGGAGTGCATGACATGTTTCATGTTTCCCAACTCAAGAAGTGTCTCCGCGTCCCCACAAAACAAGTGGACCTTCAGCAGTTGAATGTCCAAGAGGATCTGACCTATGTGGAAAAGCCGGTTAAGATATTGGAAGTCAAAGAAAGAATCACCAGGAGCCGAGTCATCCGCTTCTGTAAAGTACAGTGGAGCAATCATCCGATAGAAGAGGCTACATGGGAAAAAGAAGATGAACTCAAGGCACAGCATCCTGAGCTATTCGAGGATTGATCCGAATCTCGAGGACGAGATTCTCTGTAAGGGGGATAGGATTGTAACACCCCAGAAATTAAAAGGAATAAGATAAAAAGAAAAATTATTCAAATCATTTTTGGATTATTATTAAAAGGAGAAATCACAAAAGAACCCAAATAAAGCCAAACAGGGAGAAATATTCAAAATTTGGACCTGAAAATTTTATGAGATGAACTAGAGACCAAACTATAATTTAGGAATTTTTACAAATTTTTACCTACAGTAATTCAACCCTTAAACCAAATATATGAATTTCTGGAATTATTTTAAATCGGAAAAGCATTTAAATTAAAATTGGGCTCAACCCTGAAACTGATCTCAGGCCCGGCCCAGTCCATCCCCAGTCACTGACCATGGGGGCCGCCTGTCGGCACCACTCCCCTCCTCTCTCTCCCGCGCCCGTCCCCGCTCGGTCCCACTTGGCAGCCACTCGCGGTCCTCTCTGTTTTCTCCGACACATGGGGCCCGCCTGTGGGTTCTTCCATATGGGTTCGCCCACTGACAGGTGGGGGCCACCTGTCAGCTTCGTCTTCCTCGTTGGAAGGGGATCCCCCTTCTCTCCCGCCGGCGATCCCCTTCCAATTCTCACCGCCGGCCGCCCGATCACACCAGATCACCCTCGGATTCCCTTCCCCGACCGCCCCCGACCTCCTTCCATCAGAACTCAACGCGTTTTTATA